>JAMGZG010000018.1:1200000-1542067 GCA_024713935.1 Morchella eximia
GTGCCATAATCGTCGGGAATGGAGAGGTCATAAATGTTATGCGTGCTGCCGGCGTGCCCCCCTCGCAGCTTCTCCCAATCGCCGGAGGTGAGCGTATCCCGTTGGGTACCTCAGGTGTTGTCGCTCATGCATACCCTTCCCTCCATTGCCTCATGCCTCCTGGAGATCATTCGAGTATGCTAGAGACGCTGGATACAGGGACGGTGTATCTTGGTGGTCAAGACGGGTGCACACTTGACGTGACAAGGGGTATGACGAAGGGGTTCACTCACATCTGTAGCGCGCCCGACGAAGCATTCGCCAACGCACCCGAGGAATTCAAGGTGTTCCGAGAGTGGTTGAAGGATCGGGAAGCGAATCGATTCTCGTATTTTGACGGTGGCCAAATTATGTATAATTTCGTCATACCATATCAGGGGGTACTGCTGTGGTCTGGGCATTTGGGGGCGTATGAGGGTGTGGTGAAGAGTATGTGTCCAAAGCCAGATGTAGTTATACTCGGGGTTGCAGGGAGGGGCAATTTAAATGGTAGGCCTTTTGAAGGGTCTTCAGCGGAAATGGTGACGAGGATTGTAGAATGGTTGGGAGAACCTGAGAGGATAGTGTTTTCGCTGTGGGATGAAATGCCACTTAAACCAAAAAGAATAGATACGAGGGCGGCAAAAAAGGCAGTGGAAGAGAGGACAAAAAGTCGGGTGTGGGATTTGGTACATGCTGAAGTTGGAGTGATGTTCGACCAGCCGAGGGAGTAACCGATGGAAATGTAATGGATAAGAAACCTACAGTGTAATTATCGATAAAGTACATAGAGATTTCTTGTACTTTTTCTAATTATCATTATCCCCTCTTTGCCGTTCCAGGAGGATTCATAGATTTTAATGATACGAGTCGACCCATTATTAAAAACCGCCAAAACTCGAAGAATTGGCTATCTCCGGCCAGGGATTATCGCTCAAGTGATTGGTTGAATGGCATTTTGATCGAGTTATGGCGGGTAGTAAGAGAATCGAATTGGTCGATCAATTCCTTTAACAACAAGCTGAATATGTACAGTTCTGGTTCAAAAGTCCCGGGACAACGCAACCGCGAGTTGCAACGGGGGCTTGTCCCAGGATTTTTAACATGGAGGTATACCTCAGAGTTCAGCTCCTTAGTCCAAAAACCGCAGGGATAACCGCATGCTTGACCTAATCAATTATGTAGCCACCACTACCTCTGGGATTGATTCGTAGTTATCTAATAATTTTTTCAAACCCTTTCGAGAGCCCCGATTTGATCCCAATTATCAAACATCACAATGTCAAAGGAACAATGAGTCAGATTGATCCTTTGCTCGTAACTCAGATGGAGCTTTGTTGATGCATAGAAACGAGGGAAGAATGTTAGTTAAGCCAAAAGTTATCAGCCCTATGTTATCCGGCTCGTTACCATTCATTACTGCCTCTGATATTCTCTCAGAGAAATGGTCCGTTATAACAGTCATGGGCCAGCTTCAATTTTTAAAGACCCGACAAGTCTAGGAAAGCTCTCTAGTGAGTTCTTTGAGCTCCGCCTGGATTCCTCTCTACCCCAATGGAGATATCTCCTCCACTTCGGGTGATCGCCCCTTCCTTGAAAGGCCAAACCCAAAGCTCTATATGTGATCTGGTTATTACTCATAGGTTAGCATTATTAATCCCAGTTTAAGACAGATCTGTGGTTCTTCACCATAAAACCAACTCAACTCGACTCAAAGCTTACACATGATGTTTGATAGAAGTAAGGCGTCAATGAGGCAATAAGGAACTTCTTGACCTTAGTTCAAGAATTATCATCAGACCTAGGTTACACCCTATATCAATACTGTCCGTTCAGCCCTCTTGCTACCACTCGCCATTGTTAATATACCCCCCCCCCTGGGGGGTAATTTGATTCAACCTAGCCGTAGATGCAATCTTTGAGAGAGACAGTTGTGAGTAATTAACCGCTTCGATTATCGAATGAGGTTCTTAAATGGTGCTGTTGGTAAAAATAAAGAATAGCCTTGTAAAAAAGTGGAATACCTATTCGGTAAAGGGTGGAAACATTTATTCGCTGGGGATTTTGATGTAAATTGTGTATAAGGGCCATGGGGATTGATTGCTGGCCGTAGGCTACATAATGCATTGAAGGAAAGGTGGTCGCCCAGTGCTAGCCATATCCTTGGCAGGGTGTTAGCACTTACCACACCTGGCCGGGCGTTACAGCATATCCCCTCAAAGTCAAACCTAGGTGACTGTCCATGATCTCAGAATAATTCGGCTCTCGCCATCACTATAAAACTATTCTCCCCAGTTATTCAGAAATCTAAAGAATACGATATTTCGGTTGACGAGTGATGAGCTGTGAACCTACACCTTTCCGCCTCTGGAGGTTTGAGCGCTACACTTGGCCCTGTGAAATCTTCAGTTGTATCCTCGAATTTTGAATAATCTTTTCGCCGCTCGTCTCCAAAATAAACTTTCTGATAGGATCGCCATAAACAAACTTAAGTGATTATTGAGGATCAAGTTAGTGAGCAAACCAAGACTCTGTAAAGCTCAGAAAATGATTTTCCTTAGGCTTTCTGCGGTCCATGTCGTTTTTATGCTGCACCTGTAATGAAATTGGAACTTTTTAAAGACCCTCATCTCACCTTAGCTCTCAGTAGTCCGAGTAATGGCATTAGAGCTAGCAGTCTCTCTTGTCTCGATTAGGGTTCCTGTAACAAAATTACATTATCTTTGCCGCCTGCATGTCTGTGAGTCGGACGGCTGAACACTACATGTACATGTAGCTTGATACTAAATTACATCCATATACATGTACGTAATGTACACATGTGATATCGGTTTCTGAGGGTATTTGTGTGACTGAGAAACAAAAGTTATCCGCTGTTTTGTAATGATCCTCGGCTGTTTCTATCGATTTTTCCTTGGGTATTCTTTTATATTTTTGGCCAGGTTGTTTGTTGCCGTAGAAGAGCATGGTAGTACGTGTATTCTCTGACCACCTCCATGAGGTAAACACCGTCCCACGAGCTCTTCTCGGATGCTATAATGAACAACTGGCTTGATTCTAGACGGCCATCCGATGTATGCACTCTATTTGGCCGCCTCGGTCGTAATAGCCAAGGCTGAATGCTCAAGTTCGCCGACAGGAGCCTTGGTTGAAATTTGGATTACTATATAAAGCCCTTTTCCCTATTTCACTCCTTCTCTTCTTCTTCATTATCATCATCCCGTGTATCTGGGGGAATTGACGAGTTCATCTCCACTTTCTGGAGGAACCTCAAAATCCTAAGGCTCTCAGGATTCAAGGCTCGTTTTTCCTTTTGGTTTCTTGCCCTGGGAGCCTCTCTTCTCCCTCCTCCTCCTCCTCCTCCTCCTCTTCTCCTCCATCACTCTATCCTCCCTCCCTCCCTCCTCCCTCCCCTCGCTCGGAGAAGCTGATGGCTGTCAGTCATCAGCTTCTCCTATGAGACTGATTCTCCGGGTTCTGGGGTGATGCTCGACATCAACTGGGGTAAATCCGAACCCCAGTTGTCGCTTATTGGGAGTTTCCAGGTCCTTATCTCCCCCCTTCTCTCTCTCTTAATTGATTATGCTAACTTTGTATCTTTCTTGGTGATAGTTTCTCTCCTCAAGAAGGACCGCCAGCCACGCCTCATCCGTATATCATGCGTCGCTACCTCCAGAGTTGTAAGTGACTTACCTAATACCCTCCTACCGTGATCTTTTTCTAACATCATTCTTTTTAATAGCTTCTTACAAAAGAAGGGTTTGGTTGGGTATCCTCATAGCCCTTCTCTGACACCAAGAGAAGGGTTTGGTTGGGTATTCTTCCTTCCCTGCCTGGCCTTACCCTTCGAGAACGGCCTGGTGGGATATCCCAACCCCTCGTCTCCGGGTCTACCCTCAATTAGAGGAAACAGCGGCAAAGGTATGTTATTCCTCTGATCCTCTATATTGTTTCATGATTACTTTTCTAACATCCTTTTTTCATAAATAGTGGCCCTGCGGTGGACGATTGCGAGGAGGACTGGGAGGATTCTCCGGTCCTGTGCTGCGGAGTGTTTTTTTTTTTTTCGTTTCCTTCTTTCTCTTTTTTTCCTTTTCTTTTGTTTTTTATGGGGGATGATCCTGAGTCTTCTCCAAGCTATATATTGTAAGTAGTTTCTCTTGTGGTAAGCCAAATGCGGCCTACCCATTATTGGGTGGTGGCCTGCCTTTGTCTAGCCGCAACAATACCAGTATAGTTTGTTCTTCTCTCACCTGTGCACGTGATTAGCTCGATCGTACATATACCGTGCGTGTTTAGCCAGTCTCCTCTTAAATTTAGAGATCGCTTAATCCCATATACGACACCGTCTTTCCTCCTATAGAGCTAGCGTTAGCTCATATCGTCCCGAATATATTGCTACATCGTGAGCCCTTGTAAAGTTCACAAATACGTATACGTAACTTTCAAGTCCACTATCAAGCAGTTAACGTTACATTTAGCTACCCAGGCTACCGGCCCTATACTCGCCCAGTCGTCAACACCAGTAAACACGCTCCTAGTATCGTACCAAAGTTTTAGCCTCGTCCGATTAAATAAGATAGGCTAGGCACAGCTCCTAATTGGCACAAGGAAGGAGCCCCGGAAGAGTACTCACCTTTCACCTCTAAATGTACATGTATGTCAGTACATTTGTGTCATTCCAGAGCAAAAGTTAAGAGGAAAGAGCATTATTGATGGATGAAGAAGATGCCTGCCAACAAAAACAGCACAAAAAAAGTGGCAACAGGAAATACGGAAATGTGCGTCTGCCCACTATGACAATGGATTGCCGCTACATGACCGCTGCTAAAAGCCCAACAGGTCGTATATAGGGGCAGCATTGTAGATGGATTATGATAAAGAGATGTGGGGAATATGTTCTTTGTTTTTTGCTGGGATGGTGGGGAGAAGATGCGATATGGATTTGTTTGAGAGGAAGTATGCACGGAGGATAGCATGGAATGGGTGACGTTTACAATTAATGTTGGCTTAGTCATATTTACGAGTGGAGACTCCCGTGTTTGTGGGAAATTACGGACGCTAACAGGAAGGTTTTTTGCTTGTTCTTTTAAAAATATCCTTATAATTATTAGAAGTCCTCGGAATAATTCCTGTGGGACTGGAAAGGCGTGTTCTCATGGACCAATATCTTTATGAATAGAATGCCTCCTTGATGATATAGCCTCTCCGCCGGGTAGGGGTTTCTGGAGGGATAGATTACGATACTATCGATAAGGTCAGTCTATACTACATGTAGTTGGCAAGATTGTATCCAGAACACTCAGCGCTTATATACGAGCAGGCCAGACAGATATACCGGATCAGCTGGTATATTATCGCAGTTAGGGAACTCTCCCTCTATCACCAACCAACTCATGACCACCTCCGCTATACTAAACGTGTCCTTTATTAAATCCTCATCTTAAAGCTGAGCCTTTGTCAGTAGGTAGACAATCGATAACAAAGCCTCACAATCTACTCTTTATCACTATCTACCGTATCATAAAATCCGGTCCCTTTCAACCTATAGGGGCTACCCCTTTGACCGTCGGGCCCAATCAAACTGTGGTAGGTTAGACGAAAAATACAGATTTGACGGAAGACACTCCTTGAATCAGAATTATCTTCATGATCTCACTAATACATTATCAATATCTTATCAGATCGATATGAACGAATAGTGCGGGCTTATTGATCGCCCCCGCGGTTCCTCATATCACGACTTCTATATATGGTTAACCTAACAAATAGCTAGCAAATATTGTACCTGACTGCCGAGGAGATACATATATGGCATTATGGGTCCGCATCCAAGGCGGCGCGGACGGGATGGTTGGAACATGAGATATCACTCGTAGGTCACAAAGGCACGCTAGGATAGCAAGTATAAGTATAATGATTGATAACAAAAGTAACAGTAGCAAATGATAAAGATACAGATGCTGTCGAGCAAAATCAAGCGCAAACACAAATACAAACGATCAAATACTACAAACTACAAACACAATCATCGACACACCTCTCGATCTACTCATGATCCACTCGTGATCTACTCGGAGACTACTCATAAGATCCCCCTCTAAACCGACAAACCCGCCATTACTCTACCCAATCACCAAACATCTCACCTCAATACTCTCTCTGCTCCCCTTCTTCTCCACCGGCGTCCCCGGATGCACAAACGCCGTATGCGGCGTCCTGCCCCTCCGCCCCTCCGCACCCCCACCCACAACCGTATCGGTATCGAAACACTTAATCAGCAGCACCTCCTCATCCCTCATGCCGCTCCAATACCACCACTTCTGCCCCTCATTGAACCTCACCGACAGCGTGCCCCCCTCGCGATCCGGATAGATCAATCTAGCCGGCACCAGATCCTCCTTCTCTACACTCCTGCTGTCGGCGAGTGCAAGCGGGGAATCGACAACCGGCCCGCCAATTGGGCGCCACACGTTGATGATGCGCACGCGGGTGCCAGCGGCAATGATCTCCTCCGCGCGTTCGGCGGGCAAGTGCCGCCGGATGCGCTGGTACGACGCAGACACGGTCTGGTCAATGTGCACCCTCATGACCGGGGGTCTCGCCGCCTCTGGGCCAGAGCGCCGGATGGTGTGGTCGAAGATGACGACCTCCTCGACGCCGGGGACATGTTTCTTCAGGATGTCCTTGATCTCTGGGTAGTACTCGCGCTCGATCTTGGCGTTGTCGGTGAACTCCTTTTCGGTAGACGGGGCGTCAAGGATGGGCTGGAAGGCCTGCTTATCGAGGTTGAAGTCGGCCTCGAGGCCGCGGAGGTCGTGGATGGTGACGGGGTGTGAGATGGTGACGAGGTTTTGTTGGAGACCGGTGGCGGGGGCATCGATGTGGAAGAAGGGGGGTGCGCCGTCGGTGGTGGTGTCGTGGAAGTTGAGGGTTGTGGGGACATCGCCGTGGGGAGGGTAGGTGGGTGCTGTTGCGGTGGTGGGGGTGGGGGTGGAGGTGGAGTTAGAGGCAGAGAAGGGGGCGGTGTGGGGGTTGAAGGAGGTTGGGTGGAGGGCGGAGGTTTGGGGGAGTGTTGTGGTGCTCATCTTGTTTTTTGTTTTTGTAGGAGAGTGCTAATAGTTGTGAAAAATAGTAGTGGATAGAACGTATCACCAAGTACTGTCTTACAAGCTGGATCGATGCCTACCAACAGCGACTCCCACAGCTCTCTATATACCCACTCCCTCCTTCATATGCACTCTAATCACATTCGAATTCACACCTCCATGATCTCAGCCCATGCACATACATCCAGCTTATCAATACTATTCCTCGAAGCTTCTTCCCCTACAAGCACGCAATCCAATTAGAACTCACCACCCAAATTACGCAATCCGAGTCCCGTTACTAATTCCCCAACTTTCAGTTCTCCATTCCTACTCTACATTCCTTGTTTAACACCGAATCAACCCGCTGCTAAGCTTTCCTGCATGATTGGGGACCCGACGGAACACGGGGTAACTCTTGTGACAGCCTACAGATTGGAATTACGGAGTTAAGCGCTAGGATTTTGATAGTGGGTTAGGGTTGGATTTGTAATGTGGCTACGACGTCAGCTCCAAGGGTGAGCACGGAATCTTGCTGATCGGCAGTGAACATGTGTTGATTGTAAGTTATTCTGCGGTGTTCTGAGGGAGGAACGGAATGCGGGTTTAATTTCGTGGACCTATGTGTGTTAGAGATGCATTAATATTTTGGTGTTTTGTGTGCGGCCATGAGCATGAGGTGGGCTACTAATCACGAAATATCACTCGGCGCGGAACAACACACACCCGGCGCGGGATAACCACAACACCGTTAATCCTCGAACAATCCACTATCCCGTATTTGTATGTGGTAAGTCCGAACCAAGGCGAATTGGCCTATCAAACTTCACAAATCCACGCAGATACACACTTTTTTTTCACCCGAAATTAAGATTTAGCGAAGCGGGGATAGTGGATTTCTCTTTCATCCATTCCATTGACAACTCTGTATCTACCTCTACATCCACATCTAATTTCTCTTCCCTATCACCTCCTCCCTCGTCTCCCTCGCCGTCACCACCGGACCCCTCCGCGCAATGCGTTCCTGCCACGCCGCCACCGCCGGGAACCCCTCCCTCCACCCCCGCAGCTCTGCAAAATATTCCAGCACCCAATGCCACGGCACAAATGCCAGATCGGCATAGCTGCACTTGTCGCCAACCAGATACTCCTTCCCCGCCAGCACGCCCTCGAGAACGCCTAGGATGCGGTCGATCTCGGCGCGGTAGCGTGCGATGGCGCTCGGGATCTTTTCGGCGTGGTTGTGTGCGAAGTGGACGTATTGGCCGAAGTATGGGCCTTGGCCTGTGTGGCGGGGTGGTGTTAGTGTTGTGAGAGAGGGGTGGGGGGGGGGGTGGAGGAAGGGGGGGAGTGTGCTAACCGGACATCTGGAACATCAGCCATTGTGTGGCGAGGGTATCGCTCTCAAAGTCGGGGAATGAGATGGTATGCGCGGTGTCGTATTTCTTCACGAGGTAGAGGATGATGGCGCCGGACTCCCAGACGGTAAAGTCGTTGTTGGAGTGGTCGACGAGTGCCGGCATGCGCCCGTTGGGATTGATGGCGAGGTAGGGCGCCTTCTTGTGTTCGCCTGTGGTTGGAAGGTGTGGTTAGCATTGGAGAAAATAGTATAGGAGAGAGGGGGGCGTGCCGGAGGACATGTCGATGTAGACGGTTTGGTAGGGGAGGTTGAGCTCTTCGAGGATTATGTTGACTTTCCACGGGTTGGGGCCGGCGGTGACGCTGTAGAGCGTGAATTGCTTGTTGTGGGTGGCCATTTTAACTTTTTTTTTTTTTTCCGGTTTGGTTGGTTGGCGGGGTGGAGAGGGTGATGGTTTGAGTAATTGGTGGAGTTCTGGTAGATAATCAAACGGCTGTGCTTGTGGAGTTTATATATGTAGCCACCACCTACCTGATCCTACCTTCGTACTACTCTCACCCTCACCCTCATTCTCACCACCAACTACCGCCGCCGCCGCCGCGTCACCACCACCATCATCATCATCATCCACCTAACTACCTAGCCCTCGGGACATTTCAATGGGCCTGAGTTCATCCGACTCCATCTTCCAGTGCCAATATGCGATCGATGCACAACGCTTGATAATAAAGGCGACGGAGTTCCGGGTTTGGTATTAGTAATCCGATGTTGTTTTTTCTCGAGATTCCAGGATGACCCTAGGGATATTTATATACGGAACTTTCCGGTTGGAGGGTTGAAGTTGGGTAGGTTAATTGTTTGGTGGGTTGGTGGTTGGCGGTCGGTGGTTGGTAAGCATGTAATAGCTAATTCGGAGGCGCTGAGGTATGTAGGTACCGGGGTTAGATTATCGATGATGTACCAGAAATGGGGGTTGAGGGGAAAATATCAGCGCCCTGGTGAAGCATGGGTCCTGGAATCGACGTCACACGGAGGCTCTGTGCTGGAAGGATCGCAAATGTGATATCTACATGTATGTATGTATGGTTACAAGATCGTTTTATATGTAGTAACAAGATATTATAACACGTATAATCAAGAGTCGACAACCAAACTCGACGTTGTCTTGATACAGTCATGAACAGAAACAGTGGTGTCGACATGGCAGTGACAGTTGTCGATAGATACATGTAGTGACAGTTTTGGATAGCTCACTTGTACTACGGGTTCGACACCATTTGAAAGATTGTGAATGTGCGAAACGAGTGATTTCCTGTGCTGCGCGCAACCGAGTGGGAGAGAGACTTGGCATGCGGCTTAAAAAGCTCCTGATGAAGACTAGCTACATGTATATCCATAATTGATTGAAAACACCAACCAAATTCGGGACCTGTTGGATTCGGAGTTGCCACTTAACTATGGGGGGGAGTGTGTGTTTTATAGCCAATCTTCTAGTAGTGACAGAGAGAAGACAATATCCAACAACTAAATATTTGCGCCACGACTCCCGAAAAATATTGAGTGTTGTTGATTACGACCGCGCAGGCCGGACCATGAGGCAACTCGATTAAAAAAAAAAAAAAAACAGATATAGACATTACATGTATCCATACATGTAGACATTCACCCGCTCCATTCTCAAGCGCCAATTAGCATCGAGAGAGCCTACAATACATGAGTAACCAACTATTGCGTATTTACTTTGTCAAACTGTATTATTTAAAACATGAGGGA
This sequence comes from Morchella eximia, assembly GCA_024713935.1. Lineage (NCBI taxonomy): Eukaryota > Fungi > Ascomycota > Pezizomycetes > Pezizales > Morchellaceae > Morchella > Morchella eximia. Next base: position 1,210,240 of record JAMGZG010000018.1, read on the forward strand.
TCACTCGCATTTTTTTTTCGTCACCCCCGTCAATATCCATCCATCACCACCAAGCACCCGTTACTCATGTTTAATTACTCGTACACAGCCACTATATATGTTGGATACGGTTGACTGGGACATATTCTAGATGGCTCCACCAGCCAACCAATAACTCGGCAGGTATTGATATTAATATAACCAACCGCCAACCCGCCAACCCCCCAACCCCCCAACCCCCCAACCCCCAACTCCCATGTAGTTCCCTACGTATATATGTAGGTCTAGTATAAAGACACCCATCTACATGTAGCTAGCTACCATACTATACCGCAGCTAGCTGGCATCTCCAGACACTTTAATTTTTAGTGTAAACCCCCTATTAAAAAAAAAAAGAACAATCCCCAAAAACACCACAAAAAACCACAAAAACACAGCAAAAAAAAAAAAGAAAAAGAACCCCCATTAATAATAATAAAAAACACAAAAAACACCCCACTACCTCCTCCTCCCCCCCGCCCTTCCACCCCCCCCTCGCTCCCCCCTCAGCCTTCTCCTCACCCCGGCCACCTTCAACGCGGCCACCTTTCCCGCCACCACCTCGACCCCCCACCCCCTCTCCACACTCCCCCCCTCATCCTCCATCCTCTTAACAAACCTCCTCACCGCCGCCACCTCGCGCCCCGTCAACACCAGCGCCCGCTCCCCGCCCGCCAGTGTCACCACGTTGAGCGCCGGATCGCCCAGCACCGCCTCGCCGAGCTGCGACGGGTCGTCGATCGATACGTGGTATGTCAGCCGCGCAATGTCGGGCGTGAGCGGCGTGTGCGAGTGTAGGTAGCGCTCGAGGAGCTTCCAGTGCCGTTTTTCCCATGTGGGTGCGGGGGGGGGAGGTGGTGGGGCAGTGGTGGTGGTGGTGGTGCGGGCGCTGGGACGGTGGATACGGCGGGGTGGGGGGGCGGGGACGGTAGGGGCAGGAACAGGAGCTGTGGTGACGGGAGCGGTCTCATGGGCGCTATTGAACGACGTAGATGCCGACGCGCGCTGACTCCGTGCTGCAGACTCCCTGTTGCTGTTGCTATTATTGTTGAACGACGCACCCGCGGACACCGACGCCGACGCCGAGTCCCTCCCACGGCGCACCGCAGGCTCATGTGCAGTGTTAAACGACGCCGACGCCGATGCCGACGCCGACTCCCTCGCACCACCGCCATTCCCACCCCCCAGCCTCCTCCTCATGACGCCCACAGGCTCCACCGGCGTAATATACGCCTTCCTCTCCGGCGGCACCACCGGCACCACCGGCACCACAGCCTCCTCCACAGGCGCTGCCGGCACGACGACAGGCGGCGCCAGTTTCTGGAAATTGTCAAACACCGCGTTCGGCGGCGGAGGGTCGGGGGTGGTACTGAATGAGGTTGGCGGGGTGAGTTGCTCTCTGTTACTCCCCGCCGCTTGTGCCCGCACTTCCGGCACTGGCACTGGCGCTGGCGCTGGTTCCAGCGCAGGTGCAGGCGCAGGTGCAGGTGTAGTTACAGCCACCCCCGCCGGCGTCTTCGGCCCCCCACCCGCACCCCCAGCCCCCGCAGCCGCCGCAGCAGCCGCCGCCTTCCTCGCCCTAATCCTCGCCAGCCTCGCATTCGCCTTCTCCACCCTCAACTTTGCCGGCGACGGCGCCTTCCTCGGGGACGGCGGATTCTCGCCCCCCACCAACGGCGTCGGCGCCATCTTCACCGGCGACGCCTTTTTCGGCGACGGCGGGTTCTCAGCCAGTACATTTGGCGTCGCTGCTCTCGGGGGCCTCCCACGGCGCACAGGCGTGGGCAGGGGCTTCACGGGGGACACCTTCTTTGGCGACGGCGGGTTCTCCGCTGGGGTCGCGGCTCTTGTGGTCCGTGTAGTTTTCGGGGTGGTGGTGGTTGTTTGTGCTGCTGCCCGCGGTGTTGCAGCTCTTGCTGCTGCTCTCGGTGTGCGCGCGGGCTTCACGGGCGACGCCTTTTTCGGCGACGGCGGGTTCTCGGCGAGTACTCTTGGTGCTGTCGCCTCTCTCGGGGGCCTCCCCCGGCGCACAGGCGTGGGCAGAGGCTTCACGGGCGACACTTTCTTTGGCGACGGCGGGTTCTCGGCGAGTACTCTTGGTGCTGTCGCCCCTCTCGGGGGCCTCCCCCGGCGCACAGGCGTGGGCAGGGGCTTCACGGGCGACACTTTCTTTGGCGACGGCGGGTTCTCGGCCACCACGCGTGGTGGCGCCGCTCTTGTCGCCAGTCGTGGTGTTGCTGCTCGCGCGCGCCGCGGTGTAGTGTTCCGGATCGGCCTCGGTGTCGCGGAGGCCTCGCGGGTGGTGCGGCGGAGTCGGTCTTTCATCGGCGGTGTCTGCACGCCTGCTTCTGCTGCCCACCCTTCCCCTTCCCCTTCCTCTTCATATTCCTCTTTGTCTTCCTGCTCCTGCTCGTCCTCAGAACCAGCAGCAGCAGCAGCAGCAAACCCACTCCCCCTCCCCCCCTCCCCCTCCATCTCCCGCTGCCGCCGCACCATCGACGCCTCAAACGCCGCCGTACTCATCCCCACCGGCGTCCCCCCACCGGCTCCGCACCAAACCCCGCCACAACAATCGTATCACCAATCCCGCCCCCCATCCTCCTCCCCCCCTTCCTCCTCCTCCTCCTCCTCCTCCTCCTCCACCTCCTCGGGTATCCGCCGTCTCCTCCTCACCACCGGCGACACCTCGCTCCGCGGCTCCGCCTCCACCTCCCACATATCCCTCACGATCCTCTCCGCCTCCAACGTGTCCTCCTCAATCTCATCCTCCTCAATCGTAACGGTCGCCACGCCCGCGCCCGCCGCCGTTGCAATCACGCCCGCGCGCTGGGCGGCCCACGACCGCTGCAGCGCCGGCGGGGTGATCTCCAGCGGCGGCGTCGTGGCGGCGACGGCGTCGGACCACTCTGGCTCCACGTCGGGGTGGTCGGGGTAGGGGGGGTAGTTGTGGTCTTCTTCGTCTTTGTCGTCGTCCATAATGTCCTCCTCCTCTGTCGCATCCGGATCGTCATCGTCGTCGTCGTCGTCAGAGCTCAGCGCCATCATCTCCTCCAGCCTCGCGCGGTCCAGCGCCTCCTGCGCGTCCTGGTCGAGCAGTGGCTGCACGTGTGCGGTGTGGCGCTTCCGCGGCGTGGTGGATGCTGCGCGCCGCCGCTTGAGCGATAGTACTGCTGCTGCGGGCGGGGAGCTGCGGAAGATCTGTGATTGGCTCTGGCTGCGCAGGTGGTCGGCGCCATAGAAGCTCTCTGCGCCGACAGGGTCGTCTTCCCACATCCCCTCCGGCGCCGCCCCCTCCTCCTGCGCTGCCTCGTCGTCGTCGTCGTCTTCGGCAAATGTGAAATCCGGCAGCTCCTCTTCTGTGTCCGAGGAGGAGGCGAGCATGTTACCCACGTGCACCTCCTCCTCCTCCTCCTCCTCCTCCTCCTCGTCGTCGTCGTCGTCCTCGTCCTCGGGGATGGTAGCGGGGATCTTGGACGACGCAAAGTCCGGCAACAGGCTGTTTGTGTCAATGATGCTAAACCCCTCCATATCGTCATCGTTGCTCGTCGGCGTGCTCGACTGGAACAGCTGCAGCGGGCGCACCTTGCGCGGCGACGGCGACGGCGACGAGTGCTGTTTCTTTCTCGGCGAGGGCGTCTTGCGTGGCGAGCGCGGCGTCTCGAGGGGTTGTGGTCTGCGCGGGGGGGACTGTGGTGGTGCTGCTGGTGTGGGCGCGTGTTTGGCTTTCGGCCCATTGCTCCACGCGGCGGAGGAGGAAGAAGAAGCAGAAGGAGGCCGTACAGCGCCAGGCGTCAGCGTGCGTCGCCGGCGCGCGGGCGTGGGCCGCCGCTTCTGCAGTGCCTGTGCGTGTGTCTGTGTCTCTGTGTGTGTGTGTGCGTCGCGGGGCGTATTGTGGGGGAGCGGCGGCAGCTCGCTGGGGCTGCTGAGGCCGCGGAGGGGGATCTTTGTTGTCTTTGTCGTTGTGCTGAGCGCCATCTGTTGTTGTTGTTGTTGTTGTTGTTGTTGTTGTAGTAGTGGTTTATGAATCTGCGGCTTGATGTCCCTCTCTTCTTGTTCCTCTTGTTCGAATTCTTCTGGCTCGGGGGAGGAGGAGGCGCGTGAGGCTTCGACGACGACCTTGATGCGCCACGGGGAGCGTGATGGGGAGCTTGTGGTGTGTGTGTGTGTGGTTGTGTGGGTGAGTGTCTTGCGCAGCGGGGTGCTGGGTTTTGGCCTGTGCTTGTGCTTGTACTTGTGATATCTGCTGTGGCGGTGAGAGTGCGGGGGGTGCGGGGGGTGCACGGGGAAGGTGTAGATGCTGGGGCCGTCGAGGGACTGCAGAGGGTCGGGGGAGGAAGTTGATGCTGATGTTGTGGTGGTGGTGGTGGTGAGTACGGGGAGGGGGGGCGGTGGCATTGCAAGGGAAGGAAAGGTCGTGAATGCAAGTCGTGAATGGAGGGTTGTGGTGTTGAAACTTGCGGTTTTTGCTTGCTGGCACGGAGAGGTGTTGTTTTGGTGGGCCGGGTAGCTGCGTTGCTGTGGTGATGGTGAAAGCAATATAATACCAGCATTTATACCCTTATAATACCAATTCTTATGAGAAAAGCAGTACAGACACTTGGGCCATATAATGCCAATATATATCATGATCAACGGCAGCTATATCACAGGTATATCACCTGCACCGGTGGCAAACCTTCATAAGTTTTGGCACCAATAAACAGTTACTAATGTATATAGTATAGCACAGCGCCATAAAGACTGGAATTCAGTATTTATACCGCCGGTGGGAATTGATTGTACTAATGTAGTATAGAGTGACACAAAGAGACTGAAATTCAGCGCTTATACCACAATTTACTACCGTCGGTAAAAAAATTACTTTTGACGCATTTACCGCTCCATTATACGTGATTACATATATATTGCAACTACATGTATATACTTTTAGTTCGACTCTTTATCGAGTAAAGAGCCAAGACACTTCACGATCGATCCCGTCCTACTTTTTTCCACACAACCATTAAATTAACCCCGCGGTTCTAGATCTACAATCTGTGGCTATAGTTATAAAATAGCTAGATGGGTGTCTTTACAGACCCCACTTACATCTCACGTGGGGACTACACGGAACGGAATTGGGAGGGGATTAGGAGGTTGGGGGGTTAATTAGTTATGCTAATATCAGTAGTATATATATACCTAGTACCTACCCACCGAGTGATTGCTAACGTGATGGAGCTACACACTTTAGTAGCTAGAAATGCCTCAATCCACCGTATTAAACATCTACTGCAGCCCTTGCTCGATGCTGATTTGTAATGTATACGAGTATATAGATACATGTACGTGCCTAATATAATGGGGGCCGGACGGGTGATGGCCGGTGATGAAATTGCGAGTGATACCTCATGTTCCAAATATGGCTTGGAGGGTCCGAGATGGAACTTATGTAGTAATAGACCGTGTGCACCTGTGTCGAGCATGTACCTGTGCCGAGCACCTTATAATAAAGGCAGCATTTTAGCCACCATTTGGAGCGGATCCCTAGAGATCAGATAAGATGCTCGGCACAGGTACATTCTCGGCACAGGTGCACACGGTCTAGCTAGTACTTAAGCAGAGCTCTATATGTCTATATTTGTATCCAGTTACCTGTCCTGTCCTTACAGATATATATATGTATACTGATCATCATCATGTCTTTCTGTATAATTTACGATACCTAGAAACGCATCCATAAGTAAAGTGATAGCTTTGATCTCGAGTTTGGCAAGACCCGAATCTAGCCACAGTTATCAATCAAGCGCAAATATACACGTAGTCTTCCTTATCAAGCTCTTACACTATAAGCTTTGGGTTTCACCTCGCAGCATACCCCTAACCCTACTACTTAGCTGCCTGCCAAGCTCAAAGTCTCGGATTACACTGGGTACAAAAGATACCCAGCCGCGCTATATTACTCGCTGGTTATTTGAGTGAGTACCTCGAGCTCTCCATAGAAAGAAGAAAGGGGAAGGGGGGGGGGGGGGTTAATCCTCCCTAGCCGTGACTTTTTGGGTTGTGCTTTTTTGGTCTTTTTCGCTCAATCACGTTTGTTCAGGGCACGTATATTGCGATCTAGATTGTTCTTTTAAACTATATAGTCACTCTTTCCTTCTTTTATTATCTACTATTATCCGTATTAGTCTCTGTATTATTCTTGGCTTGTAGTATTTAAGGAGCCCGGCGCGGTTCGGCTCCCGGAATAAATCAAGTAACTCTACGCCTAATTGTACAGAGCTAGCACCATCCGATTAGTAGTGTAGATAAATGAAGGAAACTGGCCGAAAGCAACATTAAATAACATACCTCCTACGGGGATTTGTACAATTCCCGTGCTTTTTGATTCACATCCCTACGTACGTGCACACAAGTCCATACCGACAGTTCGCCCCCATAGTATGGCCTCCATACCAAGCCATAGAGGGATACACGTATTCAACAACATTCTCAACCTTCTCTACGACAAGTATATATACCAATTGCCAAACAATTACGTTTGGTCACGGGTTCCATCCGGATCCGGCAGTGTGTTAGGTGTCAATGATCAATCTCCCCCCTTCCTTAGTCTTGGCCCAGCCAGCTTGGCATATATCATACTGCATGGCATTTCTTTTTACTTCTTTTTATTATCTACCGGGTGAAGATGTCCCGAAACAAACTCTCGCCGGTTCTGCGGTACCTGCAACCCGCGTACGCAAATTGTCCGCGCCAATGGGAAACGACGCCGCGAGAAACAACTGGTGCTGCAGGATATCAATCTTGCATGTGAGGGTTAGGGGTAAATGTAGTGATTGTTGTGTGTACGTGTGTTTCAGATCTAGATCGATAAGTAAGCTTTATGATAGAGGTGATCAGATTGTGGCTGTAGATGTTGTCCTCTGTTACACGTAGTTTAATTTTATATTAGCACTTGAGTTTTAGAATACTTTCGTTAGAGAGTTCTTGGTTATGGGGAAAATTTTTTGATATTTATGTGAAGCCCTTCCATGAGCTAGAAACAGCGAGAAGCAGCAGTATAGACAGTTTCGGATGATTTGATAGTGGCCAACTAGACGGTCCTGCTGTGGTGCGCCGCCTGGGGGGCGAGAGTTCCCTCTAGATTTATTGAGAGGATTTTGGTGGTTTGGTCTAGATCTCTTGCGGAAAGCTATCCACTGGGGAAAGCCTTTTGGTCTGGGTAGCTAGCATCAGTAATTTTTGGGTCAGCATGGGAGCTTCCCCCGGCCGGCCCATGAGCAGAGCAGAGCAAAGACAGTTGATTGTTTCCGTTAGGCTGAAGCGTCAAGAGTCTCTCATCCTCGATTTACCCGCATCAGAAAGAAGTCCACCACGTACGTCCGGCCACTGCGCTCCAAGACGTCAGGGTCGACAGCATATGTCTATGCAGGTGGTCTTGGAGATTTTGCAGATTCCCACCTCGATGGACAGCCTCTTACACAGCTTTAATCTGCATTGATGAGCTCGGAAAGCTAAACAGAAGCTCTATGAAAGGCCCACAGATTTCCAGTGATTGGTGAAAGCAGTCAAACCCCGGTTATGTGGCCGGTACCATGCCACTTGTTTGCCTTCATACATGTAGTTGGGAGAGTAGGATTCAATTGGTCCTAGGGGCCTGGGAAACATCTATGCCAGGCTCCAGGGATGGCCATGGCCTACAAAAAAGAAGGATGGACACGATACTAGAGCTAAGTATTGTTATCATTGCGGTGGTGGATGTTGTTGACAGGTGCATTGTTAAACGTTTTATTATCTAGTCCGAACGGGTACGTTCCAAACTATCTGTACTTTTGTACTCTGGATAGTTTGGACTCTAAACTGTGGTTATAAAGAGAGAGCCTTTGCTCTCTCTCCTTGTTTCTACATCTTAGTTCATACAATACATATATTCTCTATGTTCTCGGTTTTTTTTACTCTGTTTCACAAAGATCATCTCTGAAAACAACTATGTTTTTTCATATTATAGAGCTGGTAATAAATATATATCACCAGTACTATATACCTTGGCCACAGCGAACCACCTCACGGCAACCTTCCAATCCTCTATATCATTTTACATCATTGATATATGGGGTCATAATAAACATTCCTTTCGAAAAATAATAATCAACATAAAAAAACCCCGTTCAAAAAAAGATAGTCCCAGTCCGCGCAAAAATCCCATATACCCAGCACCTAAACACCCTACCCATTCCCATTCCCATTTCAATTTCCACTAATGCAAAATCTACAAGACACCGAAATCCGCCGCGCCATTCGGCGGGATAAAGATCGCCGACATGCTCTGCTTCGCATACTCCTCCACCCTATGGGAGAAGATGTACTGGTGCACCTCCGCGGCTGCATCCTCACAATCAGTCACGATCCACACAGACACTAGCAACCCAAAAGCTCGGGAGACTTACCAGAATACCCCATTCCTTTCTTCGCCATTCCCAACCTCCTCGAAAAGTCCTGCACCGTCTCCGCCCTCTCCTTCCTAACATGCTGATAGACCTTCAACCTCGCCTCGACGCTCTCCGACCTGGCCCCAAGCGGGAACAATACACCGAGGGCTGCGCCATCCTCAATTGACTGACCACCGCCCTGGCCGAGATGCGGCATCATGGGGTGGCATGCGTCGCCGAGCAGCGCGAGACGGCCCTTAATCCATGATTGCAGCGGCGGGAGTGTTCGGAGCTGCCACAGGGTCACGTCACCCTCCGAGAGGTGGGTGAAAATGCGCTGGAAGCACTTTGCGTAGTCCGTGTAGACAGACGTAAGTGAGAGAATGTTAGTGGGGGTGTTCCAATTGTCTACCACGGCCAGTCAGTCAATACATGTACTTCAGTATGACGATAAAGCAAGTAAGCGGGATAAAAGAAGCCACTCACATCCCTCTGGCTGATCCGCCTCTCCCTCCCTGAACTCGTCGGGGTGGATGCACACAAAGTTCATCAGCTCCCCATTACGGCACGGGTACATGACGATCCTGCGATCCTTCTCGAACGCAATCTTCATCGCCCACAACTTCCCGCCGTCACGATCGGGTGTACCAAACTGTGCTGTTTCCGGGTCAGTCCGGAGCTTCGCGGTTGGGATCACGAAGCGGAAGGCGGAGAAGCCGGTTGGTACTGCGGGAGTGGTGTCGGGGAAGACTAGTTGGCGGATTTTGGACTACGAGACGTTAGTTATTTAAATGGTAGGTGAAGATTGGGGGTAGTACGTTGATGCCGTCGGCGCCGACAATAAGGTCTCCTTTGGACGGGATGGTGGAGGGGCCGGTATGGGTGATTGTGCCGGCTTCGGCGTCGACGCCGGTGACGAGGGTGGAGAGATGAAGGATGCAAGGCGGGTGTGGGGAGGTGTCGGGGGAGAGCGCAAGGTGCTTGAGCTCGCTGTGCAGGTCGACACGGTGGGACAGATACCATGGCTATAGAGAGGGTATCAGTAAATGTCCGATAGCATACATCCAGTTACAGTAACTTTATTAAAGAAGGGCTTCTCACAGATCCATGGTTTTTCTTCGCATCGGTGTTGTCGGTCGTGAATACTGTTTTCCCGGTTCCGTCAAGCATCACCGACTACGATTCCCTCGTATCAGCTTTAATTCATCAATGAAAGTCAGGTCTCGAGACTCCATACAAATGAGCACTCCACCCCACTCATCCTTTCCTCCGAGTATCCAAACGACCCTAGAACTCTAGATGCATTCGGCCCCACATGGATCGCCGCGCCGACCTCGTTCGCAAATGCCGACTTCTCATACAACTACTCAACCCAACTCAATTAGCTATCTTCTAGGCCGCTATAGATGAATCCCGGAAAAATAGTAAACTCAATCAATCGTACATGGACAATATGCCCCGCCTTCCTCAAGGCGATAGCAGCCGACAGTCCGCCGACTCCAGCGCCGATTACGAGCACCGTGAGCGGTCCGGCAGGAGGCACAGACGCGGTCGCTGGCACTCCCGCTGGCAACTGTGTCTCTGTGGGAACGGTAGCGCTTGGAGGTGTCATATTGCTTGGTGTTTTTGCTTGGTCTTTGCTTGGACGTTGCTTGGGCTTTGCTTGGACTTTGTCTTTGGTTTAATATTTCGAAATGCTTGGATCACTTGGTGTCCCAGGTAGCTAAGAAGCTTGCCTTTTAAACTTCTCTCTTCCTCCCTGGGGAAAAAGAAAAGAAAAGGGAAAAGAGGGGTGCAGCAGAGGCAGCATGATCAATGCTTACTGTGGCGAAGATCTGATATCCAATATGATTGATGTGATGTTGTTGTCGATTGGGTTTAGTAACTCGGGGCCAATGACCGCGGCAGGTTCCGTCACGGCCTGTGTGGTTGAAAGCGCCAAGGATGAGTGATCACTACATGTAGGTTTGTTTCCTTATCTCTGGGACGTCGTTGTAGAGTAGCTTGCTCTGTCATGGTTACATGGAATGCTAGCTACATTACATGGCCTGTCTCTCCAGATCTAAAAACATCGCATCGACAGATTATTACAAGCCTGAAATCTACTATTTCACGCCTTATTTGGGCTATCTGACAAGAAAAAGTTTATAAACATGGCCAGTAGCTAATAATGCCTCATGCGGGTAAGGGTTGCTGTACATACATGTAGCATTCCTACACCCTCGAATTCATTTGCAATCTGCACTTGTCGAATCGATATGAGGAGTCGTAAAATACGAGACATAAACGAACCCTTTTCTAGCTAGCCAGGTAGCTAACCCGGCTGAAAAACATACAATCCATCTCAACTACAAGGTTTATTTTGCAAAAATCCGAGTGATTCTTTGTGTTCTCAATCGTACCACCATTTCGTAGTATGTATTTATAGGGCATATAAAACAAATGAGGTTTAGATCAAATTCTCTGAACAATTTTTTACTCCGAGTCCTCGACGCCTTCTCACGATCTATTTGCCCAACTACTAGCAACTCCTGGATCCAAGTCAGCACCATCGAAACGCAAAAAAAAAAAAAAAACTACCGTCGTATTTACTATCATCGTCCTCCCCATCGGTATTTTGCGCTTCGCACGTTATTGGGCGCGCATGCATGACCAAAAGCTCCGGCTTGTGGGGCATAAATACATACGTAATCGAACAAAGAACCCTCTCCAATAGCAAAAAAGTATTTATGATACCCCTCTCTCGCTGCTTCTGCTGCCTTATCAACCACCAATAGATATATGCCTTAATTCCGTGGTGAGGAATGCGGTGAGGATGAGTGGTCGCTTTGGAACAGAGATTTTCGGCCTTGGCCCGGATCCGCGGACAACCTTGTGCCGGATCCTCCGTACCCCTGACAGTACGGAAGGAGATCAATGGGTGTTGTGTTCTAGAATGCCACCACAACCACCATCACTCCTCTTACGCCATCCATCTAGCCAAGAAGTAAGTAAGTATGATATGCAGCAACGCAGCTGGCTTCGCTGGGCCGCCGCCTTACGTGTATGTGTGTAGCTTTCTGTTATATTCACGCCTGTACCTCTCATCCAGAGGTCACTGAACATCCGCACTTCCTCTTCCACTTCACTCCCATCAGGGCTCACAAACATATATAACCCCCCTCTCCCCCGCCTTCAAGTACATATACCCCGACAAAAAAGCTTGTTAGTAACATTCCCACCGAGTGACACCCCATGAGTCCCCGCCGAACGAGCCGCCATGCTGCGGAACATCCCGAGGCCGGCCGCGCCTTTTTTCCCTCTTAGCTAGCGCATGCAAGGGGCGGTCGGTGATTGGGTTAGGGTTTTATGTTGCGGTAGTGTAGTTAGCCTTGCTAGTGCGAAGCTATGACGACGTTGCCGAATTGGGGCGGCGGATCGTGGTTGGATGCCGGTAGGTTTGAGAACCTCAGTGGTGGCTTTTTTACATTCTCATGTCCAGGCAGGCAGCTTAGTAACAAGGCCTGCCATAGACTCTTGCCATGTGATGATTCATCGTGATGGGCGTTGTAATTTGCCCTATCTGGATCCTCACACTGGTGACGTCTTGTGTCTCGAAAAAATATTGATTACCTAGGCCAGCTAAGTGAGTATTAGGTAGTTGTGACGGCAACTACACCACATTCCCCCACCTGTATTTGGAGATTCAGCACCTCAGTAGGATGGTTATGCGAAAAATCGTACACTCGTACTTCTAATAACTTTGAGGATAAACCTTAATTTCACTCCAATAAAAATATACCATCTCGATTCTCAAAAGAAATGAAAAGAAAAAGAAATGAAAAACAATAACTCCTAACCCGTTCCTTCTCCCAATCGATAACGAATAAAAAACAAAACTCCTTTTATAGATACCCCCTGGCCTTCCGACCCCAATGTTGTTGTGCTCCCTTCTAGTTGCGAAATTTATGCCCCCAGATAGCGTGACAAGAGTAGTAGGAAACCCTAAGAAACCCCAGCTAGGAGGGGAGGTAGATGGTAGTAGCCATGCATGCAATCAATGAAAATAACGAAAAGAAAAACCCAAGAAAAGAAAAAGAAACCCAATTGATAAAGAAAAAACCAATAATATAGGAAAAGAGGAAAAGTTAAAAGAAGAAAAAAGGATTACAAAGTACGTTAAAGATGCAGATTTCCAAAATCGTGTAATATAAAAAAGAAGGTAGGATATACAAAACTAGAATCACCTTATAAACAAGTGTTCTTAGCTTGTGGTGCTTTTGGGGAACAAAAAAAAGTATAACCTAGGTGTACTCAGCAAGTGGACGTATATATCTATACGCCACTCCTGCACCCATTATTTGAATAAGAAGGAAATATTCCGAAATTCAGGGTGAATCAATCGGAGTCGCTAGCCTCTCCGACAGTGACAACGTTCATCCTCAAGATGACCATTCCAGTGGATCCAAACATTTCCTTTCCGGAAGGTTTTGAAGTTGTTGTAGTGGTAGTGGTAGTAGTGGCAGTCGACTCCGCTCTCCCCATAATTCTCCCGCTCTTCCTGGTCTCCACGACCTTTTTCGGAACAGAAGGCTTGTTTTTTGACTTTGGGGTAAGCTGCTTTCTAGCCACAGCCCTTCCAAACTCCCAGTCAGCGTCGATACGGGCCCGGGCCTTTTCACGGCGCTGGTCGTAATCGGTGACGAAATCATCGGGGATTAATCTCTTTTTTGAGATTGATAAAGCGATATTTTGCGGCTCAGGAGCAGGTGAATAAATCAAGCCTGATCTGGCCTGATGTGAGACTTTATTATCGTTATGATAATGGCTGGAAATATCCAAAAGACCTTGCCAAGTCCTAGGCACCTCCGATTCGGAAGTGATGGATGAAGTGATGCCATAATGGGCTGGACGGCCACCATCAGAAAGTTGAGAGGGGCCGGTATCAGACCCGATACCGAAGGCATAAACGAACCAGTTCTTGCTGTTTGTTTTGTATTTGGTTGTAGGATACTTAATTTCATCTTCCTCGATGAAAGTAGTAATAGCAGGTGTGATAGTGGTTTTTCTATCAGTGGCGGGAGTGGAGGATGATTTCTTATGGAGGAGGGTAGTGTTGAAGTAATGAGACTCCATGCGGAGCTTCTTCTTTGAACGGTAGGTTGGGGCAGGGGTAGGTGCAGGGGAAATATGAGCGGAGATGGGGTTTGAAGACATTTTTATGCTATGAGGGGGTGGACGTATTAAGATCGATCGATCGTAGAAAGAAAGATCTTATGGGAAGAGATGATGTATGTTACGTGGGGAGTATATGTGAGTGTATGTAAGTATGTACGTACGCGGGAAGACAGTACAGTACAGACAGGCAAACAGAAATGTGTGGTGCTTTAAGAGTGGAGGACTGGGGATAGGATAGAAGTGAAGTGAGTGTTTGGTTGTGGGGTTGTTGTGTGTAGAGGAAGAAGTAATGGAGGGGTGGTGTGTATGTAAGTAATTTCAAGTAACAATAGCGTGTGGCCAAGGGTTGAGTTTGTGGAAGGGTTTTTTTTCTTTTCTTATAAGGCCCAGTAGGGAAATCTCGGGGAGCTGGAGATGAAAAAAAAAGTGGTTCCTGCAGCGTTTGCTATGCTCTGCTAAGGCTGCGTGTTCTTCTTGATTTCTTTGCAGTGAGTTGTCTGCTGTGTGCAAGGATTTCAGTCTGAAAATCAAAAAAGACTTACAGTTACTTGGTATCTGGTTGGTATGTAGGTATGCGGTTCAACTTCGAACGGTGGAAGAAGAAGAGGTTGATCAAATAAGAATAAGGGATAGGGGTGATTGATGCTGCAGATTATTTTGCTGCTGCTTCTCTCTTTTTTTTCCTCTGCTTCTACGTACGCGTTATTCAACGAAACGGGTGAAGCTGATAGAGATGAGGTGGTGAAAATCAGAAACCCCCCTGCACCGTTGGAACTCAAGTGAGGTGGTCAAAAAAATGAGGGAAGAGAGCCGCGTCGCGTGGCTACATGCTTCACCTAACCTCAATCCAGCTCTCTCTTTCTCTCTATCTCTTTCTCTGCTTCAACGCAACAAATATATCTAGATCTGGAAACAATTTCATGCTATGACATCAAAGCTCATTACATTATATCATCTAAATTGTAGCTTCCATCATCTCGCTGTCATGTCTGTCAGTCTTGTTTCACATACCCCAACTCCGTCTTTCCCCCTCCCCCCCCCTTCCGAAACACAACGGTTTCCTGGCAGCGGTTAAAATATGTAGGTATTTTATTTCCAATGGGACCTGGCATGGGCCCGGGTTTTATTTACGCAGCTTCATCTTTCTGTGTGCGTCCCTAAAAACCCGATATAACGGTAGAATTGCAGCAGCGGGTAACCATGGTATTCAGCCTCTATCTAAACCTTCCTTCCGAGCAAGAAACACAAATTCAATGGATTGCATGATGATATGACGCCCGGGATGAAAGTGAAAAGATTTCTATGTAAATCTAGCTTCTTTACCATGGATGGGACCACTCTAAAACTCCGACCTCGGGTGCATTCGGCATCACTAGAAGCTTTGGTATTCTGTAGATCAAAACCGGATCCATAATAGCGTACCCGTGGATAGCTTCGTCAGGCTACCAAAATAACGCACACATCCCACTTTGTGAGACCCTTGATTGTATATGGTAGAGTGACATCTAATTCACAGATTCAAGACTGTCTATTGTAGCATGTTGTTTGTAGCCTGATCATGGCCCACAAAAAGGGATATATGCATATCTGCTCACTCAGTGCGAAATGCGTTCCTAACACCATAGAATTGTAGCTTCTCAGTCGCCGTAATAAACGGCCAAGAATGAAAAGTGTCCGTGGCTACCTTCCGTGACCACCTATACTACTTTTATCGTGAATTACTCTTCTTTCCGTACCGGAAACGTTATAGCCCAAGAACGGCGCTAGCGGAAAAGAGAGGTGGCCAAGCTAGAGTTCACAAAGGATGCCTGGAGTACGTAGTCTGAATCGAAACGACACTCCCCCGGTAGCATCTACCTGCTCTAGAACAGTTTCAGCCTCGTTCTCCTGCACCAACCAAATCGTGTTTTATATTCCACCTCGAGCTTGATGCTGATTTGGCACATGGATCCATCCATCACGACATTGACTTTCAGCATCGAGAGGATGAAAGCTCATCATCTATCAAACTAAGGTATTCCGAAAGCAGCAGCAGAGCCTCCAAGCATCTCGCCATCGTGAAAATGGACCGGCCCGTACGTCCCCCATGCTCGCCTGTTTACTTTCGGTGCAAGATGTGTAGCAGGTTGACTGAGCATGAGACTGTCGACTAAGGCATGTTTCAGCATCTATCGACATCCTTATAGATAAGCTAGAGATTCAACGAGGTGCCCCAGATACACAGTCTAGTTCATCCATATTCTCAATTCTTGAATAGAATATGGACTTGCCTTCTCCAAGCAGCAGAATCGACCCAGAGGCACTTGCGGGAATTGAGCTCACTGTTCCTGATATGTAGGCTACTACCGCAAGTCGGGGCATTGACACAACATGGCTGCATGTATCAGAGGATAACCGCATTGAAGGGTGAATCTCAAAGGTAGGGCCCGTTCGAATTTAAGTTCTTACTTCCCAGTGTTGATTCCATTTCGTAGTTCTGGAATGAATTGAATCCCTGCATGACAGACCAGGGTTTAGCCACACCTTGCTATCCGTGGCCACCCTTACAGGGCTTGGCTCCAAGCTGTGCAATTCTAAACCGAGTGATCATTCATGAATAAATTTGATTGATTGATTGATGGTTGGTTTATGGATTTGTTCATTCTACGCATGCAACCTTCCGGTGACAAATTCACTTATTGATTGATAATTGATTTATTCATCGAGTACATGCATGAACAAATTAGATAAGTTATCGTTAAGAATTAATTATTCTACAGAACAAGGAAAGAAAAGGAGCGAAATCCATCATCTACTCGTGCACAAAAAACCATTATGATTACAAGAAAAGAAAATCCGACCTACACTGGAACTTAGTCCATAGCGAACCTTCCCAAGAACTTGAAAGTCTTGAGACCCTCCTCGAACTCATCTGCGATATCCTGTGCAGAGGCATTCGCATCTCTCACATACACACCATCCTGCTCCTCAATCGAATTCACATCGAGGGCCTCGATAGCAGTACCAATCACGCCAACAGGCTTTCCGTACAGAAACGCATCACGGACGATGGAAGCTGGGCGCTGAGCTGGGTACAAACTTGACGCCTTGGAGGAAGGTGCAAAGAGATTCTGGGTTCCATCAACGACGATGATACCATCGAAGAGTACAGCATCAGATGCTGAGTAAGACTGGTTGATGCCCTCCTGAATGACCTCTCCGATGATGACCGGGTTTGCGCCCTTCTCCTTGAATGCCGCAGCGATAGCCTCGGCTTGAGCCATCGAGGCAGAGCTGGATGTGCTGGCGAGGATACCGACTACAAGGGTAGCAATAGTAGGAAGGGGCTCAGAGAATACAGAGACGCCGGATGTCGTGTTGTCGTGGTAGTACTTTGAGTCAGGCTCCGGCGCAGCAACTCCAATAGCCATGGCGACACGCTTGGCGAGGTCGTTTGAAATCCTGTTAAATTGAGCAATTGAAGCTTCACGAACTGCCATGGATGAGATCTTTGAGAGCTCAAATCGGGCGGCGTTGACAACTTGCTGCTGCTCGGCGGGCAAAAGGGAGTTGAAGAGGAGACGGGGCTGGGTCCAGTAGTCAAGGAAAGTGGGAGAAATATCACGGACGTAGGCGGCATCAACAATACGGCGAGCGGGGGCGGAGAAAAAGCCGTTACCATGGGTCTGGTTTGCCTCCTTGGGGGAGCCGTTGTTAAGGCTGTTTTCGCTGTAGGCAATCTTGTTGAAGGGGATCATCATCTGCCCGGCACCGTCACGGTTGTTGTTGTGCACAGGGACATGGGGGCGGTTCTATAAGTTAGAAGTTAGTACTAATCTCCCGCCAATAACAGTGATTTAAGTACTTACAATCGGGAGTTGCTCAAAGTTGGGACCGCCGTGACGGTTGATCTGAGTATCAACATACGAGAAAAGACGACCTTGAAGGAGTGGGTCATCGCTGAAATCAATACCGCGGACAACATGACCAGGAGAGTACTGATACCAGTTAGCTATTAATTCTTCAAGGAAGAATATAAGGGGAGAAAGTTTACCATAGCCTGTTCAGTCTCCGCAAAGTAGTTCACTGTGTTCCTGTTCAAAACGATCTTTCCAATTGGGGTAATGGGCACCAGCTCGACTGGCACAATCTTAGTCGGATCCAATAAATCAAAGCCAAATCTCAAAACATCGCTCTCATCCATGATCTGCACACCAACTTCCCATTCCGGGAAGTTCTCGGACTCAATGGCCTTAAAGAGATCTTCACGGTGGTAGTCGGGGTTCTGGCCATTAAGAACTAGAGCTTCCGACCACACGAGGGATGCGAGACCTTGCTTGGTCTTGAAATGGTACTTGACAAGCTTGGATTCACCGTCATCATTGAGGAAACGGAAGGTATGAACTCCGAACCCATCCATATGGCGGAAGGAACGCGGAATACCATGGCCGGATAGTGCCCTGAATAACAAATTATTAGTCACCCAATGAGACATAATAGATTTTTCGAGTAAACGTACCACATGAGAGTATGCATAGTGGACGGATTCTGACTGAAGAAATCCCATGCCGTGTCGTGAGCTGTGGCTGCCTGTGGAATCTCGTTGTTGGGCTGCGGCTTCACAGCGTGAATAAGATCGGGGAATTGCATGGCATCCTGAAGGAAGAAGACAGGGATATTGTTGCCGACAATGTCTGGGAGGGATATACATTAGTTACTGGCGATCACCCAGGAAAACCAATCTTTGATTGGTCGGGTTCAAGGAGGAAAGGTAAGGAGGGAACATATAGGGTACAAACCATAATTCCCTGCGTCAGTGTAGAAACGCAGCGCAAATCCATGGACATCTGTTTGTACAATTAGCACCTGGACGCAAGGAGTCAAGACGCTAGGATTACACATACCTCTAACAGTATCCGCACTACCGCGAGATCCTGCAACGGTTGAAAATCTCAAGAAAATCGGGGTTTGCTTTCCCTCTTTTCCCAAGAACGACGCGGCGGTGATGTTGGACCAGTCGGCATAGGACTCGAAGTATCCGTGTGCAGCGGCACCACGAGCGTGGACTAAACCATAGTGTGAGTAGACAACTACAAATAAGGGGTTGAATATTAGGTTGAATCGTCATTACCTGCACGCTCAGGCACACGCTCATGGTCGAATCTTGTGATCTTGGTCCTTAGAACAAAATCTTCCAAAAGAGTCGGTCCTCTCTCGCCGGCCTTCAATGAGCGTCGGTCCGAAACGGGAGTGCCAAAATCGGTGGTGGTGTAGACATCCGTATCGTCGACCACGAATTGATCGAGGAAGCCATCGTCACCTGGAAGACGCTCTTCTCCACTGTCACGCTTCTTCAAGCCCGCCCCGCCGTCCATGAAAGGGCAAGCCGCATGGGCAAGCAGCGCATTGAGCAAAGTGTAGGTAATGATTGAATGCTTCATTATGAATTGATGTGCAAAATCAAACTGCTGTGAAGCAAGAAAGGTGGGTGGGGAGTAGAGGTGAGGTGAGCCGTGGGTTTATATATCTTGTTACCTTAATTCATCTTGCACCTGATTGAATGAGTGAGACAGACAATGGGGAGACTAATTCTAGTCCAGTGGGGTTCAGTGCACCTAGCGTAGGTTGGTAGGTTGGTACTTCCCGCCTGCAGGTGGGCCATACTCTACTGACTCGTATGTGGTACACAATTACTTTCTTAGATCAACTAATGAGTGCAAATGCATTTCTCAGCTTAGGCGGGATTAATACAGCCCAGACTTATGAGCTTACTTCTGAGATGTTCTTTTTACTGCGGATTATTCTAGCAGCCATGGCCTGAATCGAAAACATCGATTGATAGGGTGTATGAGGTATGCACTTGTCTAGAATTCAGGTGCTGTAATCATCCGCTTGGCATTTTTCTAAGCCTTGGCACCTGATTTGCTACCGAACTAACTTGTTCCCTGTTCTGTGTCTAAGGGCAAAAAAGGATGTAGGTAAGATAATTATATACTTTCCAAGACTTTAGTACGGATCTCCTAGCTATCGAGGTTTGTAATACCATAGGAGGCCTAACGCGGAAGATCCGACTAAAAGATGAAAATTAAAGTGGATACCCATTTGAATAATTTCCATAAGTTATGAAAGATGTGTGGATGAGAAAGCGCCCATATTCTAGACTCTAGCTTACGTTGAGTGAGTTGTTCATAATCCGGTATCAAAAGTCGTCTCCACGTACTAGTACTAAAAAAAAATAAGGGTCTTGGCGAGACGTTGACTGACATTACCAGGGCTTGGCATCGACCTTCTACTCTAACCAGAGTACTTTACTGCAACCCGGGAAAATCGGTCAAATTAACCTGCCAGGAACATGATATGTATTCACTGAAACTACTATTCGCGCCAAGAGGGATTTATAACAAGTAATGATAAGGTTTTAATTCTGCAAGCACAAATCTGTACACACACCCCGATCGAGTGGCACAGAGCGAACGGAATTCTCTCCATGTGTAGAGTAGGTAGAGTACAACCCCAGCAATTGATGGACAATCATCGCCCTTTGTTATTTATACTCTGTTTTAGAGTATGTCTATCTACGTGGGTACCGTGGTACTGGTTACCCCCTTTCCGCCTGTCCATATCCCTTAATCTTTTTAAACTTCAATTCAAAAACTGTTGTACAACATGCACAACAACGTAGGGAGCTACAGATACCTAGAGGACATCGGAGCCACCGCGGTGACATGGAATAACCCCCGGGGTAAGTACCTACTTTACTCTGCTCCTCGGTGTCATCCGTGCTGGCTTGCCGAGTGACGTTCCTGCCCCACAACTTTCTTCAAGCACCCTGGATACCGTTATGACCATGTAGGTACATACATGTAGAGTACCTATCCACTCCTATCGTTGATCGACCTTCTTATGGCAAGGTACCCGGGAAAACTAACCAACTCAACCGACACCGGTTACTAATCCTGAACAGTCTGGAACACCTGGTTATAAACATCAAATTCACCAACCACCTTGAAAGATCTCTGCCAAGTAACGGCACCAACCGACTTCCTTACTGGTACTTTTCCATGTCGTCACCAATAGGAACTTCGGTATTAATATGACATGTTAATATGGCTGGCTGGTACCTTCGCTCCCATATTGATGGATGGGTACACAAGTCAGGAGAAATTCAAGATTCCTTCTCCCAAATTTGGAAGGGGGAGTGGGAAAAGAAAAAGCGGAAAGGCAGGCACCCGAAAGCTGAGTTTAAAAAAACGAAAGAAAAAGGGATTTGTAGAAAGAGCATGGTGGTGGCTTGGATAAACAAATCTGCAATTGCAAAATGTCGATTATACCACTCCAAGTGCAATTATCCCGAGTTTCCCTATCCACACACATCAGCATATGCAATTGCAATTGCCCTGCCTGTTTTCCTTGGGAGCTCGAGGCTTACGCGTGCACGCCGTTACATACATACGTTTATGTACCTATGTATCTTGGCTTGGGAATGGGACCGAGATTCTCTTGCAAGGTTCACACCAGATCCATCCATCCAATCCCAGCCCTTTGAAACGTCAGCAGTCGAAGGACCGTGCAATGGACCATCGAGCGCTTAAAATATAGCTCTAGCCTTTGGTTGACGTCCATAGCGTGACGTGAGCGTGACCGCAGCCGTCACACCCTCCAATCGCGTAATAAAGCACACACAACAGGTACTCAGAGCTTATTTCGGCGACCTGGAACACCGAACATGTACACCGAACATGTGCGTTGTTGATGTTGCAGAACGGGAAAAGGCACCTCATTGATCACCGAACGCCCATACCAAAAATACACATGACTTACTTCTCCCTACTCGACTTGGAGATCACGTATCGAAGTAAGAGAGTCGCTTGACCCCTTTAAAAAAAAAAAAAAAAGAGCGTTGGGAAAGAGGTGCCGGGGCGTTGAAAAGCAAAAAGTGTATTTCGGCGCGACACTAAAGTGCAGATACTAGTGTTTTCCGCGGGTGCCCGTATTCAACTGGTGATTCTCGCATGTTTAGTGGTTGTTGCCAGCCTCTCTAACTCCTTCCTCCTACGGTATGCAGCAACAGAAGCAAGTTCAAGCAACTGCTTCGTCTTATTAGCTAGCTCGGGAGGGAAATATACTGGTCGATCTTACTTGACACGATTGATCTCACATGCATAAGTATCTTTCGTGAATTCAAAGCACGATAGGATAGGACGTAGCTAAGTGCTGACCAGCTTACTAACATAAGAAGAAGGCATGCATTCCACGATGGAAGGAGGTCGGAGCTCGCTTGTGGGGGGGGGGGGGTAGGATAGCAATCCGGGGAATTATATTGGATTAATTGCAATGACATAATCGTAGCCTGATCATGACCTAGGGTTTTGACTAAAGATTGGATCAGATCACGCCAGACAAGATTCGCCATTTTTTCCTTGGGCCTTTGTTTGTGTCTTGCGATTGGCCTCTTTTTTCTTACAATTGGCAGCCTAGGAATGTTTCCTCGAGCTTCCCGTCCCGTAAGGCAATTTTTTAGAATAAGGCATCACTGGTGAGTATCTGGAGTACATAGAGCAGAGTATCGATGTGGATGTATCTAAATATACACAACCTACTATCTCTTTTGAGTTGAGAGTCCTCACGTTTCAACTGTCCCGGCCGGCGTCCTGCAGCCAGCAGATTGGCGGCGAATGAGATGATGTGCAGCATCATTCGCTAGATAGAGTACGTGCATATTTGGAACTACTCTACATTCGCGACTTCTCTACTCTGGGCACTATGTACCTACTCTAGCTAGAGTAGCTATTGAATTTCAGCCATCCGCCAACCCACATGATAACTACATATCTCTCAAACCTCACCTCTTACTTCTTACTCTCTTGGCAAGAGACACTTAAAGCTTACTGAGGAATTCATCATCATCATCATCATCATCATCCTGAATCTTTTGGCGCGGCGCAGCCCACGTAGGTACTTGGCTTTGTCTCTTTTTTTTTTTTTTACGTTGGTGATCATGATCAGGAATGTGTATGTGTATGCATAAGCTTTCTGCATCGACGGAAACCCGGATTTCAATGGAATGGAAGCTAGGTAAATAGAGTAGAGTAGAGTCTTAGGTAGTTAGATACTTGAATGATCGAAGCTCTAGCTAGAGTTTCCGATGGAATCCGTCCAGCGATTAATCACTCGCTCCATCCCGTGATCCCAGCATGCCAATGATCAAGCAACAAGAACAAGAACAAGCTCCACCCAATCGTAAGCACCCGATCAGTCTACACCGCCGCCGGTGCTTGCGGGAGCTTATTCATAAGATTCCTCCTCACTGGCTCTATGGCTTGATGCCACCCCTTCGCCATCCCGATCGGGAACTCCCCATTCTCACTCCCCTGCACCAGCCCGGCCCAAGTCTCATCCACAAAGTCCGCCAACGGCATTCCTATCTGTCTTCCATTCTCAATATCTATCATCATCACCACCATTAGCAAACCCCAACCCCGACCCCGACCGACAAAAAACAAAAAACAATAGAAAGAACTATGCAAACATACCCGGCTGAACCTCCTTATCATGCAGCTCCGTCTGCACCGCCGGCGGCATCACCTCCAGCACCTGCACCCCCGTCCCCTCCAAGTGGACTCTCAGCGCCAACGCAAAATGATGCAGCGCGGCCTTTGACGCGCAGTAGTTCGGGCAGCGCGACAGCGGCACGAGCGCCAGGCCCGAGGTGACGTATATCAGCGCCGTCTTCTGCTGATCTGACGACTTTGCGAGGAGGAAGGGGAGGAAGGCGTGCGTAAGGTGGATGTGCGCCGAGTAGTTTGTTGTGAGCTCCGTCTGGAGCATGGCGAGGTCGACGCCGGCGGGCTTGGAGAAGTTGAAGCCGCGCTGGATGCCGGAGTTAAGGAAGAGGGCGTCGAGGGTTGGGTGCGAGGCGGTGATCCTTTCCGGGGGGTGTTAGCGGTAAGTTGGGGCAAAACAAGTAAACAAAGCGCGGGGTATGAGGGCGGGGAGGCGGGGCGCGTACTTTGCAGCCCAGCTTGCAATCTCATCCAGCTTCGTGATGTCGAACGTATACCAAAACAGCTTCCCCTCCTTGCACTT
This sequence comes from Morchella eximia, assembly GCA_024713935.1. Lineage (NCBI taxonomy): Eukaryota > Fungi > Ascomycota > Pezizomycetes > Pezizales > Morchellaceae > Morchella > Morchella eximia. The sequence continues at coordinate 1,233,888 of JAMGZG010000018.1, forward strand.
GTCGCTATACTTCTGCGCAATCTCCTCCAATCGGGCCTGTCTCCGCCCCACCAGGATCACCGTCCTGCCTTCGCCGAGGAACCTCTCTGCCATGGCGTAGCCGATGCCGCTGGTGGCACCGAGCAGCAGGATGGTCTGGTAAGGGAAGTTGGTGTTGGACATTTTACTTTTGCTTTTTCTTTTCTGAATAACTTGGTGATGTTGGGAATTGCTGAAAAGACCAGTAGGTATGATACAAGCTTTTTATATGGATGCGGGTGAGAGGGGCGACAATGACGTTGGGGGATGTCGGATAGGGATTAAGCTTTTAGAGTTCTTGGGGTTAGGCTTTCGGCATCGTTATCCCCGACTCTTCATAGTTCCCCTCTTTCTCGACCGAGAAAGTCGGTCTGATCTGATGTCCGTGTCCGACGGGAAAGTCGACATTTTCAGGGAAGCTGGATATCTCGGCCATGGGCCATCTGGATTACCAATTGTTCCGCACAGGCAAACCCCAGAGCTGCGAACTTTCGAGAATCGGTATGCAGAACACCCATCCCGTCAAGGAAGGAGGAATTGACCGTTAGAGTCGCACAGTTGCAGGTAGAACCACCGGAATTAGGAACATCATGAAACTAGCTCCGCGGCCGAGGGATAAAACTGTTCAGTGGCATTGCGTGAACCCTAACCCTTAGTATTGCGGCGGGTATGATGAGTGATAATCTGTGATCTGCGAGTGTACCTACTTCTGTCAGTGTAGGTATTGTCTCTTGTCTCGTCTCGTCTCGTCTTTTCTCATATGTAAGGATATGTAAGGGTGGTTGCGGCAGCAGGTGCTGTACCTGCATATCGGGCGCCGTGTGTGAGTGTGCGTGTGTGTGCCTTGCTTGTTGCCTCCTGTTGATTGTGGTTGGTTCGGTGGAAAGCTTGTTTCTGTCGCGCAATGGATGTACCGTCGCCGTGTACGTACTCTACGTGTCTATAATTCAGACAACTACTCTCCGGCACATGGATGGCATTTCCCGCCCTGAACTGAATTGTGGGAGATGGACGTCGGAAATGATGTTGTTTTTCTTTTGCTTTACCCCTGCCGATCGCGATGGCCTCGAAGTATTGTAGAGTAACAGTTTTTACTTCGACCGGGCGAATCAATTCAATTGCAATTGATCATGCCGACGTCCACTTTACTCCAATGGCCTCCAGAGTATGTTCCTTCTCCACATCGATGTTCCTTTCGGATCAGACAACTGAATTTTCAGCTTCTCCTTTCTCCCCCGCCTACCTAGAGTAGACAGCATTATGTCGCTTCCCGTTGTGCATGTACACAATTCGAGGCCGACAGTTCCAGTTTCGTCTGATGGCCGCAATTCAAGCCGCGCTATATATAACTCATGCACATATGCTCTACTTACGTGGTGGAATGCCCGCCAGCTACCCTAGCTTAGATAGTGTTAGCCGAGCGAGAGAATTAAGGCTTCAGCGACAGTGACAGTGACAGACAGTGACAGTGACAGCTGCAAATTATTTCCCCAGGGTTAGATGGATATTTTCCAACTCTGAATCGCTTTCTCCTTTTCTAGAATCGGTGTTGTTTTTCGCTTAGTATCCCCCTGTAGAGAGAGAGCCCGGTCCTAGTTATATGTAGGTGTAACTATAAGTGTAGGTTTTGAGTGCACTTTTCTTTTCGGGCGCAACTAAACACCCGTACGAATCTTCAGCCGGTCCGAGCTTTTGGGGACCATCGTGACCATGAGATGATAGACAATTTCCGTATACGGCGGCCTCAATTACACCATGTAAGCCTCATGATCAGGAAGGAGTGCTATTCTAGAGCAAGCGCAAATCAAAACAGAGGCTATTCTTGCCTTTCTTCTTTCCCCCGAGTAAAATAGCAATCTCATCAGTCCGTACGTCGCGGCCTCCATCCGGCCGGACTAATGATGTTGGTGGAGAAATCCAGCACTAACTGCAGATTTCAGCACCGATTGCGAGGCAGTAGAATAATACACCTACCTGCACTTTTGGGGGAAAAAAGATTTCTGTTTGTCATGACTGCTGCAGCCGTAGCGGTATGTAAATGGAAAAGCGTAAGGTGCAAAGTTCAAGATCGAATAGCATCCGAATCACACTTTCCCTAGCCCGAGGTCTTGAGCCTGTGGCAGGATATGTAAGACGGTGCCTGTAGATTAAAACAATATAAACATGACTGCTTAAACATAATAACCAATTGTCGCGCGCGTAAAGAAGCCATTTTACATACGAGCATATATCATCAAAAAGGGGTATGTGGAACTTGAGTCTGGCGAATCCTCGTTCCAGCGAATCATTGTCTCTCCACCTGGACATGAACTCCGGACTAGATCCTGGGGATTTAATTGGTGGAGATTGTAGATCTGATCGCCGCATGGTCGTGGTCGACCGGTCTCTTAATTGGTTAGCGCCAATATTGTAGTAGCTGAATGCTGTTATTTCAGATACCGATGCGCGATAGCTTGGTGACAGCTATGTATTACATAAATAAAGCTTAAAGACTGGATACTGCCTCTTTTGTTGTGACTGTATTCGAACGCGTACGTTCTTGGGAAATTTTAGGTTTTAGTTTCCGTCATCGGAGGTCACTCGGCTTGATCGGAGCTGGTGGGGTAATCATCACGCAGTTCGCAGAAGGTAAAAGTACACCATCGACCACAACAATACCTCCAAGCCAATCAACAAAAAACCCTAAACATCATGCATTGTGGCGCACTGCCTTGCCTCGTGTCCTTCGAACCTCTTATCATCATAACAAAAAGAAAAAGAAAAAAGCGGGGTAATATACAGCCAACCACATGCGTAACTACAAAAAAAAAAAAGAAGAAAATAGAGAATCTACCATAAACGCCTATTTCATAATATAATCGACTTTATGTCTTTTTTTCACTTTTTAAACGAGAATTTATCCTTAAAGTTACCCAGTCGCTGAAAGACATTGCCTTTTGAGTATCCGGGATCCCGTACTATTACTGCGTCTTGGAACTTTTGCCTCTTTGTTCGGCCGTTCCAGAAGCCGAGGACTATGGTGGGGATTATTAGGCCGTGTGCAATTGTGCACATACAGGCAGCTACCCAAGCTCCTCTCTGTGTGCAGTGTTAGTGAAGTAATTTCGGGGGTAGATGGATGAATGGCAGGGTGGCTTTGAATTACCTGTTCACTACAATGATCGGCAAAGTCCATGATTTCGATGTCTTCCTTCTTTTGAAAGCCGGTGTTGCAAACCCAAAACCTTTGGGTGACAGTCAGCGGTGAACTACAGCCACCAGGAGGATTTAACAGGAGCAATTGGCACGTACATCGACTTTGGGTTCTTCTTCTCCTCCGATAGAGTCAGGGCCACCAGTCCGCAGATAAAACTAATCATCGAATGCAGCAACGCCCCAGAAGCAAGGAACCTATTAGTCAAATACCTCCCCTACAGCATCACTCCCCGTCAGCCCTGCGTCCGCGCTAAATCCCCACAACCAGGAGAGGGGACTACAAACATTCGGCCAAAAGCTCACTACCGAGAATATCGAATCAAGTAAAAATATATAAGAACTAATGCACAGCAACAATATCGTCGGCGTCAATGACAGCTCCGGGTTCCACAGCGGATCCCCGCTACTGTTCTCTTTATCCTTTGTATCGATATAATGGAATAATATGTGCCCCGCCGACCCTAGCACCGCGCCCGCCGTCACCAGCGAAAACATACGCAACACCACGCGCGGCCGCGAAAGCAGCTTTGCACGGTCGGTCTTGAAGGTCTTGAGAATCGATTTGCGTGGCGGCTGAGTAGCCTTGGAGAGGAGCTTGATTGTCTTTACGCCGGTGAGAGGCCGTACTTCGATTGGCGGGGGGGAGGGCGAGCGGCTGTTCACGCCTGTGTAACCCTTTTCGGTCTTTTTAAGGGTGCTGTCGCTGTCGTTGTCGTTGTCGTCGTTATCGTCGTTATCTTCATCGAAGTAATCACCTTCTTCTGGTTGGGGGGTTAGCTATTTATAATTATAGAATGCGGGGGTGTAAATACCGTCGAGAAGATTAGACCCCTCAACATCTCGTAGATCTTCTTCATCAGTGCTCATCGTCTGGCTCCTCGGCCGTCGGCCGGTGGAGAGGGTCGAGATGTCTCGGAAGCCACCTGAAGCCATCTCGTTCTCGATGCCAATCCGTGATTAATATTATTATATGGGATGTGGGGAAGTTGGATAGAGGCGATAATATATCTCTGTTGCCTGAATTCACACACTCAAAAGCGGAGCTCGTGAGAGTAAGCAAGCTAGCTACCAGAAACCAAGGGGAGGAGGGGGTTTGATCCAACAACCCTAAAGCAAGGCAAAAAAAAAAAGAACGCGGGCAGGACGCGCACAACTCACTGTTTATATAAACCCCATTGTCTGTCCAGATCGTGGGTTATCTTGTCTGCACAGCTGGCTGGGGCTGATTGTGAACTGAGACATCAAGCCAATAATGCATGTAAGCTTTGCGAGAAACAGAAACCCTTCAAAGCTCGACCACGTTGAAAGGCTGAAGGACACACTTTTACCCAATCGTGATGGGCTCAAGCCACAGAAAGCCCGTCCCTCTTAAAATAGCGCTAGTGCTGACCCACTGCCCGCGCCGCCCCGCACCCATCCCTGCGGTTTTAAGGCTGTGAGCCGATTTATAAAACGCTTATTTCATCAAGCATGCAGCTTGTTTTCTCAGCTTCAAAATTAAGAGGATAGTTGATTTGGTTTTCCCTATAGGGAGATCCGGAAGCTTGAAGCTGGAACACTTGGCTAGACGACTGGCTGCCAGGTAATTGATGAACAATTAACCATGCCCACTATGGCCAAATAGATCAACATCATATCAGCTACATACATATATTCATAGCTACGGCACAAGAGCTCTTGCCGCAACAGGTCCAGGACGGCTGTTGTGTTGTCGGAATGGGAATGTGGCTTTTAATTTTGCTCTAAACGGGAGGATCTCCAGGGTTGGAATGCTTGCTACTTAAAGAAAATATCAGCCCTATGGAGTTTATTTTTGCCTATGTAGCCTCATTTGTGGCGCAGCGAGCTAACTACATGGTCATGGATTAGAAGTGGAAATGACTAAAAAGTCAATAGTTTTTGTATGTAGCAAGCGTTAGGGCGCTAAATTTCACAAGCGCTACTACTACAGTGTATTTCGTTGCTCTAATACTAAGAAATTACTTTTATAGCCAGCAAGAATTGAATTTGAATTAATGAATTAGCTACTCTTGTATCAAATTACACCATGGAAAAAAGAATCGCGCGAAAAATAGTCGGGCCAGTTATTTCCCCAAGCGAGCGAAATTTAGAAAAAAAAAGAAAAGATTTTGAAAAAATACCCCATGTCTTCAAATTCTCCTTCCTCTACCACTGTGAAGACTATCGTCGTTTCCGGTCCCGGAAACGAAAACTTTAGTAATCCCTCAAACCATTATCGTCGACTTCGACTTGGTACTTGTAGAAGGCATTCGAGAGAAGCAGATCCTCAGAGGGAGTGAGCTTGAGCTTGGTATCCTTGGTGTTCATGTTTGCAATACCGGTAAACTGCTGGATGACGACAGTGGGGTTGGTATTCATGTTCATGGCGCGAGTATACTGCTGGTTGAATGTAGGGGGGCTGGTATTTCTGGACCCAATGCCGTACTGTTGGTTAACGGTAGGGTTGGAGTTCATGTTCCTGGTGCCAATGTACTGCTGGTTGACGGCAGTTGGACTATTGTTCCTGGCCCCAACGCCAGTATATTGTTGGTTGACTGCAGAAGAGCTGTAGCCACTACGTTGGCCCTGGGCGGTATATGACACTGGGGTCCCGGGGCTGCGTGTCGGGTAGACGTTGGAACGTTTTGGGGTACTGAGAGCCTCGCCGGAATGGTACTTGCCAACATTCTGCCGAATCCCGTGGTTGATTGCAGTATTCTCGTGATGCTGCGGATTCATCTGGCTCATCTGCGGAATCCCAATGTATGAATCATCGTCGGGAGTGGCACGCTCCTGGAGCCACTGCTGCGCGTAATTGTAGGAAGGTGGGTTCTGCGGGTTGACCTTGGTGATATCAAGTCTCTGGCCATTGGGGAGACTGAGGATCTTCCGGGAATCACTCGCCTTTTTGCGTAGTCCTGGACCAGAGCGGCAATAGAAGCGGTTATCAGCAGAGGGGTAGGGTTCATCGTAGGTATCTGAGCCTAAAAGATCTGAGACGGCTTTCTCGTGCTGGACATACTCCTCACAGAGGCGTGCAAATTCACCAGCTGAGTAAGACTCCAGCTGTTGTCTTTGTTCCTGATGAGAAGGCGGCAGCATAGACAACTTGATTTCATCTTTTTCTTCAAGCTCTCTGTATATAGAAGTCTCCTCACAAGGCTTATTCTGGGGAAGGAAATGGTTCGACTTTCTGACCATGGTCATTTGTTCGTGCTTAGCAACTCTTTGAGCATACGCATGCATCGACATTGGCATATCTCCGAAGCCTGGTGGAGGAGCGATGACTCGGAAAAGTTCCGGTTCGCTGTCGGAGCTGTTGTACGTCTCGCCGGAGTGGCAGTTTTCGGGAGTTACTCCGGAGCCGGCACTGACTTCGTCCCATGGCTGGGAAGGAGTATTAGAATACCTTTGGCGTTTGCGCTCCTCGTCACCCCGGACCCTACTTTCCAAGGCCTCTAGTCTATCCAGTTCCATTTGCCAGAATCCGCCTTCAAGCTTGAGCCTCTCATCGAAGAAGCGTTTGATTTTAGGTGAGTTATGGTCGTTTTCGTGCATATACTCTTCATAGTTTTTGCTTTTTGTAACGACCGCGTTGGGTGATCCCGAATTCTGAGTGTGTTGTTTGAAGCCGAACTTTACCACGAGCTCGGTTTTCCAGGCCGGATTTTCAACTGGGGTGGCCAAAGGGTTGCGGTCGAGGCATTCGGCCAAGGTCAGCCCATCAGTAACTTCAGTTTCAATCTTGGTGGGTTTCCTCTGTTTCTCAGCCTTGGTCTTCCTTCTCCTCCTTCTTTGCGGACGACTACCAAACCCAAACTTTTCGACCAATTGGACTTGGTCACAGTCCATACCATTCATGAAAAGTGCTTCTTCACCGCAGTCTGAGTCCTCATCATTATCACTAGCATCGGAGTCAACATCGTCACACATAAATGGTGCAAGTTCTTCGGATGTTACGATTGGTAGCGGTTCTTGAGCGTTTTTAACCTGTGTCTCAAAGATGTGGGTACGGTTGCGACTAATCATGTCGAATTTTATTTTTTTGCATTCACTGGAGAGGTGGCTGTCGCTGGAACTCGGAGCGTGCTGTTCCTCGTCCTTAGAGATGGATGAAAGTGGGCCAATTGACTCTGGACGTGGGAAATATACCATGCCAACGCGAGCATAATTCTCAAAAATCTCTGTCGCCTCGAGATACGTCTTCTGTGTGACATATAACTGAATTGCTGGCGATATTGTGTAGTAGTCAGTTAAGACCAACTTACCATCAAGGACACCCTGCTTCTTGATCTCAAGGCGGATATCGACTGAGCTCCATGGCCTACAGGCAACATGGTAGTCCTCGCGGTCGTTATCCTCCAACCCAAGGATGTATTTTTGCTGCGAGTACTCTCTGGGATCCCTACCACGACGCTTACGGGCCGTGAAGAGACGGCGGACTTTACGGGCATACATCTCATATTGATAGAGATAGCGAAGATAAAAGAGGCGGGGTTGGTGGAATTGTTCGGGCCAAAGGCCCATGTTGATGGCCACGAGAACCCACCTTTGGGATTGATCGACGGATTCAAAACCGCCCATAGAAAGGACGGCAATGTAGAGACTCTGAAGATCAAAGCCGAGGCCGGCATCCATGGGATCGAAGGCTGGGTGGATGGCACTGGGGATCCATGGTGATTCGATGGCGGGATTGGGATACCAGTTGCCAAGTGTGAACGCAGTAAGAGAGGCAAAAAATTGTGCCTGAGTAATCCTCTCGGGGAGGAGGAAAAGAGTAATTGTATTTAGATCCGCAGCCATGCCGATATGCAAGTTAAAACGTGTAGGAAATTATTGGTTGGGAAAGTTTGGAATCCAAACGAATTGTGAGTGATGAGTGATGACCGAAACAAATGTGGACAATCTCAGTCAATGGCAGACAGAGACGAAAAAAAAGAAAGAAAAAAATAGGCTAGGCAGAAATATCCAGAGAAAAGTTAGACATAATTTTTTTGTCAAGCACAAAATGGAGATAAAACCTACACCGCGAATGTGGGGCTAGATAACTAGGTTGGTGTTGCGACAAGATCCAACACCGGGTTGAATCCTGTGCAATGGAAATTCAGAGATTGTGTTTGACTTAATTGAATGAAAGATTTGAGTGGCAAAAAGAGAGGATGAATTGAAGAAAGTACTGGTGAAAGAATCCAAAGGATGGATGGTGGGAATGAGTGAGGATGGTAAGGGAAGAGAAGGGAGGAGCATGGAGGTAATGAAGTGAAGTGACAACAGAAGAGACGACGAGCGAGTGCGTTGGGTTTGGGTCTGCTCCAACGGGCAAGTGTTGGTGTATGCTAGTGTGATAGAGAGTAGCAGTACCTGGCGGGGTGGAAGGGGAAGACAAGCCTACATGTAGGCAGCATCGATGAATACATGTACCCACTCACCGAGTTGACTGCTACGAGGTCACATCAGGAACTACACAGTAAATACATGGATTTTAGCAGCATTTCATCGTGAGCAAGTTTCACTTATGCTTGAGAACCAAAGAACGCGAATGATGCTACATGAAAAGTAGCCATACTATGAAGCATTGATGGGCGATCTAAGTGGGCAGCTCAATAACAATTCATCATGCATATAGTTTTCTGACCCTTTTTTGTATCCCAATCGTCTCGAGTTGATACTACCTGTAGATTCGTCTTCAAAGAAGTACCCACATGTTGCTCCCGCGTTTGTACAGCCCACGAGGACGAACGTAAATAACAGAATCTAAATGCGGTGGGTACATGTAGCTGCTATGATTTGACTATTGGTTCGATCTTTGGTCTTAGCTTAGCTCCCGCCTATTTTCACCGCTCCGTCGAATCTAGCATTTTGTCTTTGCCATCAGACCTCTTCAATTGAGGCAAAGAGAAAGGTTTTATAAATTTATCTGGTGGGCCGCTTAGATCCAGAATTAGGTAAATCCGGACCAAGCGTCCCCTGTGTTTCCTGTTGAAAGTGGCGGGGAGGGAGGATACGTGAAAAGTGCACAAACTACATGTATTCATATCACCGCCATAAGTTTCTAACATCACCACTCGATCAGCCACAAGCCCTTCTCCTCAACACCACACTGCAAATCACCACGAGGCAGTAGCAATCAGCAAAAGCAGTAGCTCTTTAACTTGAGCGACGCAGGGATCTCTGTGTCCCCAGTTTAAACGACCCGTCAAAATTCATCTCTCAAAACCCATAATTACATCAAAAACCGTCGAATGGCACCATAAAACCCACCAAATGATAGGATGTCGTCAAATAGTAGATTTCCCGCGTCTAACCCCAAACGTACTTCCTAATAATCCTGCAGTCCCTCCCCGTGCTAATAAACGAAGACAGAAGAGGAAAGGTGTCGTCTAATATTCCCTCACGCTACAGGTGGGATCTACACACTCTCAGCCGTGTCTTTCCACGTCATGGGCGGGCAAGTCGTCGTTCGTGATCGAGAAAGTTTAACTAAATAAGCCTCTCGGTTCCACAGATAGAGATTTTGGTGTAGGTGCGGTCCCGGTTTCCGATGTTGATGCTGTGCAAATCTAACTTCGAAGCAGGCCTGAAGCAGAATTGGAAGGAGAAATAACGATTACACACATGAAAGTATAGATTGATGAAGCTGTGGTTGAATCTGATTGATTCTAATCAACTACTCACAACAAAAGAAAAGATGGGTTATATGAAGAATGATTGACATTCCAGTGACTATCGTTAAAAAAAAAAAAAAATATGTACCCAGAAGGTTTCAATGATAATAATATAAAGAAAAATAAGGTAGTACGAAGACTAGAGCAAAGACAGAGCTAAAGCTAACACAAGAGAAATAGGAAAGTAAGCCCGACCAGAACCAACAAAATATTTATTCCAAAAATCCGGCCCATCCAAAACATAAGAGAAGGAAAAAAATACACAAAAAGAATTTGCTGCCTCCCAAAAGAAACCACAAACACCCGCACCATACCCTATATCGATATCACAAGATCAAGAACAAACCTCCTAAAAAAACAAAAACAAAATGTTTCCCAAAACATAAACGCCAGGCCAGTTAGACCTCTAAACCCTAGATCGCCATCCATCTCTTGTCCGAACTATTAATCGTTGAGATCGTCGACCTCTTCGATGCCCTCCCTAGACTACTCGCCGTTGATAGCGATCGTCCGCTCTCATCTTTCCATCCCGTAAATAGGCCCATCGGTACATCTACTTCACTGCTCCCACAATGCGGCAATTCTGGTGCTACCGCCGGCGCCACAACCGTATGGTACAGCCGCCCAACAATGCCGCGCGGGTCCGGTCGGTTCTCTGGATCTCGCTGCAGCATCTCTCGACACAGGCCGAGTCCATCAGAGAATGGAATGTCCATCTTCTTCCTTGCATCTTTCATGAGGCTCTCGGTGATCCACGTCTCGACCTGGCCGAGATTTGAGTGGAAAGATGAATCCGGGGGCGCGGATTCACGGGAGCGACGGTTCTTCTGGGATCGGTGCGAGGCAAATGCGGTAGTCTTGCGCTTTGCGTGGAAGGTGAAGATCTCCAAGAAGATGCATGCGAGTGAGAAGACGTCGGATTTGGAAGGGTTGGAAGCGAAGGCTGTCCATTGCCCGATTTGGGTGCTGTTGGTGATTGAGATGCTGTCCTCCGAATGTGTTGATGATTTACGGTACGTGCGGCCGGAGAATATAGTGTTTGTAGGGGGGCTGGAAGATTCTTGGGATACGAGCGTTCGCTGCCAGAGCTCTGGGGCGCCGTATTCGTAGGCTTCCATGTCCTGGATTCCACCACAGTTAGGTGATTGCGGAATGTTTTGGGTAGGATCTAGGCGTTTCGAGTTGCTAATGTCTGAGAGGAAGATTCGGTTTGTTTTCTGCTCGATTATAATTGAGGATGGCTTTATATCACCATGTGCAATTCCTCTGTCGTACAGGTATGCCAGAGCATCGCTGAGACAGAGCATCCAATTGAAGATGATCCGTCGCCGTTCTTCTTTGGTATTCGACTTCCATGTCGTGGGTGGGTACTGAACAAAGGACTTGATATTGAGTTCGAGTGCCGGCGACAAAACAAGAAATCCCACATTCTCATGTGTGTATGAAAGGTGGAGCTTCACTATATGATCATGTGTGATTGAGTTAAGGGTTTCGATCTCTTCAAGGAAGGATTCGACTGGCAACTGATGGCTCCCGTATCCTAATGGTACCCGTCTTCGAGAATAATACACTTCCCGTGATCTTGGGAAGTAAACTTTCTCCACCGTCTGCTTCGCGGACCCAGGTTGCGTCCGTCTCGACATAACCTCCAGTGGCACCAACTCCTCATCCTCAAAGTCCGTATGCTGTCCCTCCACTAGCTCCCTAACCAGATACGCATACTGCTTCTTTGCAAACTTCTTATCCTGTGACACTGCCGGAAGCTCCAACCTCTCAATCGTTGCCATCGACAGCGGCAGATCCTCATCGTCCCACGATCCATCAATGATGTTGAAAATATATTCTGGGCATCCCAGATCACACAATATCAGGAAAAACTTGCGTGTGTGTTCCACAATCCACTCAGAATAGGTTGCCTCTGTGAGGCCTTCTCCAAACTTCAAAGGTTCCTCTAGCTTACGCCTCAGCGCACTATCGGTGATGCGTTCTCGTATGTATCTGGGGCAGACAGTTTCCTCAATCTTCTGCTCATCCCACCAGGTCGAGGTGAGGACTACTGGTGGTGGTAGGCTAGCGCCGTGGCCTCCGTATCCGTACATACTGTGGAAAAAGTCTGCTCTTGCTGGGTCGGCCATCGTGAGGGCAGCCATGGGAGGGAGCGGTGCAAGGCAGACCTTATACTAAAGATGATGCTCTACTCTCTCCAGAGTAGTTTGAAATGATCACTGGGGAAGCTATGGGGATCGGTTTAGTTGCCACTAGGCTGGGAAAAGTGTGGGATTTTTTTTGCACTTGGGAAAGTGACCACATGTGGGGCCCGTAAAACATTTTAGGTCCCCGAAAAGAATAGCCTCCCCAGTGGCCCGAGGTTGTCCCAATGGAGGTTGAAAGTACGTACATGCAGTAAGAGCGTTGTGCCAGGGGTGAAGGAGAGGGGGGGGGGGATAGTAGCAAGCGGGCAGGCAGTTTGAAAGGAGATCAGATCAAATGGTAAGAGTAACAAATCTAGCCTTGAGACTAGGGCTTGCTTCCAAGGCTTTCTCCGATGACATGAGTACATGTAACCTTTGCCGTCGGCAACCTTGTCGCGTGTCTTGATGCCATAGCTTGCTTGGCTTCTCTGATAGGATGTAAGGAAGAATAGGAACTGATAATATGGTAAATGTCGTACTTCTAAAACATCATGGGGCTGTTTCTCGCGCTCCAAGATAGATTGATATCTGGGATACCTACATGTAATTGATAGGATATCTGTAACCTACAGATATATGTCATACATACACCATCATCTCTGATATCGAAATTGGAAGGCATGAAAAAGGGTGTAGCTATGTCAGTTACTCACAACCTATCAAATCACGTCTATCAAAATTAGAGCATCATGCCACGCGAGCTACGCATATTCCCAGGAACAACCAACCGAGAAGGAGGGGTGTTCATGGTTAATGGGATGGGCTACATACTAATTCTCTAGTGCGCCATGCTTTTCCCTTCTATCATTCGATTCTCTTCCCCATTCTCTCGCTTAAGATTCATCATCATCGCGATAAGAAAAGAAACAGAAACGAAGAGACAAGACAGACACCTTCATCTCACATAGATATTGCTCAATTCCTAGCGTTCCCTCGCCGCCGCATATCTATCAAGCGGACTCGGCCCCGAGATGCGAGTATGACCATCGAGTCAGTGTGGTACAGCGATGGGGAAAATTATTGCAGAGGTATGGGAAGAGTCCTATTGGCTCGCCCAGCCATAGAAACCCTGTTTTTAGACCCCTGTCTCCGCATTAATTCTACCAGTCGCTGTACAAACAAAGAGAATTGGACGGTATCTAAGGTCAGCGATAGGATGGCTGTGGCTTGCTGCCTAGAGTTTTCATCTCTGGAGTGGTGGTTACCGTTGGCTGTTCCACCACCACAACGAGCCGCCTTCCCACTTCATGTGATGGTCGTTCTACGGTATGGGGGGTTCGATGCGACCCCCCACGAACCACCCAATCAATCTCCACAACCCCAACCGACCATTCCTTCCTTCGCTCGTTCGGCCCAGTTTGAGGGATAATTTTGTACCCAGCTGGCTACTGCTAGCAGTAGTAAGTATAAACAGGCATACCAAACCCTACCCAGGAAGCTAAGCACCAAATCTAATCTTTCCCATGTTGATGATGTTCCGGTGTTCTCCAGTAGAAAACATCGGTACCCAGCTATATAAACTAACTCTACAAAGCGCTTAGACAGGTACCTAAACGAGCAATTATAGGTACTATTCTAGTAGCCATATAGGATGTGGTGCACCAGCCTAAATGGAAGATCCATCCATAACTTAATGCATATCTAGTTACTCTAGTTCACCTTTCAATACGAAGAACCCCTCCACGCACTTTACCAGTGCTTGCTCAATAAATCATTAACGGAAAATCCCTGAGCTATATAACCAGCACCCTCTCGGAAATTTGCTCTCTAGTTTATGTTTTGGCTTCTATTCAGCGGTGCAATCGTGTCCCGCCCATACATAGTTGAGAATCGCACTATCCGTGGATATATTTTTTTCATGAGGCGTTCGTTGTTTTTCCGTTGAATTTGCACTCGCGGCAATGGCGTTTGCTTTTGCTCCCTCTTACGGAACCCTGTGACACTACAGTAACTCTAGAGAAGAACACTGACATGATGAGCAACCTACATATCGATGCATCTCATCGATGGCGAACCTTTTTCAAAGAAAGCTGTGGGGGGCCTGCCGTCACTAAATCACAGACCCTTCCCATTCGCAGGGAGGGACCCTGCGCTAAACCGCAACCACGCCTTCGGGTCCTGTTATCTTTTTCGACCCTCTTTCGGGCCGGGGGGGTTGAGCAGAGTGATCAACTTGCCAAATAAAAATCACTAATAATTATCCGGAATGTCTAGCTTGTTAGCGTTCTATATCGAGAGCGCTGCCCGACGGATCGGGTTTGTGCGAGTCTCCCCTGTACTGTATGCAGTACTCTACTCGTAGCTTTATGACGTTTCCGAACACGACTGCTATTGCATACCATACAAAAAAGCGCCAAATCCACCTTTTTGTATGTCATGCAATATTGGTCGTGTTCGGAAACGCTATGAAGCTACGAGTACTTTACTCTGCAGGTAGATGTAGCTAGAGTATTCTCAGTCGGCCCAGAACAGGGACGTCGACAACAACGAACGAGGGTGCGGATGCTAAGGAATTCGCTACTGCTGGAGAACCTACAGTCAACACATGTGTGTCTGGATATGTTTGCAATTAATAAATACTCGTAGTAGTTCCTTTGTACATCCATACCCAGAGTACGATCCAAGTACCTAAGAAGTACCTCAATTGGAGACTCAAATGAACAGAGTTCTCGTACATACATCTCATACATGGCTTGCTCTCCGGCCCTCAGCATTGGCACAATCACGTATCATACCTGGTTAGAATCCTGATCTACAGTAATTAATCGGTCGATCCAAGATTAGTTTCATTGCTGGCATACTTACCTAATCCACATATATTCTAGTTCTGAAGGAACGCGTAAACCAGTCTAAGGCCGCAAGGACCTCAAATAATTCATTAGTCAGGCAAGACTCGGTTCATGATACCTCACTCAAGTCCTGGCTACTTCTCAGGTACTGTCGTTCACGGGGTATTGGCGGATACTGGGTGATGGCGGACAGGGCCAAAAAGAGACAACCAAGCCAGATTTTACCTACAATTCGCCAATACCCAGTATCCGCCAATACCCCGTGAACGACAGTACAGCTCTCCTTGGGAAAATATTCTTTCTTGGGGATCAACCGGCCGGGCAAGGACCGGGACAGTTTTGTTTTTCTTCCGGCAACCCGGATTTCGACTGGAAAGAAGCAACTTCTCACATGTTACATATGTAAGGACGCTTGATTCGGCTGAATCGAAAGTAGAGTGCCCTCTAGCCGTGTACACGTTCATATAAAGTCGTATGCATAGTAATATGTGCACCCCGCGCCCAGAAATAAAAGAAAGGAAAGGAAGGTGAAAAAAAGAGAAGGTGAAAAAAAATCTAGGTGAAACCCGAATTTATATCTCCAAATCCCGCAAGAAGCGATAAATAGCAAGTAAAACGGCTGGCGGCGGAAGGGAGAAACATAGGTCAAAGCTAATAAAGCAAATCTGTATCCTGGGACTCGGTACCCGTTGCTTGCGATTTGTCCTATGTACCCCCCGGTGATGATTTTTCTTCTTTCTTTCAGACAATCGTGCCCCCATAGTCGTGGGTCTTTGGTAATCGGCTGTATCACACTGCTCCGCCCAATACTTTAATTTATTGTTGGGGACGAATGGTGAAAGCCCGAGTATTGGGTTCAGATATTCCTTTATGGCAATCGCTATAACTTACATAAAACCTAATTAGTCCTTTTTTCCCCATGAGACAGGAGTAAAAGCACACAAACAATACACGTAGCATATCGTGCTACATACAGACACTTCCTACTCACAGCTAGGTTTTTTCATTGTACGAATGGCCTACCGGCCGTGTCCGCTCGCATGATCCCTTCGATGCGGGGTATGCATTGCAGCTTTGATACTTTTAACAGATCAATTAAGGCTTTGCGTAGTCGGAAATGAACCCCAAACCTGGAGCGAGTGTGGAGAGTCTTCAGTGGAGGAGGAGCTGGAGGAGTGGGAAATGATCGAAGCTGCTCCAACTAACACACACGGCAGCAAGAAGCATTGACGTTTCGTGGGGGTGACAGACATGTGGGGGGCACCCACTTAACGTGAGACGGCGCTCGCACTAGGCGCACGCGCTTCTTTATCGATAAAATTTAAGCTCATCGTGCGCTAGATACCCGTCGCCCGGTCGATGCTTTGGGGGTTCTTCTTCGCAAGTCTTGGGGTGATGCGGCGCGGGGAAATCGACCAGCACACTTGAAATCGATATATCGGGGGTACCAGCTAGTACCAAGCACTAAACCTTGAATAAACCCCACACGATGTTTTGTTTCCTTTTTCTTTGTTTCTTTCCCCCTGACATTAAGCGAAAGGCAGTGCTTCTCTAGTGCGCCGGTAAGTAACTACCGAATTGCGGGAAGAAGTGACTTAGACATCGTGTGCGTGTCGCACAGGAGTTCCGAGTCTTCAACCTCGTGGACATTATCTCACGAGATTTTGGAATGAGCCGGAAATTTCGCCTACACGAGCTGCTAAGCCCTTGAATCGTAAAAGCACCTCCGAAAGAGTCTTGGAATTGAAGATAAAAAGCTCCGATAGAGTGAGCCGCGAGAGTTAGGAAGTTGATACGAATTCTCCTGATATCATGCACAGATGTTTTGGAGTTGAGTGATATTTCATGCGAATGTTTATCTTAATGCTCTGGCGACATGAATATGACGAGGTAAGGGTTCTCAGTCTTCATGGAGTAGAGATGATCTACTGGACCTGTTTTGGCCCCCAATGTTTCAGACGCAAGATACCTGTGCTTTGTCCAACCAAGCAACCCTGAAAAGTACGTTGTAACATTCCAAGCATGGATGCTCCTGGGGATTTTCTTCTGACAGCTTAACATCAGCTTCTTTCAAGCATGGTCCATGCCTTCATGGCCGCGGAGAATAATGCCGTGGAAACATGAACGTGGTTTATAATTTAGTAACCAGAAAACAGCCAAGACTATGGGTCGAGTGATAATTTATGATGATAACAAAAAGGGCCTGTGTTCGTTTGGAGGTCACTCGGCCCTCAAAAATCTATTCCAAGCAGAATTAATATAAATTCTTAATATACCTTTCTTTCTTACCCAATACTTCGGTTGGTACGTGCTTTTGCTTTCGTGATTAGTACTTTTACCCCTTAGATCTTGCAGTTGCCACTGATAAGAAATCCCTACCAGGTAGATGTACCGGTAATGATCACCCAACCACTCAAAGTCTTCGAACCCTCGGTTCGAATGATTATTTTGTTCTACCTCCCAACAAAACTTAGCCCATTTAAATTTGGTTTTTCAGCTTTGTTATTTTTGTTGAGCCAACGCATATATTAGCATACGGGGGCCATTCTCTTATATAGGACTCTTTCCGCTCTGAGGACTTCGTTGGTATGTGTTCAATACCAGTTATGGATTTAAGTCTCTGATATATATGGCCATATATCAGTATAAACAGGTTTAAGAATATAGGCGCAAAACCAGAGCAATGTAGCTCGGTAGATGGCCTAACCGATCGAATAGAAGAGAGTAAGATGAAAGGAGGTTTGATGACGAAAGGTTTGGAATATAGATGTATCTCAAACACATATCAATCTCCTAAATATTTGGGGGCATTCATTCATATAAGCAATACATGTACAGGCTTTAAGGCCATGATAAGTAATATTCCTCAATGGCAAAGATTTCGATAACCGCTTTGAGTAGGGGCGCAATCCCTTATTCAGTGTTACGGGCCTTGTCGTGGTCGTGTTTACATGAAATCCTTCTGTCTGTCAGTTCGATTCAAGAGGTCTAATTATTTTGCGCCTTACCTTGAAGAACAAAGCGGCCCAACTCATATTATCTTACGATGCAAAGGTACTTTGCAAAACTCTTAGTGATTTAGTGGACACCTAATGCTTGCCCACGATAGATAAGGTGAGGAGCCGTCCAAAACTACCAGGAATATGTTTTAGAAAAAACCAATGAGTATTTCTCTAGTAAAACACTTGCATGACTTCTAGATAAGCAGTGCTTTGGCGAGGTTTCATAGATCCGGCATATTTGGGGTCCAACGAGCGAAACAGTATCGAGATAGCATAGTCTTCCTTGTCGTCATCAGGAAGCCTTTCCATTGGTCTATTTTAATGGAGTTGAGATAGATAAAGTCCCCCGTTTGAAAATTTCCCACCATTTTTAGACAAGCTTGTCGGGATTAAGTCGCGTCTGATCAAAAAACAGAGTGATATCCTGATTCATACTCAATTATGATCTAAATACACAAACCTAACCCTATTTCCGAGCTTCACTTAAGTTCCACACTAAACAAAACCTGCCGGCCGTAAGCTTAGTGTAGTACGTGGAACAAAATTCGGGGCTATGCCACTTATGCCGATTAGTTAAAACTGATATTTCCGTCATTGGTATCTCGTTTTATATAACTACGGCCAACCAAGTAATTATAACCTGCCTAGATATCATCATTATATTACTCCGGCTCATGGACTTAGAATCGATGCCGAGAGGCCTACCGGTCACCGTGAGCAATACGTCGCCACTTCCCTTGGTAATACTCGATCTGGATAGTTAATTCTTAGGTTTGGAAGTCATCTTCTTGATATTGTAAAAACTAGCATTGTTGATCATTGCCAATAGAAACGGTGACTTCCCGGCCTCGTGCAGTATCTACATTATATGAAAACCAACTAATTTGATAGGATGGCACCATCAAATAAGATGTATGCGTGATTATCTAAGGTCTAGAGACGTGGCCGTATATAACTCGATACACTGGATAATTATAAGACGATCCTGCAAGTTATAATTAAATTTCAAGCTTTTTGGGTATCAGATCAACGATTTCACAAACAGTTACATTCCAGTTAAGATATTATTACTTCGCACATAATTAGTCTAATTTCATTCCTGAATTCAGAATATAAAAGCTCTAGCTAAACTGTGATATTTTATAGCAACCCTAATAACAAAACCAGACTATGTTGAAAGTCCGTACTCCTTTCATCCCCGAAACCAGAAACCGTCCAAATGCCACCCAAACATCCCAAACCTAGGTATACAATATAAAACCCACAGACCTCCATACGCGTGTAAAAAGTAAAATCCCCGCAAAAAAGACCGAACACCGAATAGATGAATACCGAGTGGGTCTAGAACAAAAGAAAGAGAAAAGAAAAGAAAAACAGGATGTGTAAAAATCTAGTTGTGCATCTAACTAATCATTATTACAAGAAAACAAATCCGAATGCTGAGTATCACTTTTGCCAACCTTCTAACTCTTGTATTATCTTGCTTATTCATGCTCCTCGACGGGAACACATGAACAGAACAAGTTGAGATCACCGTATGCTAAATCATTTGTTAGCATTCACAAAGAGAAAAAGAAAGAAAAAAACAGCCCCAAGGGTTAAAGAAACTTACAATCATCCACTCTAGTAACGGTGGCCCAGAACTTCCTATCCTTCAAGTATGGCAACGGGTATGCCGCCATCTCCCTGGTGTAAGGCCTATCCCACTCACTCACCAACAGATCCCTCTGTGTGTGAGGAGAGTTCTTGAGAACATTACCCTCCTTAGGCATCTCGCCCTTCTCAACAGCAGCAATCTCTCCCCTGATTTTGATCAATGCATCACAGAATCTGTCAAGTTCCTGAAGATTCTCCGACTCGGTGGGCTCGATCATAAGGGTCCCAGATACTGGCCATGACATGGTCGGTGCGTGGAAACCATAATCCTGAAGACGCTTGGCGATATCGATGACTTCAATTCCACAAGTATCTTTGAAGTTACGAACGTCAAGAATGAACTCATGGGCGCATCTGTCCTTAGAATTTGTGTAGAGAATTTTGTAGTGGGGGGCGAGGCGGGCAGCCATGTAGTTAGCGTTGAGCATAGTAATTTTAGTAGCGTGAGTAAGACCACGAGCTCCCATCATCTTGATGTATGACCAGGTAATAGGCAAAATGCTCGCAGATCCCCAAGGTGCCGCTGAAATTGGAGCAATGGCTTTCTCTCCACCGGTTTTGATAAGTGGATGCCCTGGCAAGAATGGTGCAAGGTGAGACTTGACACCAATTGGTCCGACGCCAGGTCCTCCACCTCCGTGAGGAATGCAGAATGTTTTGTGCAAGTTCAAATGGCAAACATCCGCACCAATCTCTCCAGGACTGCAGAGACCAACCTGAGCGTTCATGTTTGCTCCGTCCATGTAAACCTGTCCGCCATGGGAATGGATAATCTCACATGCCTTCTTGACACCGGGCTCAAACACACCGTAGGTGCTAGGGTATGTGACCATGAATGCACCAAGAGAATCCTTGTATTTCTCGGCCTTGGCCTCAAGATCCTCCATATCCAAGTTACCGGTTTTTGGGTCACACTTGACAGTAACAACCTTCATTCCAGCCATAGATGCTGAAGCAGGGTTGGTTCCATGGGCAGATTGCGGGATGATGCAAATATCACGGTGTGCCTGACCAGTTGACTTGAGGTACTCACGGATAACACGGAGACCAGCAAATTCACCCTGAGCCCCCGAGTTGGGCTGTAGAGAAACCGCATCGAAACCAGTAATATCAGCCAAGTCTGTCTCAAGTTCATCAAGCATCTGCTTGTAGCCCTGGGCCTGCTCGATAGGAGAGAAAGGATGAAGAGAGTTAAATTCAGGCCATGAAATTGGGATCATTTCTGTTGTTGCGTTCAATTTCATTGTGCAAGACCCGAGAGGAATCATGGAGTTGGCCAACGACAAATCCTTGGATTGAAGGTGGTGGAGGTATCTCAACATCTCGGTCTCCGAGTGATGGCTGTTGAAGACGGGATGTTGAAGGTACTTGGAGGTTCTGGCAAATGCCTCAGGGACAGCAGTAGGGGCACCAGGTGCGATCTCCAGGTCCTCAGCAATCTCAGTTAACATCTCGTTCCACTTAAGTCTTCCAGGGATTCTCTCTGCGAAGGCAGACATGGCAGCAAAAATATCCTCAAGGTCCTGAGATGAGACGGTCTCGTCCATAGAGATTGCGACCTTCTCTTTGTCCAGTATTCTCAAGTTGATACCATACCACTCCTCAATTTTGGCCACAGTATCGGCAGCATCCTTGACCTTTACAACAACGGTATCAAAGTAGCCACCCTCGGCTTTTGATCCACCATTGACCTCAAATCCCAACCTTGAAAGACCCTCCTCCAAAATCCTAGCCATTCCATACACTCGCTCTGCAATAGCCTTCAATCCTGCCGGCCCGTGATACACAGCATACATGGCACTCATGTTTGCTAATAAGGCTTGTGCAGTACAGATATTGCTGGTGGCCTTTTCACGACGAATGTGTTGTTCTCTGGTTTGCAGAGAAAGACGGTACGCCGGGTCGCCCAAACGGTCCCTCGAGACGCCAATCAATCTACCTGGCATCTTTCGCTTTCCCTTGTCCGAAGTCGCGAAAAACGCAGCATGGGGACCACCGTAACCAAGAGGGACACCAAACCTCTGCGCATTTCCAAATGCAATGTCAGCACCAAACTCGCCAGGGGGTTTCAACATAGTCAAAGCAAGCAAATCTGTGGCTGCTGACAAGCTAGCCCCGAACTTATGCGCAGTATCAGCAACTTTTGAGTAGTCATTGATTGACCCATCAGTTGCCGGGTATTGAACAAGAACACCAATGAGATCTTCACCGACGGTTTCCACAGCGGCAAGGTCGAGGGCATTGCCGACTTGAACATTAATCCCAAACCCCTCAGCACGAGAGTACAGGGCCGCAATAGTTTGTGGGTGTACTTTGCTATCAACAAAGAAAGTCTTGTTGGGGCGCTTTTGGCGGGACAGTGGAAGAAGACCCAAAGACATGGTCATAGCCTCAGAAGCGGCTGTGGCTTCATCGAGAACGGAGGCATTGGCGATTGCAAGACCGGTGAGATCAGTTACGACAGTCTGGAAATTGATGAGAGATTCAAGACGTCCTTCAAAAATAGAATGAGTCAGCAAACTTTTCCCCTACCAAACATTTCGAAACTAAGGGCCCTTAGAATTGGATGAAGCTTACCTTGGGAAATCTCGGGTTGGTATGGGGTATAACTAGTGTACCACTCTGGGCTTTCCAAAACATTTCTCTGAATAACTGCTGGGGTCTTAGCCCCATAATAACCACAACCAATGTACGTCCTCCTCATCTTGTTCTTATTTGCAATTCCTCGCAGCCTCTCCAAAAGCTGACTTTCACTCAACCCATTCTCGGGCTCGACCTTAAGTGCCCTTTCAGAAAGGATATTGTCAGGAACTACATCCCTAACGAATGCATCCAAAGAATCGTATCCAAGCGCTGCAAGCATTTTGTTTGTTTCTGCTACATTGGGACCAATGTGGCGCCTCTGGAAGGTATCGAGTGGCTCAAATATCGAAACATTGACTGGCTTTTCGGTCTCAGTAATGGTTGTACTAGAGTAAGTACGCTTCTGAGTTTTGGGAATTGTAAGGGCAGCAGTGGCGACAAAGCGAGTATGGGGTATTGAAGCAGGGCGAAAATGAGATTTTGTGCTTGGAACTCTGGCCAAAGTAGGCGAAGAGAACAGCCTCCTTGAGACCACCAAACGACGCATTGCCGACGAAGACATTGTTGCTGTTGTTGTCTTCAAATGCGATCAATTGGGAGATTTTTTTTTTTGTGCTGGTTTTCTTATCGTGAGACGACCTGCGATAACCAAATAAGCTTAAGCTCGATTGGGAGATTATTTGGATAAGGGCTAAGAAAGCAGAAAAAAAGCCACCACAAACCTCGATGCAGAATTTTTTCTATGCTTTATTGAGAAGGCTGTGAATATAGAGATAAGAGCCCAGAAATTACAGATTTACTGAGCAAGAAAACAGTAAAAACAGGCAATTCTAAAAGCTGTCAGTGATGTAACAAATATATTGCCTGCGACAGGCCGCGAGTAGCCGAGGCAGAGAGGCAAACCAGTCAGGGCGCGATGAGATGCGAGATGGTAACGTCCCTGAACGTCACAACTATGCAGACACTATCGGGTTAAGGCTCAAAGAGGAAAACCACTCAACCAGTAAAAAATTGGCGAATAAAGTGGTGAGAAATTTGCCACGAACTTAATAGATATATGAGAAAGACGAGAAGGAGAAGAAGAGGGGATGATGGAGAGAAAGAAGGGAAAGGAGGGGAGGATGAGGGGAAATAGAAGTGGAATGCAAGAGTAAACTTTAATTGTATGGAGGCGACGGCGTAGTGATAGCGGACGTGATGACTCCAGCGATAGCAGTCCCGGTTTGCGATAAAGGGAAGCCGGTAATACGGTACTGCTCGGCCCTGGGGCTAATCGGTAGAATGGAAGACAAGAAAGGAAGCTCAGGTTATCCTTATTTGCTTTCTTTATTATTATGATTGTACTCTCGAGCTCGTGATGGGAATATACCAGCTTTAAGGAGTCAGTAGAATCGGATATATCAACAACTCTTCGCCTTTCCAACCTCCCCTTTCGCCCCCAAATGTCTTCTCCTTTCTTTTCACCACATATCAAATGCTACCATACACGTATGTCGTCTTCTGACGGCTTATCTTCCAGATACAATCCTCCTTTGGGAGTCGTTCCTTATCACGAGCGTGCTGGCCTATGTACTCAAGCACCGACATTCTGTATCCTGGAGCACGCACACCCGGTTTGAACCCTGCAGCTGCATCGTGGATAGTCCCTGAGATTAATTTTTGCCATGCACCCGTTCTTGGTGGAAGCACAATGCTTCTACGAAGGTATTGACAAAGTGCTAGTAGTCTAGGTGGAACGCCTTCGGAAAATAGTGGTGTCGTGAGGTAAAAATATGCATAATTCGATGCTCCTAGTCGTCGCTCTGGCCCGCTGCCCACCGATAAAAGTAAGCCGTTGCGACTCGCATGGAAGATATAGGACAAAGGGAGAGTCAGTATCACAGTATTGTTGGGATTCAATAGGTACCAGCAGGTGCTCCCTGCATTGTACGTGAGGAGGAGGTAAAGGAGTGTCGTGAGTAACCATCGTGAACTCAGATCTGACTGACGATGGTCGTCTAGAATTAAGGCTGTCTTTTTTCAATGTCTCGTCTCAAGATCAATACCGCATTTGGATCCATTTGCAGCAAATTCGACCTTTCTTCGTGTTTTTTGCTTTTTCGCTTCGTTTTACTGCGGAAAAACTCTAACGGTTTAATGCCTAGACTTTGCTTTTTATGGATACATAGAGTGCCTCACCATGGCGGTTTCTTGGACAAATCTTTAACTGCACGTACCTGCTCAAGTGACTTCTGTTTCTAGAAGCCTTTAAAACTCGACAACTTTTACATAACCGCTCTACAATTATTCTATCGTTTGTATACTCGTACTCTATGTACATACATGTGTAGTACCTGATCCGGGAGTTCAAATTCAAAACCAAGCGGTAGTTTGAGATTTTTCACTTGGTTTTGCACAACCTTATAATTTGTTCTTCCTTCCAAGACGCAAAGCCTTAAATTATCAAATGAGGTAAACCGCGTTTTGGGTTAACTGTGTTTGTGTTAAATGTGTTAGTAGATGCAGTCGTCCGCTTTCAAGCGCCCCACTTGCTTTCAATTTTTTTTTGATATTACTACCAAGCAACATCTGCCGTTATCCAACTAACTATATCCCGAGAAATCCTGCACATAAAATCGACACACTTTTATATTTCAGTTCAGGTACTGAATGCTAAAACAAACCAATAAGAAGATTTTTTTGATCTCTACCTCTAGATAGGCCACCCGTACGTAGAAAGCACGCCCTCCATACCAACCCAGCCCCAACACCAACATACAACAGTAATAATAGTAACAGCATTGATAGCAGTAGCTCTGGTAACCTAATAACCTACTCCACTAATCAAATATCACAAACCATCCGCCCACCTCCCTCCCCTCGTTTTCATATGTCACTCGACATCAATACATTCCTTAATCCAATCAACCAACTACCAAATCCTACCAGCATAGCCTTGCTTAACACATAAAACCTGGTAAGAAAAAGAAAGAAATATGAATAAGAAATTAGATTTCCAGGAGTCAGAGAGAGAGAAGTCAAAACAACTGGATGGAATGGAGGAATGAGGATAGTTAAAAGAAAGAAAGAAATCTCCATAGCCCCCGAACAAAGGGAAAATCAGATCCAACCTTCTCCCACCACACTAAAGAAAAGACTAGGAGGAAGGAACCCCAACAGATGGAAAAACAAACAACACCGAAATGCGATATGAATGCAAAACACTAAACATCTATTTTTTCTTCACCTCACACGCCCATCCTTCAATGCCACCCCGACTTCCTACCGGCACGTCGACCCCTACGCCCTCCATGCCTAATGTGTCTTTGACGAAATCGTGTCCGCTCATTCCGCCAGCATTAGCTCGCTTCTCAGGGTTCAACTCCAGCATCGGTACTAATATTTCGCTGATTTGGTTGGCCTCTTCGTCAGAGAAATGGTATTTCTCTCGTAGGACATCAGGAAGTGCCCAGTGGCGCAGACGATGGATATTGCGAAGCTCGCCCTTGCGATTGAAGATCTCCATAGACCACTTTCCTGTCATGCAGAGATGGCGCGGGAAATTGCCAAGAAGCTCGATTATCTGCGCGATGTGATCATCATCCTTGCCGTATTTAGTGCCGGACTGGGGGTCGAAGAGGTAGTCGCCAGTGATGAGCTCAAAAACCTGTGAATATAAAATCAGTAAATGCAAAACTGATAGCGTCTATACTCTATAAATTTCCAAGGAAAACGCACCATGCAAGCCATGCTCCAAATATCTGTGCTAGCTCCCCACTTGGCTCCCAAAATAACCTCTGGTGACCTGTACTGTCTGGTTTGGATATCGTTTGTGAAGTGATGATTTACCCAGCAGGCATTCCCGAGATCCGCAATCTTTACAGAAATCTTCTCCAATCCAGGAATGACCTCATTCTTGTCCAAATCAAAATTTACTGTTGGCGGCTTGTTGAGTGATATACCAGAAACCTCTCTAGTTATGACGTCGCTGCAATACCCAGCAAATTAGCTTCTTGATTTCGTAAACTACAGGGGAAACGGTTGCTTACGCTGTCTTCTCTCGAACCTTGTATGCAGGGTCATCCATGTCCATGCCGTTATTTCCATTAAATGAAGACTCGGAGCTGCCATTAGATGTTGTCGTTGAGCTTGCAACTAGCTTGCTCAGGGAGCTCTGGTTACTCAGTTTCGAGGCACCTGCACCGTGCGGGTGATCGTCATGTCTATGCGCAAATGTAGTGCTGATCGGACTAGGTAAGGGTTGACTGCCAGTGATGAGCGTCCTTCTTCGCCTCCGCCCATTCCGATCCCCCTTGTCCCCATTTACTCCCAGCTTTTTCCCTTCCTCTCCGTTGACGTAGGTCCTAACGATTTGCTCAACGTCGCCAATCTCGATCAGGACGTTTTCTGGTTTCAAGTCGGTGTGGATGATTCCGCATTCCCGGTGGAGGTAGTCCAGACCCAATAACACCTGCTTCGTGATCTGCTTGACGAGGGCCATGGGGATTCCTCGGTGGTTATACCTCTTGATCAAGCCCAACAGATTCTCTCCGAGAACCTCGAAAACCATGCAAACATGCAGTCCGTTAGGTCCCTTGTGTTCAAATGAATCCAGCAGTTGAACGACATGTGCCTTTCCCGGGTGATTTGGGTTCGCCGCGACTATCCTCTGCAACAACTTGATCTCGTCCAGCGCGGTCTCGGTGTAGTGTGAAGCGCTGCGAACGACCTTCAGCGCCACATGCTGACCAGTCTCGTTATCCCGCGAAAGCCACACAGTTGAAAAGTGACCCCAGCCAAGCTTCCTGATTACTTCATAACGTCCTTCCTTGAAGATTTCGCCAACCTCGACTGGGTGGTAACCGCCCTTACAGTAGTCCTCGTAGTCCTCTTCGTCGGCAGTGTTTCCCTCGTCCTCGTCGCCTGTTCGCGACCCTGATGACACCCGCGAGCTGGCAGAATTTGCGGAAGGTGGCACGGTATACGCGGGTGGTGTGGATTTTTGGTGCGATAGTGAGGCTGTTACATCACTAGTATAGAAAAAAGGTGCCGAGAAGGCAGAAGCTTTGTCAGTGATGTGCATGAGGAAAGCGGGAAGAACCATAAATTATGTTGTGCAAGCTTTTGCACGCAAAGAGTCGCAAGTAGCGGGAAAGTGGTCAAAGAAAATGTGTTTATGGAGTGTGATGACGGATATGGAGATGATGGAGGGGGGAACAAGGGCGGGGGGATCAGATGAGGTTGGAAGGGGGGTTTTGTGGTAAAGATGGTGGTGGGGAAATGCTTTTGGTTTAAGAAAATTTGGAGGGGGGGATGATCAAAAATACCTTTGTGCAGATTTCTGGCCCGCTGCAGGATCGGTGGTTGCGGGTGTTTGCGGCGCGCTACCATTTGTACTGCCATTCTCCTTCTCGCCAGTCATTATGGGCTTCAAATCTTGCCCCTTTCTCCGTTTCTTGTTTCCGTTCGTAATGGGGTTTGTTGTAGCTGCTGTCGCCGCCGCCGTCGCGACTTGCTTGACCTTGTTCATAGCCGCCTTCTTAACACCGACGTCGCCGTTCATGCTGTCAACTTTGTTAATGCGATTTTTTCGACCTTCTTTTTTTCTTTTCTTTTTTACTTTTTTATTCCCTGGGGAACAGATGAGGGTGGGTAAGTTCTTTTTTTAAATTTTTATTCCTTTTCCCCTATGCTCGAGGATCTTTCTCGGAGGATGGCCGAAGGAAATCTTTCTTGGAAGGGAGACCGTGGTTTGGTTAATCGAGTTGAGTGGTTGCGAGGGGTTTTAGAGGTGGGGGTTGGAAAGCGTGGTTGTGGGAACGGGGCAAGGCGAGAAATGGACCTTGGCGATATGGAGCTAGTGTAGGTAGATGGACGATATGCTGTTCTATGCCTGTGTTGCTGAACAACTACAGCAACAACAGCAGCAGGTGAGAGGATTAACTGAATGTACGAATGTATGAAAAATGTATTTCGGATTGTGTGGATGCGTGAATGCGCGGATGCGAGTTATGTATCTTGCAGGCGAAGGAGGCACCAGAGCAAGAACACAACGTATTAGGTATTCTGGGAAGCAACAGGTTCGTAGAAAAAAGGAAGAATAGTTGAACGCCCACAAGCAGGTCTGAGACTTGGTTGATTGGGGATGATAGAAGGGGGGGTACAAACAACAGCCAGAATGGATAGCTAGGTAGGAGGGATGGGGGAAAAAGCAGAGAGAGAGAAGGATGGATGATGGATGAATGGACGGATGTTGTTGTTGACAAGACAAGAGGTCTACCTACAAGAACGCCTGTGAGTTCTTTCTAGACTACCATGTATTAATATCTACTGGACCAACAGCAGAGCAGGTTTTTCATATCTCTTCCAACAGCGTCCTACTTGATTTTATTTTTTTATTTTATTTTTTGGACGGCCCCCCCCCTTTTTTTTAAACGCTCTCGCTCTCTTCAATCGTCTGGAGTTTGGGCGGGTTACTCTTGTACCCCCCTCTGCGCTGCCTCTTCGGCGGACACTCTTCCCCTCGTATGTTCCGTTGTCGTCTCCCGCTTACTCGTTCCCACCAAGACTGTTGTCGATCGTTGGACACTGCGTCTGTCTCTTCCGAATTCGGCAGAGGCAAATCGCTGGTAGATAGGTGCTCAGCCAGAGATGGAAACACAAGGTCAGGATCAGAGGAACCCTTTCGCACCTGAAAAGAAGTGAGAAAAAAAGGAGAATTCACACTGAAGGGGGCCAAATATAAATATTATAATTCGACAAACAAAAAAATGGTCGGTTGTACAGCGAACGAGCAGTCTGGTTTGGTATGGAATTTTTTTTTTACCTCAAAACCCTCCTATCAATCGAAGACTCAGGGTTGGCCACAACTATGCGGATGCTCGATATGCGAGAAACCTCAGTCGCTTAAAGGGGGGCATATTAACCGCAGTGTTAATGTTAATGTTTACATCTCACCGCATAAGTGGCACAGCGCCTATGGAGATCACATACATATTGTTTTAAGCCTTTTTCTCAACGAACAAAGGCAGATACAATATACATGATAGCAAAAAAGGGCACGATAGAGTTTATCATGCAACGCGCACCGGCAACCTGGTGGGGCGATTAATTGCCTTGGAAGCCCTGGGTTGTTCTATTCGTCTCTGTACCCATGGAACTTTGAAAGCGCTTGCACATACATAAACCCACAAGGTGACCCGGTCAAGAGAGAGGGGGAATCTCTACATATGAAGAAGACGCATGCAACCCCTCAGCAAGAAGAGTCGAGCTAGGTATCGAATAAAGGTTCCCTATCACCACACACGGCGCATCACGGACCTAGAAACAAAAGGAAAAACCCCACTCCTTCGCCTCTTCCCTTTCTCCTCATCATTCCTCCAATCGTTGAATCACGGGCTTCCAATAGCCGCCCTGGGCCCTGCTATTCGGAAATCAGAAATGACATTTTACCTACCTACCTACCTACCTACCTACCTACCTACATCCTCCTATGTAGTTTAGGCGGCGGGGTTCATGGAGGAAAGAAGTAAGCAGGCTTTTCGAATATAAACATATCGGTCCCAGAACATGGGAGAATGTTATTAATATCGCGCCTGATGTTCGGATTCTTGGGATTTGAGGCTTCGCTTGTCATGCTCACTTGAGAATGCCCTGCCAAGCCGGTTATATGAGTACAAGCAAAAGCTCGATTGCATCATCGAGCAGCGCTGAAACACCTGATACAGCTGCTCAGGCTGGTGCTTGTGGCTTGAGAATCCCTGCAACTTACTGTTCTTGAACCCCAGCCTCAGCAAATTCGGGCTCGAGAGTTGAGTCTGAGGTCTAGAGGATTCGAGCAGCTAAATCATGTGAGGAATGGGTGGGTTACACGAGGAATCATGGAAATAAACTCAAGGTCTTAGAAGACAAGGAAAAATAAGACCCCGCGTGGAGTTACATGGGAAACGGGTCTCGTCTCCGACCTTGGTCCGGAAAGCAAACAAACTAACCAGCTTGATTGGATATCACGAGTTGAGTTGAGGTTTACAACCGCGGGGAAACCTCACATCATATTTTTCTCTCACTATGTGAGGAAATTAGACATCTTGATGACTCTGCAAGCTAATACAGAAGCGCTTCAGCATGCGTCATCCTAAACCCTCAAAAACAGACCCTTGTTTGTTATCGCCCGATTATCGATCATGGATTCTCACTCGGGGTATAATTCCAAACACTACCACCCCCAGCGTGATTTTCAGGTCCTGAGATCAAGATCGGAGACGCGACGTTTGAGCCTTATGACTAACAGCCCCGGTGGTTGGGGGGTTACAGAAATGAAACTGGGTAAATTCTCTCGCAGCCATCACAATATTGCGGCAAGTCCCGCATTAGGCCTCCCTCCCCGTATCTGGAAGGAAATACTGCAGCTCTCCCGTACCTTAATAACGGTTATGTCCTGGAACTCTCAACCTGGTTCGTCATTGCTCGGCGGCCGTTCAAGGTACTAGTAACCTTCTATATACATGTACCCCACGCATTAATTAAGTCCTAAGAATTCTTTGTAACAAAGACCTCACAAAATTTACTCAGGTTTTAATTAACGCGCGAGTATATATATCCAGGCGGATATCAAGAGATCGTTTCCCAGTACCTAACCCTGGTCTCCTTACTTAAGGCTTTGGGTTGCTATTAACGTCAGTCAGTCTCTGGACCGGGTTTAGGAGTTCTGGGATCCATACGATCCTAAATCGAGCAATGCCAGGTGTAAAGTTTCAGCTCCCTTAATTCTCTGTGTGACTGTAGATATACACTTGACGTTTAGGGCTATAGACGTGTACTGAACTATGGGTTAAAATACTTGCTTCACCACTCAGTGAATTATAGCTTAGCCGTACGTGATGTATGTATATGTAGGTGCATGCAATGGGGATCCACTATCGTAGCTCTGGCCAGATCTCCAAAACTATCGACAACGACAATCGTGGACCAGCTAAGACAATTACACGAGTGTAGGTAGTGTAACCTATAACTGGAGTGCAAAGAAGCGTGTGGCTTCTTCTGCAGCCCAAAGCTTGGGACTACAAAACCTATGTACTAACATGTGCTCTATTACAAGCTCCAGACTACTGCCACATGGCCTATATTACAAGTGCGCAAATCCTTGGTGAGAAAGGGCCTCCATAAAAACACCCGTGATAGAAGTACACTTCACTTCACATAAACGCGCGCCTGGTATGGGTTTGGTGACTGCATGCATAGAGACTAGACTATTCCATGCATATTCCGTAGATATGGGGGATGGTTAACTTGGCCAACATAATAATTGCTATGTAGGTACCGTCGTTCACGGCAGTACATGTACTTTAATGGCAGCCGTGTCCGCAAGTTTTAATTGGCACCCTGCCCAAAAAAAAAAACCATCCGCAATTGCATGGGCAGCTTGAGACTGGCCCGGGGGGGGGGGGGGGGACCAAAACTTTGCGGACACATACGGCTGCGCATGGTGTACATGTATACATGTATGTGACCAGTATGATAGCTACAATACGTAGATACCTGTAGGGTCCAGAGGCGCTAATTAAGAAGTATCCTTTCAAGTCCTCCATAGAGTCTCCCTACAAACCGCCACCCATGGCCAGCAAAGCCCTACATATATAGTGAAGAACGCAAACAAACCAGGCCCCGTCATCTGCACATTACTCCCCATACCAGAGATACACGGTATAGTACGTACCCGCGCGGCGATCACTGTTTGAGCCCATGCCACCGGCCCGATAACTCTCCCAACGTACCCATACCCAGCTAGCTAGTTACCCCGAGGCCCCACAGCAGCCCAAAAAGTGACAGGAGAGCTACATATATTCTCCGACCCATATGATGCCACTAGCTGCCACAACCATCGAGGTCCATCCATATATATATATATATATATACAGTGATGGGGAGAACTATTGCAAAAGTGGGTTCTCCGTGACCCGATAGCCCCATTGGCTCTT
The DNA here is from genome assembly GCA_024713935.1 of Morchella eximia. Classification (NCBI taxonomy): domain Eukaryota; kingdom Fungi; phylum Ascomycota; class Pezizomycetes; order Pezizales; family Morchellaceae; genus Morchella; species Morchella eximia. The sequence continues at coordinate 1,265,944 of JAMGZG010000018.1, forward strand.
GAAAGGACTTTTTGCTGCGAGCACGGACCAAGAAACCCACTCTTGGAGCGCTGACTTGCGCATTAATTCTCCCCATCACTGTATACTCCTGCGCTCTAGCTGCCACATAGCCCGAGTGAATGCCGCAAAGACTCGATAGCTGGTGGGCCCGGGCCTAGCTAAGCCAAAAACATGGGGCGAATAACAGTGGAGAAACGTAAAGCAACCAAATCAGAGAGCTCGGATTCGATAGATGAGCCTATCGAGTTTTACGGTATGAAGCTGGTGAACCCTAACCCACAGTGCTACAATACCTACAACCTATCCACAAGCCAATGATCAAACAACCGCAAGCAACACGCACATATATATAAATTACGCCCCTATCCGTATCTATTAGTACATTTAGCTACACATCTCTTCTTCTTCTTCTTCTTCTGCAACGAAGCAAGCTTAAGGAAAGCTCTCTCAGGCACTAACTATAATTTAAGAGCTAGTCGATAAAAAAAAAGTATAGTACTCTACATTATTACGGGACCCAGTTCGATCCCTGAACGACTGGCCCACCGCATCAACAGAGGAGAGGAGAACAGAAAAAAAAGGGCAGAAGGAAAGAAAAGACAAAACCACAAAGCAGAGTTAAAAACACCAGCAAAAAAAAAAAAAAAAAAAAAAAAACCTTTTCCACGCAAAAACAAACAAACCACCCCGACTACGAATTCCTCAGCGCCGCCACCGCCGCCGTCCACTTCTGCTCATCCCTGCGATCAAACTTCAGCAGCATGCCCAACACGGGCACCAGCTGCATCTGCGTGCGCTTCTCCTTCTGCTCTAGCAGCTGCAGAAACACATTCTTCAGGTAGTCTGTATTGACCGCCTGATCGCCTGCCAGCGACGACCGCGACGAGTCCGCCGAGGTGCGCTGCTGCTGCTGCTGCACCCGCGACGCCGACGGCGGCGGGGACGTCGGGCCCTTGCTGCGTGTGGTGCGGTGGTCGTCTTGGAGGGCCTGCGGGGGGGCGTTAATATGCTGTGGTGATGGTGGGGGAAAGGGAGAGGGAGAGGGGGAGGGGGGAAGGACCTTGTGTGTCTTCAGCAGCTTGTCGTACTTGCTCTGCAGCTCCTCGAGCTCCTTGCGCGCCTCCATCTTCTGGCGCTCAATCTCGCGCGCCTGTCCGTCTGTCTGGTCGAGCGTGTCTCTCATGCTGTCCAGCGCCAACTTTGTCTCTCCATACTCCCTCGTGACCCTCTCCATCTCCGCCTCCGCCTTGGCCCTTGCCTCCTTCGCGCCCACCAACTCCCTCTCTGCCAGCTCCCGTGCCTCCTCCGCCCCCCTCCCCGCCCTCTCCGCCTCCCTCACCTTCTCCCGCAGCTCCTCCACCTCCCTTCCCCTGCGCCGCCCCACCGTCGCCGCCTCCTCCTCCGCGCGATCCCGCTCCTCCACCGCCGCCTCAAGCCGCTCCTTCATCTCCCTCGTGCGCGCCTCATGCCGCGCCTCCACATCGCCCAGCATCCTCCGCATCGTCTCCGCCTCCCTCGTCCGCTCGCCCAGCAGCCGCTGCGTCTCCACGAGCTCCTCCTCCACGCCCTCGCACTTCTCCGCCGCCTCGCGCATCTGCTGTGCCAGCTCCCCCGTCTGGCTGCGCAGCGCACTAACCATCTCCTGCGCACCGCTGTACTGCGAATTCTTCGCCTCCAGCTCCTCCCGCAGCGCCGCACGCTCGTCACGCAGCACCTTCACATCCCCGTCCAGCGCCGCAAGCCGCGTCCGCGCCGCGCCCAGCTCCTCCTGCACACCCCGTAGGTCCTTACTGCCCTTCTCTGCGGCCGCCAGCGCCTTTGTCCTCTCGTCCTCTGCGCCGCGGAGCGACTTTTGCACGGCCCGCGTGGCCTCCTCGGCCGTGACGCGCCGGGCAGCCTCGTCGCGAACCTTCTGCCGCTGCTTCTCGAGCTCGCCGTCTTTCTCGGTCATCTTCTTTGTGAGCTCCGCCACCTCGGCCTTGAGGTCGCGCTCGCAGCGCTCGAGGCGCCGCAGCTCAACGAGCTTCTGGTTCGCCTCGTTCTTGGCCGCGCTGAGTGTTGCCACCTCGGTGCGTAGCGGGATGAGCTCTGCCTGCGCCTTCTCGAGCGCGGCGCGGGCGTCGGCGAGCTCTGTGGCGCGCGTGGCGGCCAGCTGCTGCGCGGCGCTGAGGTCCGCAGTGAGTGTTTCGGCGGCGGCCCGGAGCGAGTCGGTCTCGGACTGCAGCGCCTCGTGCGCGGTCTGGAGGGCCTTGTGCGCGGCCTCGAGGTCCGCAGAGGTGTTGGCAGAGGCCTCTTTCAGCGCCGTGAGCTCCGCCTCGAGAGTCGAGACCTTGGGCTCGAGCTCCTCGGCGAGCTTCTGTGCGGCTTGCAGCGCCTGGCTCTTGTCATTGAGCGCGTCTTTGGCGTCCGTCAGGTCGCCGCCGAGATTGACCAGGTCGTCGCGCAGGCTCTCGAGCTCCTCGCGCATCTCGTCGGCGGCGGCGGACTTTTTCTTGAGCTGCTCGATGTAGGCGTCGCGCTTCTCGAGGTCGGCCTCTTTCCCGGAGAGCTTCTCGCCCGTTGCGGAAAGCTGCTCGGCCGTCGTTGACAGTGCTGTCTCCGTCTCGGACAGCTTCTGCTTCGCCCCTGCCACCTCTGCGCGCAGCGATGCGAGCTCGGTGGTGTCTGCTGCTTGTGCCTGAAGTGCATCAGCCCGGGACTCGGTCTCGTGCAGCTTCTTCTCCAGCGCCGCAACCTCCTTCTGGAGGCCCTCGATGATGGCGCCGGCAGTATACGTGCTGCCTGCCGCGGCAGCGGCGGGCTCAGGCTCGTCCTCGACCATCTCACTCTCCTTGACGGACTCCTCGCCCTTCACCGAGCCCTCGACCGACGCCGCCCCCGCCGCCCCCGCCGCTCCCGCGCCCTTGCCCTTCTTCCTCTTCTTATTCTTCTTCTTCCCTGCCGCACCTCCTCCCGGCGCACCTCCCGCCACCGGCGTCGTAGGCGTCTCCGGCAGCTCATCCACCGCACCCCCCTGCTTCCTCAACGCCTCCTCCAGCCGCCCCTCCAGCACCCCCACCGTGCGCTCCAGTGCCGTCTTTGCCTCGCGCAGCTCCCGCACATCCTTGCTGTACGTCACCATATTACGCATCTTCTCGGCGTGCTCGGCCAGCTTGCGCTCCAGCCCCTCGATGTACGTCTGCTTGTGCGCGAGGTCGCGCTGGATCTGCTCGACGCGCGCGTTGCCGCCCTGCGCGGCCTTCTCGGTGGCAGCGAGCTGCTCGGATTTGGCGTTGAGGCTGGCGGTGAGCGTGGAGAGCTGCTGCAGCTTGTTGGTGAGCTCGGCGGTGCGCGTGTCGACGGAGGCGGCGGCGGCGGAGGCAGAGGCGAGTTTTTGGGACGCGGACTTTTCGGCGGCGGTGGCGGATTTGAGCTTTTCCGAGGCGGTTGCGAGTTGCTTTTCGGCGGCTTTGGTTTTCTCTTCGGCGGCTTTGGTCTTTTCTGCGGCGGTTTTGGCGTTCTCTTCGGCGGCTTTGGTCTTTTCTGCGGCGGCTTTGGTCTGCTCCTCCGCTGCCTTTGTCTTCTCCTCGACGCTCTTCCGCAGCTCCGCAATCTCCTTTGCCAGCGCCTCCTCCTTCGCCTTGACCGCCTCGAGCTCCCTCCCCTTTGCCGCCGCCTCCTCCCTCGCCCCCTCCAGCAGCGTCTGCGCCTCCTCCACCCCCCTCCGCATCCCCTCCAGCGCCTCCTCCGCACCCCCCACCACCTCCAGCCGCGCCTGCAGCGCCGCAATCTGGTCCTCCTGCGCCGCAACCCGCCCCGTCAGCTGCGCGTGCTCGTCGTCGAAATTGAAAATGTCGTCTGCCTCCTTCTTCTTCTCTGTTGTGGTTGTGGGCGGCGGAGGAGGAGGAGGAGGTGTGTCTTTGGCGGCGTTGGCCTTGGCCTCGTCCTGCAGCTTTGCGACGAGCGCCTTGTGCTCGTCGCGCTCCTTGCACACCCGCGTGAGCTCCTCGCGCGCCATCTTTGTGCTCTCGCTGAAGCTGCCGATCCAGTCGATGAGCGCCTTTGCGTCGGCGAGGCTCTCGAAGGGCGTGTTTTCGCGCAGTGCCTTCTCGAAGGGCTCGATGAGGGCGTTGCGCGCGTGCACAATCTTGTAGGAGCGGAGCAGCTCTGTTTTACGCCCCACGTTAGTATGTTGCTAGAATTGAGTAGAGTAGAAGAGAGCCGGGGGGGAGAGACCTTTGTACGGTCCTTCAATCTTTTCCAGCTTCCGTAGCTTTACGCGCACGTCGGTGGGGAGGTCGCTGTTTGCCATGCTGCTGCTGCTGCCTCCTCCACTACTAGCTCCTCCTCCTCCTCCTCCTCCTCCTCCGCTATTACTCGGCGTCCCCGGCCTACTAGCTACACCCACCCCATTCCTCTCTAACCGCGGCGTCGCCCTACCACTCCCACCACCAGCACTCTTCTCCCCACCACCGCCACCACCACCGAGGGCACCAAGCGGGTCCTCGACCACAACCTCACCCACGGGCGTCCCCGCGCGCGGCGGCGTCGCGGCGTCGCTCTCAAAGTCGGCGGGGGCACTGACGGAGGCGGCGCGCGGGCCGCGGGTGGTGTTGGAGGACGGTGGGCGCCGCGGGACGGGGGTGGTGGTGCGGGAGCGCGATTCGGCGGCGAGTTGGGAGTCGATCTCGCCGATGTGGGATTCGAGGACGCCCTTTAGTCGGGAGAACATGTTGGTTTTTTGTGTGTTTGTTTGTGTAAGAGAGGGGGAGAGGGAGAGGGGGAGAGAGGGGAGAGAGAGGTGTTTGGGGGATGGGGATGGGGGGAGATGGTTGGAACTGGGGAGAGGTATGGGAGTAGTGGATGTACCGGGGGGAGGCAGGGATTAATTCACGGAAGAGGCTCTGGGTGCCAAGGTGTCAGTCAGGCTGCCCTGCTCGCTGGTCATTGGATCTCACTCGGCGGTGTCTCTCTTTTCTCCACTCTGAATCTGTGAAGCAATCAATTACAATCTGTGGGGTAGGGAAAGAAGAAAAAAACATTCCTTCATTCATTCATTCATTCATTCATTCCTTCGTTCATTCATTCAGCCTCTCTCTCACCCATTCCTCAGCAATGCAATGTCTATTTTTACCCGACCAACAAGACACGTGTTCCGATGCGACGCATGAATTGTGATGGTCGATGTTTGTTTTCCGGGCCCTGAATACGCAGGTGCAGGACGGACTGCGAATGGGAGGTTTGCACGTTGAGAGGTTGTTTGTTCTTTTACAGAGAGATCGATGCTCGGGGTATTGACGATGTGTCTTTGTGACGAGTCCCCTCCACGCTACAAAGATCCTGCCCGTCGCTGGAGAGCTTGCTCGCTTTTCTACATGTATCACGGGAATCACAAAGCATCACTCGTCTCGGCAAGCCGGCGGGGCTAGGGGCCGCGCGTCCAGGCGGAAATGAACAGCCCGGTCGGGTGGTAATCTCGGGGGTTGTGCGAATGTGCACATCTCTGCTATCGTCTACTGGTATTCTCTGACGTTTGTGAACTGGGCCATTATTGCATGCACCCAAAATCATGAGCTTGGCGTATTTTGTATGGCATGCAATATCAGTCGCGTCCACAAACGTCAGAGAAATACGAGTATGAGGGTGTTTGGGTGGAGGATAGTTTCGTGGGTATGGAGATGATATCTGCGGGTACATGGACCGACTGCTGGTGCTGCATACTCTACAAAGATGAAGGTACATGCATGTATGGAGCTCTCCCCGGCAAGTTGGTGTTTCTGTCCAGTGTCTCACAGAAGCACACATTCAGCCGCACCCCAGCCGTGCACTCTCTCTGTCTGCTGCACCACCGCCAAGTTCCAACCCCAGCACAGTCCCCTCCCTCGCCCAGCACCAGCACAGTCCCCCCTCGCCCAGCACCAGCGGCCAAAAACCTCCCTCCCCTTGGCACCTCCCCCCCCCCCAAATCCACTATATAATCCCCCTCCCTCCCGCGCCCTTCTTGCCCTCCTCATACTTACCTAGCGACAGAGATTGGTGCTCACAAAGACCAGTTCCTCAAAGCCTTCCAGACCCTCATTGCACGTCGAGGGTAGGGACTTTGCCAGAGGTCTTCGGGCCTCCTGGGTTGTTTAATTTTTGCTTTTCAAAATACCGCTTTTTTTGGGTGGGAAAACTCTTTCGTTTGGTGTCTGGGTGGGTGCTCTCTTGTGGGGGGTGCTGCCGAGGCCTTGATGAAAGAGGGTGTTTTTGTTGTTGTGGGGTTTCTGGGGGCTTTTTGTGGTGGCACTCACTGTGGTGCTGGAGCTGGTCGTAGGGGCGATTTTCATTTCCATCTGGGCGCGTCCGAGATGGGAGGAAAAGAGTCTTTTGTGCCGTCGCTCTGTCGCTGTTCTGGTGCAGAGTGTTGTATGTAGACTACATGTAGACTAGAGTAGTGAAAATACACGTTGCAGGCCCCGACACGGGCACTGTTGCATTCCCCCTCTAAAGTGAAGTGACCCGACGCGTCTGTAGTGTAGAAAACAAAAGAGTTTACAAAAAAGAGGAGGTTCCTGCGTCTGTCCGTCTGCTGAGATTCTGCCTGTGAAGCCACATCCACAAACAGCACTGCGTCAGTCCATGTAAATCCCCAAACAGAAGCAAGGGTCTCTCGCCCCGCACTCGTGGTGTTGAAAGCAAGTAATCTTGGCTGGGGGCAGAGCGAGTACGCACCGCCACACGAAATCCCCCGCCACTTCAACCCCTCCACTCCACCAAACGCAGCATCACAAACATCTCTCTCCAACAACACAACAGACTCCTCCTCCCCGTTGGAGCGGTGCCCAAGATGACCTTCATCACCGAGTAAGTAGCAGTAGTAGATGGTCCTGTCACTATTATTCGTCAGGACTGGCAGCCACTGACATCATATCCCCCCACCCAGCCAACTCGTCAACCTCGACGCCCAACTCGACCGTCTGCAGCTCGATCGTCTCCCCGCCGTCGAACACGAGCACGAGCACGAGCACGAGCAGGACCTCACCTCCCCCTTCTCCCGCACCTTCTCCCACCACTCACACGCCCACGCCCACACCCACGCCCACGCCGCCCTCACCCCTAGCACCCACGCCCAGCACCTCCAAAAGCTCATCAAAGCGCTCAGCGTCCTCCCCAACCGTCCCCTCACCCCGCACCGCATCGTCACCCTCCTCCAATCCGCCTCCCTCGACGCCACCACCACCACCACCACCAGCGACCACACCTCCCCCCACGACCTCGAGCTCGAATGGATCCTGCTCAGCAAGGCCACGATCCAGACATACGGCATCGTGCTCAACTCCCTCCTCGTCCAGACGCTCCCGCTCACGCAAGACATGTTCTACTGGGACTCTGTCATCTCGTCGCCCTTCCACACGGCCCTCTACACCCTGCAGACGGCGCCCGCGCGCATCACAGCCTTCACCGCCGAGATCCTCGCCGACGCCATGCGCCGCCTGCAGGAGCTGCGCGAGATGGAGCGCATCCCCGTGCTGCCGGGCCCCTACACCTTCGACCAGGACTACAACGACCACGGCGGCAGCATCGAGCTGCCGCAGCCCGAGTGGCTGCTGGAGGCGCCGTCGGCCAGCGACTCGCTGTCGCTCACGGCGCAAAAGTTCTACGCGCTCGTGCGCAACGCGCTGCATGAGCGGTCGTGGCGCCTGGGCGCCGTGTCGCCGCTGGCCCTGGCGCGGCACGAGATTGGGCGCAAGCGGGCGGCGGTCAAGAAGCTGCGCGAGATGAAGGCGTCGGCGCTGGGGGTGCTGATTGGGGAGGGGCTGTCGTTCGGGTTTGAGGACGCTGCTGCGGCGGCGGCGAGCGGGGGCGAGGAGGGCGATGAGTGGAAGGGGATTGTGGAGCGCGCCGTGACGCTGATGGAGAATGTGGTGTGCCATGTGAGCAGCGTGGACACCACGCTCGATGAATTCGAGGAGACGGTCTTTGCGCTGGACAAGCCCTCGTCCTCCACCGGCTCCCTCGCCCAGACCACCGCCGCCGCCGCCGCCCCGCGCCCCACAGCGGCGCTCGCAAAACAGCTCATCGACATCCTCACCGTGCACCTCCCCGCCCAGACCGCCGCCTCCCGCGCACTGATCGCCGCACACGGGCGCCCCTCCCTCCTCACCCGCTACTGGATCCCCCTCACCGCTCTCCTCCTCTCCTCCACCACCCTCCTGCGCATCCTCTCCTCGCGCCGCGCCGCACTCACAACCTGGCTGCGCGACCTCGGCGCCACCACTGTCGACTTCTGGCACAACTGGGTCATCGAGCCCACGCGAAACCTCATTGGCACAATCCGCCACAGCGCCGACTCGGAGGTGGCACTCATGTCGCGCGACTCGCTGGCCGCGGACATGCACAGCCTCGAACGCATGGTTGTCGACTTTGCCATCGACAACCCTTCCATCGCGTCGCCGGACGGCGGCCCGCTGACAGACGCGGTGCTCGACGCCGTGCGCGCGCGCGTCAAGGAGGGGGACCTGACGCCCGTGCTACGCGCGTATGAGCGCGACATGCGGCGGCCGCTGCGCGGCGCGCTGGCGGGGGAGCTGGTGCGCGCGCTGCTGATACAGGTGCAAAAGACAAAAGTGGACGTTGAGGTTGCCGTGAGCGGGATTGACCGGCTGCTAAAGAGCCAGGAGCTGGTGTTTGGGATGGTGGGTGTGACGCCGGGGGTGCTGGTGTGTGTCGGGGTAGTGCAGTGGGTGCGCGGGGCGCTGGGCGGGCGGCGGGGGAGAAGGTCGTGGGCGCGGGCGGGGGAGATGGTGAGGGTTTTGAGGAACGTGGATCGGATATTGGGTGCGAGTCGGGGGCTGCTGCGTGGGGAGAATGGGGGGATGTTGTCGTACAAGGAGCATGGGCTGTTGCTGTGTGAGGTGCATGTGTTGAGGGAGTTTGCGGGTGGGGTGTTGCCGCGGGGGGTGAGGGCGGAGTTTGTGGAGGATGTGGAGGAGATGGTGGATGTGAGGAGGGGGGTGAGGGGGCAGTTGAGGGTGGTGGAGAGGGTTAGGTGGTGAGTTTTCTTTTGTCTTTTCTTTTTCTTTTGTCTTTCCTTTTCCTTTTGCGGTTTTGGTTGGCGGTTGACTGACTGGTTTTGTGTAGGGCGTACGCAAAATGGATCAAATAGACAGGCCTGTCCAGGATGCCGTAGGAATAATGAGCGAGGAGGGGCTTGTATGATGCCTCGAATATATAGAGGCCATAGCTGGTTTTTTTTTTTTTTTTTAGCGGTGGAATTTCCTGTCACAATATCCTCCCCCCCCCCCGGTTGACATTTGTAAATTAGAGACAATCGTGAATAAGCCCCATTGACCTGAAGATTGTGAATAGCTGCTGCATGGGGGCGGCGGGTGCATATAAAGAGGGGTGCGTATAGAGAGGTTAATACGGGTGCTGGGGGTGGGTAGTTGTAGTTGTGTGGTTGGTGTGGTTGCTGTGTCATGGGCTGTCACTCGCAATAATTTGTGGCTGCGTTGCATGTTTTTTGGTTTGATTGGTTTACTTTATTAAGGCGGGGGGCTGCGTTGTTGAAGGTAAGGCGGGTCTTGGAGTTTATCCGGATTGTCTTTCTATATAGTAGTCTCTCGTGGTGTAGTTTGACGAAAGCTGCAGCTGCTGTCGGGGCGGTCGCTAGCTCCGTAAGGGTACCAACTTTGCACTATAGAGAGGGGTTTTCACAACTGGTACGTTACTCTCTCATTTGTTTCCTCTATACTTGGTCGTTAATTAAAAGGTCGTTAATTTTAGTAAGCATTTGGTTGCAACGATATCCGACCATTTAATTAACGCGCGAGTATAGAGAGGTTTTCACAACTGATACGTTACTCTCTCAGTAATTCCCCCTATATATAAGGGGCGCCGGGGGAAAATCAGTCCTGTACTATGACTACGGGATTTCAGTGAATAATACGGCATCACTGGCGTATTAACTGGAATAACGTAGCGAATACATACCCTTTTTTTTGGGGGGGGGGGGGGGTATTGTAATTGTAGAGGTGGGTGAGATGCGTTCAAAAGTGCCCCGGCATTAGGCAAGTGGCAGATATGGCGATAGGAATGTACGGAGCTACTATGGTCGTTGGGAGAGTTGTAGTATCACTCATATCATATATCTCATCTGCTGTATGTATACTTGTATCCAGTCGTACGACATGGCACGCAGGGCTCCTCATGTTATATCACTCGAGTGCCAAGAACGAAGCGCCGTGCTACCAAAGTACATGTAAGTAACCGTCAACTGGTCCATCTTGTTTCAAGCTTAGTACCCTAGAAGCACAGCAGCATATCAACGTACCCTGTTCAAAGGAACGTCACTTCTGAAAACCCAGATTTTTCGTGAATCCCTTTGCCCGCCCCTTGACCCACCCAGGCAGGCCCTGACCCATTAGCCTGGTGATGTGCGTTATTTCTCCAGAAACGAGTGACAACAAATGAACTCTTGGGGGGGTGTGGACCGTGTGGTGTTTGCTTAGGTCACCAAAAATAGCCGAACAAGTCGTTATGTGGTTAGCTAGCTCGTACAAGTGGCCGCGCGGAGTGTGGGGCTTTTTTTGGGTTCTAGCGCCGCCATCAATAAGCTGGAAAAGGGTTGAAGTCTGCTAGATCTGAAGGGGCAGTTGTTATTACATGTAATCAAGACTCAACAGCATGGGTGAGTTTGATGCTTGACTCCAATATATATTTCTACCAGACATACATTGAGTCTACTCTTAGACACTGGACACAGGTGGAATAGAGTACCTACATTTTAACACTGTTCCCACGAGGTCGACAGGGAAAGCACACCTCGTGGGCGCTGGCTAGGTACAGGACTGGTTTGCTGGCTGGTTCGCTGGCTACTTTTCTTTTGACACCCCAACAGCTACTGCCACAGTCAATGGGAATCGCACGTTGGTCTTTGACCATGACCCGCTTCTATGCGCCAGCCGGGTAACATTGTAGACCTTTGTGACCCTCTGGTTTACTATCAGCCACAAGTTGCGTCCCCCTTCACCTGTGCCCGGGTCCGAAACTTTCCACGGTTTCCTTCTTCCTGCCATCACAGAGACAACCCCCCAAAGAAAGACCAAAGACACGACGTGCAACCTCACAAACTCAGAGACCCACCCGTCTACTGTCACTCACACCCAACCCACCTCTCCACAACAACCCCTACCATCAAATAGCCTTTCACCCATCATCTAAAGCTATACCTTACAAACCCTGACCTTCCCTTATCCTTCCTACTCCTACTAACTAACTCACTCACTCCCTCCTCCTCCTCACCTCTGCCCCGTCCCTCTTACACCTCTCACCGTTATTACCACCGAAATCATAAACTATGGCTGGCTCTAGAAACTATGACTTTCTGGTAAGCTTCCCCATATCCCCTCAACATCCTCCACCCTCCCCCTCACACATATGTACACACATACACGCACCCCCCTCTTCGTCTTGGTATCAAAAAAAAAAAAAAAAAACTTGAAGCGGACGTCTGACATGGGTATCTCTCACGTATAGATAAAGCTCCTCTTGATTGGCGACTCAGGCGTCGGCAAATCGTGCTGTCTCTTGAGATTCAGCGAGGACTCATTCACCCCGAGTTTCATCACTACCATCGGTATTGACTTCAAGATCCGAACGATCGAGCTAGACGGAAAGAGAGTCAAGCTGCAAATCTGGGATACTGCTGGTGAGTGTATGGCCCGGCCGAAGGTCCCCTTACTTTTTGTTTTCCCCCGTTACCTAGTTGTTTGGCGCATGTTACAGGGGTGTTTCACGCGGGTGTTGGATGGGCTGTTGCTGACGTGGGGTCTTGCCCTAATCTACAGGCCAGGAACGATTCCGGACAATCACTACGGCTTACTATCGTGGGGCTATGGGGATCCTGCTAGTTTATGACGTTACCGACGAGAGATCTTTCGATAGTTTGTTCCCTTATCCAACAAAAAAAAAATACTCTTTGTGATGTTCCGTATTGCATTGTATCCTTTTAACTAACCTTTTGCAAAGACATCCGAACTTGGTTTTCAAACGTCGAGCAGCACGCGACCGAAGGTGTCAACAAGATCCTCATTGGCAACAAATGTGACTGGGAAGAGAAACGTGTGGTTTCTACCGAGCGCGGCCAGCAATTAGCCGACGAGCTCGGAATACCATTCATGGAGGTGTCGGCAAAAAGCAACATCAATGTCGAGAAGGCTTTCTTCGAGCTAGCCGCCGATATCAAAAAGCGCATCATGGACACTACACGCGCGGAAGAGAGGGCGGGTGGTGCGGGTAATACCGTGGATCCAGGGAGGGAGAACAACGGCGGAATGGGCGGAAAGTGCTGTTAAAATAATCCAACACAAAGCGCAAACATTTTCGGGGGTCAAATTGTACTTGCAACGTCTAGAGGAAGTAGACTAAATACACCCGAAGGCTGGATCGATCGATTGGACTGCGTAGAGGTTATGGAGAAGATCGAGCGTTCCTTACGGGGGGGGTTTTCCGTCTCTTTTACGTTGTGTCTTTGTGTTTGAGTCTGGTCGGTCTTGTTTTTTTTGCGTTGGTTACACTGGTTTTTTTTTTTTTTTTTAAAGGAAATTCTCGTTTCTTCGTAATGGGGAGGGATAGGGGTGAAATTTTTACCCTTTCCTTCTCTTAGTCTCTCCCTTACTACAGCTGTCATTACCCTATCCTTCAAGATCTTCTCAGTGTATGCATCTGTACTATGTTTTACTGCCACTACCTTTGCGATTTTACCGTGGGGGTTAGAGTGCTCTGTTCTTGTTACGTGCGCCTTGTGTTTTCTCTTTTTTTCTTCTCTTTCTTGTTGTACGTTATAGTTATGCTTTATGTGTTTCCTTTTCTTCTTATATGATGTGTCTGGGGGATTTGATATAGGTATATATATCCTTCTAATCGACGTTTTATGACTACAATGTCAGTTTTACGAGGTTTGGAGATGTATTAGAAGCTATACGAATGCAATGTTATTGATGCTGGTCCATGTACCTACTACTGATAGCATGCTTATCTCGGCGCTGATGTAGCCTGTAGGTAGCTGTATGATTACATGATGTCGGAATCCTTGTGTCGATTGTTTTATGCCGCCCCAGCAGCTGTTTCTGGCGGCATGTCACGAGAGTCACACATGTGTGGGTGGGGGCATGCACAACAGAAATACACCATCCAGAGATTATTTTTTCTTTTCTTTTTCTTCTTTCTTTTTTCCACACCGCATTCTCCGTATATATATATATATATATTCAATTCCCAAATCATAAACTAGCAAAAACACACAAGTGTAAGACCATCACAGTCAAATCCCAACCACTGTTCTGGCAAATGGGACTCCGGCTTAATAGCGATCTTCCATAGAGAAACGAGGGGACTAATCCTCGTCTCCCGGGGCCCCCCCCCAGAGGGGGAGGGGGGCCAATTGTTCTGTGCCTGACCGGGTACCGAGTTATTATGGTGGGGAATAACACAGTTACAGTCTCTCCCTGACGGAGAGACTGTTGGTAAGGCAATGGGACTTGCTGCTTTTCCTTTGGCACCTGCCCTCCCTTTTGCTGGCAGGGGAGATCAAAGTAGACCAGCAAGCGTGAGTGTGAGCGTGGGGATGGGGAATGGAGGAATTGCAAGGTTGTGATTAGTTCATTGGAGCTGGAGACAATTGTATATATGTTTAATAGTCTGCGAGTATTCTGAGATGCTGAAATGCCGAATTTGGCGCTGTTGTCGTTGATGGTGCTGTTGTGCGTGAGTGGTTGGATTTTTGATGAACTACAAGGAAGAAGGGGGGGAGACCATTGATAAACAAAAAAACATTAGTGTCACCAGGGTTCAGGGCACAGGGCACCCGATCTGCAGCATCCAACGTCATGCAGACCGTTGAGCCGCAACCCTTGAAATTTCACACCCTTGAGCATGATCCCAGGGCTCTAGAAGCAAAGAAACAAAGAAAAACATAAATGACACTTCTCTACCGGTGTCTTTGTTCCAACCCGATCTCCAGGTCCTTGTTCGCTACAAGGGGAATAAGAAGCATTAATATGTCTTCAACCCCCGTGGAACCGCTGTGGTCAGCTGGGATTGAGGAGGGCCAGAAGGAGGAAGCTAGGAAGCTTCTGAGAGATGGAAGATGGGCGTTGAGCGCGACGCGGATGGGCCTCGAAAGGAATTTTGAGTTCAAGACGTTCAAAACTACCATGGTTTGTTCTCTTCTTGAGACGATGGCTGTTCTTAGTAGATGCTGGGTATGACAGGGCTAGTTAACATGGGGTGTGGCACGGTGTAGGTATTCATCAACCAAGTTGCGGACCAGTGTAAAGTTGCGCGACATCATCCTGAATGGGCGAATGTGCGTACTTAGGCTCTTTTTCCCTTTATTGCGTAACATCTTTGGCAAAAAGCAGTATATATATTCTCCCGGGGAACATGGCACTGATCCCCCCGTTATGGGGTTTAAACAGGTCTACAATAAAGTAGTGATTCGCTGGACCACACACAACCCACTGGGCCTCTCGCAGAAGGATATTGAGATGGCCAAGTTCTGTGATGAGAGGGGAGCAGAACTTGGAGATGTTGACACGGGAAAAGTGGAACGGGCCCCCGCAGACGAAACGGATGGTAACGTTCTGGATAACCTTTTGGGTCAGGGAGTGCAGGAGTGTGGACCATGCGCGGAAAAGTCGAAGAAATAGGGGACTGCAATAAGATGCCAGAAATAGTAGCCGCGGGTGTGTGAGATGAATTGTTTTTTTTTCCCTAGTACGTTGCAGTACCTACATGTGCTTGATTGATTTGTGTAGCTACTCGATTGTAGCAGAGCGAGAGTAAAGAAAATAGAGTGAGTATGGTGGTTGCTCTCACTCATTCGCATGGAGATGCTCATCGTATGTCGGATCCCAACTGATAAGACAAGAAAAGGTACATAGTGACAACTTAGTGACAACTTGATTGACCAACAAATTGAAAGCCTGACTGATGGGCTGCAGGGGACTGGCTCCTTAGCACGTGACCTCAAAATGCGTAATGACACACGTGCGGATTGCCGCCGTGGCCTTCTCTCAACCTTCTCGCCTTGACAGGTTCAGCGCGCAACCCCCAGACTTCACCGCCACATTCTCTTTTTTTCCCTTTTGTTGTATTTATTGAACTCATCTCTCTTCTCAGCAGGCCCTGGTAGCTTCCATCTGCCAAAGGTCGTGCTAGTCTTGTCCACCAAATACTTCATCCCCCCTTCTCATCGCTGGTAGAAAGAGATACACACACACACTCACACACACTCACACTCACACATAAAATGGTTTCCTTCTGGCCCTTCAAAGTAAGTTGATATGCCTATCCTATCCCGACCCATCCCACCTCCTATGGTTCCCTGTGTTTTGTCCTACTGGACGGTCCCCCCTTTGGTGCAGGAAAGCTAACGGGAAGCAATATGACAGGGCGACGATAACTCACCAGACTCCTTCGAGCGCATTCTTTCAAAGCTCGCATCGCAGATCCAAGCAGAGACTTCGAAACTTGCTCTCCTTCGCCTACAGCTCCGCCGTTACAAGGGGCTATGGACTATCTACACCTCATTTGCCTACATCTTCTACGTACTCGTCATATTCCTTGTCGTAGGATGGAAGGAAGTGGGTCCCCCACAGATAGCGGGCTTGGTCGGTGGGCCTATTGGGTATGATTCCTCTGTACTATAACTTTCGAGGACCATATGCTGATGGCTTTTGTTTCGCGAACAGAATCTGGGGCGTAAGGAGTTTGTTGATGCTCTACTATAACGGCAGGATCTCAACCACTGAGACGAAGCTGGAGGACCTCCAGACCAAACAAAGGGATACCGTCGAAAAGTTGAAGGCAGCCACAAAGTTCTCAACCACACAATCTATCATTGAAAAATATGGTGGTGGGCCCATCTCACCCTCAATCTCTGAGATTGAGAGGAACAAGATGCAACATGCACAGCAGCAAGGTCCACCCGGACATCCGAATAACAATCAACAGCTTAGACAGCGTCCCCAGGGACAGCCTAGTGGAGCATCCAGCTCGGTTCCGCCTTCACCCCAGCAAATACAACAACAATTTGCTCAACAGCAGCTGCAGCAGCAACAACAGGAACGAGGACAACAGCATCTGGCGCCTCCTTCCGGAGTTAATAATCCAAACCCAGTCAAAAAATTCAACCGGCCATCCCCCATCCCCGTTCTCAGTTTCTCGCAAGCTACAGTACAGGCACCAGCTCGTCAAATTGCACCGGAGGAGATACATTCTCCACGTTGGTATGACCGCGTCCTTGACGTTCTCGTAGGAGAAGACGAGACTAGCGCGAAGAATCGATTCGCGCTTATCTGCAAGAACTGCAGGATGGTAAATGGACTAGCACCTCCTGGAACAAAAAACTTGGAAGACGTGGAGGGATGGGGGTGTGCAAGATGCGGGATGATGAACGGGAAACCGCCAAGCCGTCCTTTAAGCAGGAAAGGGGACGAAGAAGAAATGGACATAATCCATGGTCTCGGGGTTAGGGGATCAAGGATTAGCAAGTCATCGAGTCCTACACCCAGCGAGAGTGTTAGTGTCAGATCAACCAGGAGCAGGACAAAGAAAGCATCACCAGAGCCCGAGCCGGAGCCCGAGCTTGAATTGTCAGAGGAAGATAGCTCAGCAGCAACCGGGAGCGATCAAGTAGAAGATGAAGAGGCTGAAGAGGTTGAAGAGGCCCCAAAGCCAAAGGGCAGAGTAACTAGAGGCAGCAAGAAGGCTTGAGAGCCAGAGCCCTTTATTTTTCTTGATATATAGATTTTGTTTTTTTCCCGGTTTGCGAGGTACGAGGATACTGGAGGGGGTAATACTTTATTGTTTCTCTTTTGTTCGGTCGGGGTCGGAGCTGGGGTTGGTCTGGAGGAGTAAAAGATGAACTTGTTGAATTTGTTGAGTGATTATTTTTTGCCCGGATCTGTGTCTGGTATCAGGCGGGCTTCCTTTCTTCTTAAAAGCGTACTAGTGATGGGCGGTTCAATGGTTCAATTTGGTATGGTTGTTATCTTCTTGCTTGTATTATTCTAGCTCATGGACGAGAGATATCATATAAAAAAAAATTCCTAGATCCTTTTCTTTTACATGATTGCCAATATCATATATTGTAGTTTGCATCACAGCTTCACACTCGGGGAAGCGGGAAAACTCGGTGTCTCCCAACCAATCACAGTGGCCGCTGACTAAACACCACTACCCGAATCGTGAACATTTGCACAACCTTCCCGGGTAACAAGCCATCAACCCCCACCAAACAATTCACAAACACCAACCTCCATCCTCAAACTGTACATTCCGCTTCGAAATCACACGATGCCTGTACGTATTCCCGCCAACCCCCCTCCGACGGGGCAGAAATTGCACCCTTGGTCGGGATTTTACTGGCTGGGGGTAGAATTTGGTTTTGCGATCCTGGACTGACAGCTGGGACAGATCTCAAGCACCATCTACAACGCCATCTTCCGACGAAACTACGTCTTTGTCGGAAGCGTTTTCGCCGGCGCTTTCGCTTTCGAGATGTAAGCTCTCTTTCGTTTTCCGCCTCTGTATCTACTGCCGTTCTGCCTATGTGGGCGTTAGCTAAGCGACTGCCCCACCCGCTGTTCTGTGATATCCTTCCAGGGCGAAGGAACGATACAGGCGGGTAGGGCCTTAGGGAGATCTTTACTGACATATTCTCGCTCTATAGGCTCTTCGATACGGCCACCGACAAATTGTGGGACAACATCAACAAGGGTAGACAATGGAAGGACATCCGACACCGCTATGTTGAGGATGAATAGGCGATGTATCTCTTAGACATGGGGCCTGTAGATTTGGTGCTGGAGTGAAAGGAGCAAAAGAGATTTCTTTTTGTTTGTCGATTTAGAGTCGGGTTTGGTTTGGGGTGGCTCTCCTAGTGCATGAGCGGTGATTCAATCACACCAGTTTTTCCCCGTCCCTACTTTTCTGTAATTGACCGTGCTTTGCGATAAGTATGACATCTTAGATGTGATTATATTGGTGTTTGAGATGTAGTTTCAATATTGGATGCCCCCTATTCATACTCAGATAGATTATCCTGGCCTGGTACTCAAGCTTTGGCAGCTCTTATGTTCACTCATATTTTATCGCGGCGGCCTTGGGAAGTAGTAGACTAAAACGCCCCCCCCCCCCCAAATTGAAGACTGCCTGTTTTTGGTTGACCAATTCCGTGGGCCATGTCAATATTCAGACTTCGAATTTATATCAGTTATTTGTTTCCCTGCCCGGCCCATATTGGATACAATACTGATACATGGGAGGCCCACTTACTATGATATCAAAATTTAAACTGGTATCCCCCATTTATTCTAGCTTAGATATTACAAAAAGTAGTAGGCGTCTAATGTATCTCCCCACAGCAAATACGTTTGGCCCAATAAATTTATCCACGGGCTATTTGTCTAGATGGAGGCATAAATCATATAGCCACCTCTGTCGCTCCTATGGAAATTAACTACCAGAGCCACTAAGCTTCAGCCTACCCTTCTAGACCCGTTTCCAAGATTATGGACCAACGCCTAGAGTCATGGAACATCACCAGCATTACATTTTATGTGGGATTATTTAGATCGTCACCATTGGTCTATTTGGTGAAAATGATACTACGCCACTTAAATTTTTTAATCACAAGCTATCACTCGCCTGGGAGTTTTGCTCTTTGGTTGATTGACTAATTCATTAATTTGTTCCTGGGCTAATTGCTGTATGGATTTACGTTATGTGGGAATATGATCCCGCTAGGCGACGACATTTAAGGCCTATATATAGAGAGTCTCTAGGAATTGAGGGCTCATACCAAACAAATACTTCCCGGTTTGGGGTCTTGTCTGCTGCTCTCCTTCGTCTACATACGTAAGCCCGGGGTCGAGAGATACCATGCATCTTGCTAGCATAGTCCCTGTATGAGATTCAGAATACAGAAAAAGTTTCCCGGTATTCTTGCAAAGGTAGATCAAAACTCCCAAAGCGGACCCAAATCGACTTAGACGAGTTTAAATAGTTTAATCTATATGTCAACTCGAGCCATCGTGACTCTTATCACCACCACAAGGCGTTGTAGTGTTACAGGGAGAATTTTACTCAACTTGACTCAGGATATAAGAGAAATCGAGACTTATGCATGCTTGTACGCCGAATCATGATAAACACACGGGAATTTCCATGCTTAGGCTTGTTGCATGTGGCCAAAAATGAGTTTGGTGTACCCAGCGTACCCCATAACCATGTGGTGGTCTGCGGGGCTGCTCGAGACGAGTAAAAGTGGGGTCCTTGTGAGAGCACAATATTTCGAGCTTCTCCGGGAACAGGAGGGGGCATAGGCTGGTGTGATGACCGGGATAACTGTAACCTATCTATAGTCACACTGTAGCTAGAACTATCGGCCTCAGCAAGGCCTGGAATGATATCCTCAACTTGGACTATGGATAAGGCGAAAGCTCTGCAAGGTATCGAAACTTTGCAAAGGCTATGGTTTTGTTAGATCTACATCTTAAATAGCGTAAAATTCCAACACTGTACGCTAAATTATATGAAGTTCTAGAAAGAGGGATTTAATGAATATATACCAAAAAGTTATGTAAAAATAGCCTAGCTTAAAAATCTCTAGATCTTCCCTTGAAATGTAGCGATGACACGTGTGCGTACTTCTCAATGTAGGTTTTCATAAAGAATCGAAGGTTTTCTAGTTATTCAAGTTAGTACTAGTCCTTGATGGCTTGACGGAAGGGTGTTTACTCTTTTTGACTATATACCGGCTGTTGTTAGTGAGTACTAAAATAAAATAAAATCGATTCTCTACATTTGAACGCGGGTCAGAGAAAACTTTGACTTGTGGTTGGCGAAGGGCCGGGACGCAACGCAACAGCCAGTGAAAAGGAAACCTAACAAACATCAATTTCTACACAACCACCAGATATGGGAAACAAGTAGCAATAGGTAGATAGACTATATAAAGTGCAAGTAGTCTCGTGGTGCTGTCAAAATAAAAGATTTAGGAGTTTTCGCTTAAAACCTTTCTAGTATCTTAACACATGAGGTTTGAACGTACTTGATGTAGAGCCTCTTACTAGCTAAAGGAACTCCTGAGAAATACCATATACACCCTTTAAAACATTCTCTCAGTAGGAGAAGCTTTTGGGTTGGTTGATTGGCCGATTTGGGCTTGTTAGGTTTGAGCCCATAAGTCAAGTTTTCTCAGACCAGCGTATCCGCTCTGTCACATGACACGGTCGAGTGATATTATATGTATGGATAGTCGCATGACCTAGATGTGTTCTTTACGTGCTTAGGGCGCTTCCACCAATTACGCAAGGGTATATAACTCTCTAACTAATAGAGAACGAATGGCTGGACCATAAACCTCTGTCCTGCGAATCACAAAGTAAAACCCCGCTCTTTGTCCCTTACTACATTATTTTAATACGCGAAAGATTGGCTAGAAATTCTTACAAATCCAGCTGGCGATACTACCATTAAATCTCATGGGCACCATAAAGATCTCATTGCATCCTGGCGATATAGTTATAGCAATAGCGGCATTTGACACTGTTGGCCTCGAGACTCACATAACAACGCCATAGTAAGTGACTAAGCGAGCAAGAGGGGATTTTCCATAACAACTGTCCTTTAATTAAAATTCTCAACTTACCATACATGAGGCTTTAGACTGGTTCCTAAACATTCTACTCCATCCCTGAATGGCCAAGATAGTGTCTATGGCGGATTACAGATGAATGGTGCTCTCTTTAACAACTTACTGCCACAAATTACAGGGAGAACCAGCCCCACTATCAATAAAACCAAACAGCACTAGCAACTCGCCACCTTAGCATGCGACAAACATGCCGTTCCAATTATCATCCGCCATACAATGGTTGGTTTCGTATATACAGTGGTATATATTAGTCTGCACACAAGACGGTGTCCCCCCAAACGGAAAATTCGAATAATACTCTGGCCAATGGCCAAGTGAAGTTTGGAGAAACCATGTTTCTAATACGGGGTCGGAAGGGCTTTTTTTTTTTTTTTTTGATAAAGATTATTATAAAAGGAGATGATCCTTAGGCATTTAGTAAAAGGTCACCATATTTTACTAACGTTAACGCCTAAGTGGTGTTTGGTCGAAACTCACAACTACATCTAGACCGCCTTTTTCACTTCGAGAAAGGGAAGGTGGAAACAATCATTTGTTCTGATCTGTCAACCTGTCCTAGATTGAGATAAACCTTAGAGGAGGATGATGTGATCTCTATTAGGCACATCTTGCAATTGGGCCGCAACATCCATTGATAGTAGTCCACGGAATGGTCTTGTCCTGAAGATACTACTGTATCAAGAACCATCATAATTTCGAGCGCTATGCGAGTTTCAATCTTTCATCTTAATTCAACACTCAATAACATTAATGCCGAGTAACATTTTCATTGGGCGTACGTAATATAAACCTACATGTAGCTATGCTACGTGCACTATGGTTTTGCACTTAGCCATAGGTATGGAACAAATCTTCACATAACAACTAATTCCAATGGTACTAGACATATTTTAATTTGTCTAGAGCTAATCTTAGTCTTTTGCTTAGGTCTATCAAATTTCTACATCCTTATACAGACGTAGGGCTAGAGGGGAAAACGAAGATTCACGACAAAATGGTTGAAAATGAGGATCGAAAATAATTTCTTGGTGTGAATTGAATTCAAGGACGGAAACTTTTCGAAGTTGAGATGAAATAAGTGATTCTAGGCGTATGTGTTTTGTCGAGAATCCTTGTTTGATTGTATTTCTTGTCCGGACGAAAACGGGTAAAGTGCCGCAAAGATCGAGTGAGATCGTATGAAGCGGGAGGAACACAAACAAACTGTTCCTAAAGGATTAGCTTTATCGCCTGAATTTTGTAAGTTGACCGTCAGTTCTTAGTGAGTTTGACACTGAATATCTCTCCGTCAGTCTCAAAGTCAACAACAAAGCTGTAGGTGAAAAAAGGGAGTTCTTGGCCAATAGGTGATCAGCGAGTATGCGACGGACGAGACGAGACGGCGGACCCTACATTAGTACATCGATACAAACCATGTCGAGTCAAAGGTTTCTTACTCCGTTGTGGATTGCTCTGTACTAGTGCTGCAGTAAGGGAGGGGAAAAGAGGAGAGGGGAAACGGGGGGATGGACCTAGGGGAGGGAGGGGGTCAACTCAAGTTCTGCCAAAGCCGGCCTCACAAGCGAGGCAAAGAGGCCATATTCTCCGACGAAGGTGAAAGCTTTCTCCGTGATCGAAAATATGCACAGTAGACCCAGTTCTCCCTTTACACGTTGCTCTTCCAAGTACTGTTCTTCGATCCGTGGTTCTCGGCAGCTATTGATGAGTGTCGTAGGCGTTGTGGACGCCATGGCTCTCTAGCCGGTGTGTATTCTGAAGTAAGTTTGATCGTCTGGCGGAAGGAACGAGCTCGGGGGGTTTGGCGGATGTAACTTAGTGTAGCTCATGGGAAGAAGTTACCGACAAAGTTCTCCTGAAAGGAGCGCGTTTTTTCTCACCAGGAGGTAGCTCAAGGACTACGTGGAGTTGAAGGAGAGCAGTGTTACTGAAACAGCTCTAGCTTACCACGATTCTAGCAGTATGCAGTCGGCGAAAATTAAGGAATAGCTGGTATCCTCGTACCCACGCCGTGTTCACATGGCTTGAACCACGTGTGTTGGCCGGTGGTCGGACGGGTTGATTTCCGGAGCCACCCATAGCAACAGGAAAGGAGAATCATAATCATGGGAGGAGATATGAGGCTATCTATGAATGTACGATCTCCGTTCTCGATCTACTCACATTGGAGTTATCTTGGCCTGGAAAAAAGGCCAATGATTATTGCTGCATCTTCATTTTAAGCCTATATCTCATGCTTCGGATAGACTGTCGTCCTTATGGAACTAATGACTTTGTAGGCTATAAAGGCGTTGAGAGGGTTGTTCTGTTACCTGGTGTATACGTATGTGTTACCAGTCCTTCCAACGATAATTTACATCGCAGATTTGAAAGGTTCCCCGTCTTCTCAAACTCAGAGTAGGAAGATCTCTTAAATTTTCTAATAAAATGCTAACTAGAAACGGGAAGACCTGCAGCTGTTCCAATGCGGGGCCCAAGTAGCAGTCACGGCAGATCTAGTGCTTCATGAATAAGGGCTCATTAAACATTGGAAGAACTTTGCATCGATAAATGTATCTGGGTGCATAACATTATTATCCAATGTCAAGTGCAGCGCCCAGCTATTCCGCACCAGATAGAGGCATAGTTGTCCGTGCTGCAATTGAAAACGCACTTCCTTGCATCATAAACTCTTCAGCTTTGTTAAGGGCAGGGAGTGGTCTATTATCGAGACTGTCACACGGAGCCTCCGATTGCAACGATACAAACCTCCTCAACGACGGTAAGTTGGATGTAAGTGACCAATGGCTTGAAGAGAATTAAAATTAGAAACTGTTAATGGGCAATTTAGGTTAACTCTTGCCGCCCTATATATGTTCCTGTAAGGGTTTTTAGAGCCTATGCGGGCTGTCCTTGGTACTTAGAGCGAAAATCAAGCCATTAGGAGCCCAGAATTCTTCAGAACGACAGAGTTTAAAATCGGCTCTTGGGAATACGCTAACTAATCGAATAGTTATAATCGATCTGCGGGCTATGCGTCCTGAGTACGTCAGTCAAGTCTCTTGGTGATTCCTTTGCACATGAAGGGCAAAACAACTAGCAAACAGCATATCGATACGTATGTATCAAATAGTTTGATTTAGAACTGCTTGTAAACTCCAATGTTTACCCCCCAGACTTGTAAGATTCAAATCTGTTTTATGTAAGCGTCGCTGAAGGGGTTTGAC
This sequence comes from Morchella eximia, assembly GCA_024713935.1. Taxonomy (NCBI): domain Eukaryota; kingdom Fungi; phylum Ascomycota; class Pezizomycetes; order Pezizales; family Morchellaceae; genus Morchella; species Morchella eximia. The sequence continues at coordinate 1,289,833 of JAMGZG010000018.1, forward strand.
GTTTCAACTCTGACCTTCTCCACGTCACATTGTAGACTGATGATGCGTATCTTTATTAGTTCTCATGACTCATCGTTCTATGTGTATGTTATGCATTTATAGTGCATTGTAGAATAGGTATGCGGTTATGAGAAGAAAGTCTAAACCTATCAAAAGTCGGCAACGGGGGTTCTCCTCCGCGGTAATGTGCCAAAACATCTTGATCATGTATCTCACCAATCACTGTGTCAGAAGCTTCGCGAATTTAAGCCATATTTGCAAATTCTAAAGAAGAATAACCTATAACGAGGGCTGATATAGGCTATTGAGGACATGTCGTGATTCACGGGCTAAGCTGGGAGAACCCTATTCACGCACATACACACATACACACATATGCGCACATGCACACACTAGCATGATTTACCAACTGCTCTCCAGGGTAGCATTTCTTTTTCCACAGTCGGCGGCTAGGGAATTGTTGGTATCTTCATCTACTTTGGCAATTGAAGATAACTATATCAGTAAGGAATGTGGTTAGAGATGACACAAACAATCATTGGCTTGTGCGTGAAGATTCCTTCAGCTCAGCTCATCAGTAAACTGACGAGTACTAGCTAGTTTCCCCACGGTGAAAACTGTCAATCGATTTTCGCGCAGAGATAAGATGACCGAAAAGTTTCCAAGACCCTGGCAGAAAAAAGGCAACGAACTTTGGCCAATTGGAACGTATAGCAATAGTGGAGGCCTCGAAGTAAGCCCGGGCTCTAAGCATCCATTATCGTGGCTTTGCTGCTCCCGGCTGCATTCTAACCGGGAAAGCCGCTTTGGGATACGTACCTCGCATGAGACAATTTTTATGTCCCGATAAAGGGATAGCTGGTCATATACACCGCACAATCTACATTACCTATAGCCGAAGTCTCTTAATATTATTCTTCTCATGATCTCGATTATCGAGTTGGGCGTGACAACTGGCTATCCCCCTCATTTACTAAGCTTCTGCAGACTCATAGTTATCACGATTATAAGTGAGTACATATTCAAACCTAACATTACATTATGAAGTGAGTATTGAGTAAGAGAGAGAGCACATGGATTTTTTAATCATTGATCATTCTATGCATATAGTCATTTGATAGTAATGGCAACATTTCTGAACTGGAATTTGGGTAAGGAAAAAAGAGGAAGCCGAAATCCCAGTAATGGAACGATATCTAACCCTAACCCCGATCAATATGCTGCACACACGCACTTGCGGTTCATGCAAAGGCGGCAAGCTACATGTAGTTCTTGATGGAATAGTACAAAAAACTACGATACTGATATATTCTTTGATCCGGGTATATTTACGGAGGCTAGATACAGTTGAGTAAAGTAGGGGAAATAAAGCTAACGTCTCATTGGCACTAGTAAAGTGATCCGCAAACTGTGTAACACATATTCTATCTCTCCTTTCTTTCTTATCCAGAGCAGTCCTCTAGATCTCTCCCTTGTCCTTTTCTCAGTTCTCCTTACCGCGGGGGTCAGCCACGGGGACGCCATGTTTCTATGCACAAACACGACTAATTCACGATGGTCTCAGTAACTAGTTAGTCCCTTATTCTCTCCGTGGATCAACAAGCGATTAACCATATATGACCATATGACGTTAGTCCTAAACATCAATTCGAATTGGCTGTACGGTTAGCGGCAAATCTGAGACAGACATCCAAATCTCTATTGAAGACATGAATGGGCACCTGTTGAGCCTATATCACTTTTTCTGGCCTAGATAAGGGTTATCCTTGGGAGGTCTGCTGTAGAGCGGTAGAATCACACCCGATCACTCGGCACCAGCCTTACTGTCCCTTGGCTCTCAGAATGCAGTGGTACTATTAGCAGTTATCTAAAGATGATGGGTACAACAAAATCCACAATATCTGCATAGAATCTCAGTGGGGGGTGGGAGATCGCAGAATCGGCCGCGGGGGTGTACATCGTTCGTACCTGCAGGTGAGGTCCTTTGCCGCGGCCGGAATTCGTTACAACTGCAGCCACCACTGCGTCATATTATTTTCTAACTCGGTCCTACGGTGTTTCTCGTGTTGAAGCTCTGGCTAATTTAGAAAAAAAATCTAGTACTAGAAAGCAACGAGAGATATCATGGCGGTCCCATGGCTCGAAATTAAAATAAAAAGGCTTAAAGGGGGATCATTCATACGGTTGGCAACCACTCTTATGTAAGCGTTCATATTATAATGCGTGACAACACCATTCAAGAAACAAAGCACTCTTATACATGTTAAGTTCTACTCTAACGTCCATTCAGATTTCTTCGCTGTCGATTTTGAATTTCTGGGTCGCCTGCGGCGGGAGTGCCCGCAGATGTGATTGCGGAAGCGCAGGTACCACAGTGGCTATGATATACACAGAGACACACCGCCGGTACTTTTTCATCTACCAACACATTGGTAGCTTCCGGTGCAAGAGCGGGAACGCACATTTGCGGGTTCTCCGGGACCAACCGAGCGATATACCAGGATACCAAGATTCATCGTTTTGCCGATAATCTGCATTACAATGCAAGTGCGGGAAGGCGAAGACAGCACATCATGGGGTGGAATATATGATGTGCTGCACAAATATGTGAGGATATGACGCCACGCGTGCATTGAGAGGGCCAATTTGTTAGGAACCGGCAACTACCACTACCGTTGAATATACAGACACACATTTGAGAATCTCTAAATATATATCACTACTACCAAAGAGGCATATATCACAATGGCGAGAGGGCTTTGCGGGTCAATTAACCCGAGAATATATGATGATTAGAGGAGTACATATCCATTATAAAATCAACAAGGTACGTGTCAGGGGAGCTCATATTACAAAGAGTTAAAAAGAAAAAAGTTGTATACATTTGCTAGTCTGAATTCTGATCAGGGGCAAAATGGCTTCACCTATGTTACAGTATGTACCTAAATGTGGCAACTTTGAGGGTCCTGGTTCGGTTGATGACCCGAGGCTGTTCCATCTGCAGTCCGTATTCAAATTCTTGAACAACCGAAAATCCACCCGATCTTTTGTGTGGGGCAGAAGCCGATAGGTTGGTCCTAGACATCACATACAACACCCGGGTTTTGAAAACCAAAGTCCTAGTACCAAAAAGTACATGTTTATACGGGCAAGCCTTTTATCAACCAAGTATCTTAAATACTTTCTACAAATCTTAGAATTGGATATTATAATATTTCTAGACATACGTATCTAGCTAAGTTCAAGCATCCTCCACGTATCCCCCAAGTTTCGAATTCCGAATATCAGCCTTCAGACGTTTCGGAATATGTACGGTACGGTACTTACTAACTGTTTGTAATTTGGTAGCTAAAGCCCCCTTCAAACTAATAATGAGTTCCTGGAGCCACACGTATACCCGCATGATATTATGACTTCTAGAAGATATCCTAAAGCAAGTGGTATCTTCAGGTTCGAGATAGTTTTGGAGTTGAACAAGTAGATGGGCTAGCAACCAACAGAATTTGAGGCTTAACCGTTAATGCTCCTGCGCCATTGAAACCCTGCAACAACAGCTGGACGAATAGCAGGGGTGATAGATTCGAAAATCGGGAAACCAACGAGGAACTAAAGCCCGGGGACAAATAAGAAGACAGTTGCCAAGCTGGCGGTGAGGGAGGACCCGGACCTTGTCTAAAGGTGGAAATCGATCTTGAATCGGCTCAAAATACCCGTCACGTCAAAATGACCATGTGAAGCTAAAATAAACGCTAATCAACGGATATATCCCTATACGTATACTGATAGTATACTTGCTAGAAACTGTTAGTTTATGTATGCTGTAAACTGTAGTTTCCTGTTCACTTCTTTAGCAAAATTAAAACTCTTCAAGAGAGGATCTTGAAGCTTTCAGGTTGATGGGATATTTGGTGTCCACAACGGCCAATAGTTGAAGAGAACATACCACTCATATTCAATGCTAATCTCAATCTCTCTAGCATTTGCAGAATATGTCTTCTGAAGGAATCGATACGGCAAGCTGTTGTCTCCACGTGAAGATGGCATCGAATGAGCAGTTGCCTACCCTTCGATCCCATCTTACGTGACAGACAAATGCCCCCGAGTCCAAGTCGTAAGAAATGGAGCTTTCCAGCTAGAGAGAGTTATCGAGACTATCACCAACGCCCATGCTGTTGAGAATGATGAGGATAATGAAGAGAGAGAAAGAGGAACAGGGGAGTTTTTATATTAGAAATTCCTCAGGTATTTCTGTTTGTTTTTATTCTGTTGGTTTATCTTGCTGTACATACATCACAGTAACGAGAGGGAGGTAAGCGCTGGAAAAAGTGACAGGATTCCCTGCGGTACACCCAGAGTCTCGGGTACGGCAGATCTGCAAGTTCTTTGCCCCCGTTCCTTGCTCCATCCAATTTTTTTCATTCAATTCTTACCCATATATTTCTCTACGTTCCATTCGATATTTGTGCAGGTCCACAAAACCAAGAAGGGTGATGGATGAATGTGCGTTGTCAGGGAGGAAAGCGTACGAGAAAAAGTGATAAGTGAGAAAAAGTGTCTAGTAGAAACGGGATAGTGGGAATTAGGGCCTGGCATGGAGGGGTTGAGTTTTTTTCTTCTTCCCATTCCTTCCTTTCCCACTCACTCTACATTCTACAGTAGGATACAGGGCCGAGTGAGGGACAGAAGAACGATCATCAGTGACATGACAGGTGACAAGTTCTAGTGACAAGTGACGAGTGACAGGCAAAGTAGTGCCAGGTCAGGGCAGAGAAGCAGGCAGAATCAATTCTTTGAGTTTAGTAGAGTGTTTCAAGTAACGGTCACCTAACCATTTCCAGTAAGGAACTTAGCAACAGTAACAAGGCAGCCAGGGACTCAAGTCAGTCTTGGGGTTGGTGTGACTTGGTTGTGGTGGTTGTGGTGGTGGTTGTCTGGTTACGAGTTTGGGTCCTGGCCTGTCAAGTCGACTAGTAGTTTATTGGTCGACTTATGTCGGCTGGAGCCGCGGCCGTAGCTTCGGTTGGCGGGCGCGGAAGTCAATCGGCGGATCGGAAGCAGGAGCATGTATGGAAGGCGTGTTGAGACAGCACACTTTCGCAGAGCCGCACACACATGTAAAAAAAAGCTGGGTGTTTTCCTAAGTTGGTCGTAGGTATCTGGGACAGGGTTAGGGGTAAAATTTCTTAATTGAACCCTCCCCACAACCAACCATCCCAACTGCAACTCAAAATTGGACGGTTTGGACCCCACTATCATCCATGTAGCTGCGACTGCTGAACCACAATCACCATTCACCACCCCCCCCATCCCATCGATCAAGCCATCCATCTATCCGCCTCACTTTCCCCTGGTTCTCATCAATATCTAGAGCACGTCATTCACCATCCACCACCCACCACAACCACATGATGCAGCTCTTCCGCTCACCTGCCCCATACTCTCCTTCTCGGCGGCTTTTTCGTTGCCTACAAACTTTACCTTTACGATCTTGCTCATCCACTCCTTCTTTCTCCCCCCACTCCTACTCCTCATACTCTTACTCCTCAAATTTCCCTGGGTTATACAAAATCTCACAATCTCGCTCATATACCAACTCCCCTAACTCTTTAGCTGGAAATAATCCCGCAGAAGGCGGAGCTGGTAAAAATGGCAGTAACAGCACCAGGAGGCCAATTCGTAGACTTGATATCACCGATGAAACCACGTACACGCCACAGGAACCAGCTGAAAATAGCGGCATAACCACAAGCAAGGACCGCCGTGAGAATACCCAGCGCATGAATTCAAACAAGACGACAAAACACGGACCTTCTAGTATGAATTACTTTTTCTCCCCCACTTTCTCCCTACAATTGTTTTCCCAAACTCCTGGAAATCAAAACGGCAGCTCATTTGTTATTTTTGTTATAACTGAAGTTGTTCAAATCTACTCTCTTTATTTGCAATTGATACAGCGCATGAATACTTAGCCAATATATTCACGTTCAACTGCCGTTTTTATTTTGATTGCGGCTAATCTTTTCTTTTTCTTATCAGCATTTGGAAGAATCGTGATATTAAGCGGAGCCGGTAGTACACTACTCGAGAGCGATATTCGACGAATGACGCCTACGAAAGCGCACATTCCCGAATTCCAAGGCCCATCAGAAGGCTTCAGCGGTAAGCCCATCTAATTTCCCACACGTACTCTGGCATTTCCTTACATGAAACAGTGGTACCCTATCGATTCCCAAAAAGTCTCGCACGTAAACCTTTTTACAACCTATTATTTGAGTCTCCCGAAGCTGCGAGAGATTTTGTTTACGGACAGGGCGACTTCTGGTTATTTGGGCCAAAGTCTACAGTACCTCCAGGACAGACACCTACTATAACTTTACCCTCCCTAAACACCAAGAAGATATTCGACGACTACCGGCGCCTTTCTAATGTTCTTTCTCGTGGGAGGGATGGTGAGGACCGTTTGGGATGTGTACTTCTTACACTCTCCGACCTTGGCGGGAATACTCGTGAAAGGGGAAAACTTCCCAGAACTGCGGAAATAAGGGACTTACTCGAAAACGACAACGTAAAATTCTGCAGGAGAGACGAAACACAGGGTGACGCAGGTTTAGAAAGAATACTCTTTGAAAGAGTTTTGCCGGATGGGAAGGTGGTCGTCGACAGATTTGACGGATCAGAAAATGGGGCGGAATCAAAGTGGATAGTTAGGTGTAGAGACGCGGCGGAAGCGCATAGGGTTGTGAGGAACTGGCACAAAAAAGAGTTCCGGGAAGGTGGTGGGAAATTTCACGCGGAAATGATCTATTAGCGTCTTCTTTCAGATGAGATTCAACAAAAGAAGGATATTGAGTTACCCTATCTTTCACTGGCCACGCTCAAGAGTCAATGGGGTTTAAAGGGTGTTTCCACACTCTTGGCAGTAAAGTTTATCGATTCGCAACAGACCATCCATCACCATCTATCTTATCTTGACCATAGAAGCTTACGACAATCCTGCCTCTATTCCTATTAGTCGATTACCGATCAAAGCGATGCTAAATCGCCATAGTTACAAGGCTGAATGGGGAATGAGGAAACCGATTAAGCCGACAGTCTGACTGTCAAGAAGATCTCTTGGGCGTTGCCTTGTGCTGAACTAGAATGGAAATGATGGATCTGGATAAAGTTTTATCGAGATCTTTTCGCTACGATCGATACTTCTGCATTACTTCGTGATTCATCCTATCTTGAAAAAATAAATGGACGGAGGCCACTCCGCAAAGCAACGCATTCTGACTTGTATGTAAGAAAGCCACGCTAAGACGTTGAAATAAATATTGTGTATCAGACCAAAGTCTGGGAAAGTTCTAGAGTGGCCTTACGTCAATCAGCCCTGTTGGCGATTTTCCTTGGGGTTTGGTCCAGGCCCCTTGGCAAAATAAAATCCAAATATCTGGGGAAGTTGTATTTAAAACAGGCACCCAGCCTACTTGACTTTTCAATATCGAGTGATCGTACGCCAATGATTTATTTCAAAGTCTTAGCGCGATTCTTTATATGCAACAAATACCTAGTTGTCGTTTCAGGGCAGTGGGCCTTTGAAATTCCGAAATCCCGCTCATATGAACTATGGACCCCAAATATAGCACCACGGGACAATAAGTTGATATATCAGATTTGAAAACAGGCGGCTCTGCGTGGTCTCTAGTTTATCGAAGGTACAAACAAATTGCAGGTTACATGTGTGAATACATGTGTGCAGTATTCAGAGTTAGGTTCCGAACTCCCGCCTGAGTTCGGAGTTGATGTAGATTTCAAGTGGTGTTCAAGCCGTCCTAAGGCTCGAGCTGCTTTCGGGTCTCGAGACATGTTTGATATACCACTTGAAACACGCTGATCTCGCTTCTGATTTATATCAAGGCTACATAAAACGTTCCGGATCCTCGGGATCGGGCGTGACAAACTGCCGCGCGATGATGAAGAAGAGAAGCGGGGACTGCCACTACCTTTGGCTACTCTTTGTATGATGAACTAATCGCTGTGTCCTTGTCTGCAGCGTCGGTACATCGTGGTTCCACAATCTGTTTTCGAAAATTCCATGCTGCAGGATTGTCTATCTCGCCCATTCCTACACATCATATGCTCTACGTAAATTGCATCCCTAATACCTTCGCTTTACTGCAGATGCTTTTTTTAGGCATATCAGAGTTGTGCTAATAAAGTGGTCATTTGGCTCTCTGAAACAAATTTTATCCTATCATCTTCTGCAATTTTAGCAGAACTACTGTGGGATCTCTAAATGCGTTTACGATAGGTTTCACCATGTAGCTTGCTTATTCATTCAGGCTTTTCAACCCCCACCCTAAAGATCAATCATTACCGCCGTTAACCACTAGTTTGGGCGGCTTGTCTGCCTTGCGCCCCACGCGCGCGAGAACAATAGGTATTCCATTAATAATACCGTCTTCCTCATTGGAAACGGTACGTTCTGGATTGGCTCCTACAAGTCCTTAAATAAACGAGTCCAATCACGCACTGTATCGATGCATGATATAAGGAAATACATATGAACGAAGACCAATACATTTATTTCTTTTGATATAGCTATCAGTAGTGACTGTGGGGGGGGATGTTCTTTGGAGTTGGGCCCCTAACGGACCGCAAGCTATACTCGCGTCTAGGATAAAGAACCAGAAAATGCAAATGCCTAGTTTGTATGGCAGATCAGCGCCACTCCATACAAATAATCCCTGTTTTCTAACTTGCATGTTCTGGTTCTTTTTCCTTGACGCGAGTAAGGAGGGAGTGATTGTACCATTGTATGATTAGATTAACTTTGATCAATATGCCTGTGAAGTCCCTGAGACCGTATAAGTTCCAACGGATAATGAATGCAATAACGTAAGCTTTGAATAAAGTCAACTATAAGTAGCCAATAAGAAACAGTTAGTAATTGCGCCAAGATATGGCTGAGGAGCAAGGCGGAAACCTCGGCGTACCGTCGTCTGCAAATAGATGCCTAGTATTGAGTTAAATTTATGGTTTGAAACTTCCCCAGCGCGTTCGAGTGATGTCTCAGGACGCTGAGTTATGAGAGGTGATACGGTGGCATATACAGCTCGTTTCCGAAGTCTTGACTTCTTGAATCAGGAGCCTAGGTAAACGTGTGTGAATAGCTCTCCTGCATTATGTGTTTGTGTCATTGCTATTCTCGTGCTGCATGACTAAATTACTACTTAATCATAAAAGATCACTCGATTGCATGCATCATTGGACGAGCATTCCAAAAGAAAAACCCAAAATCACCTGTGCTATGACTTTCGAAAAACATTATTGCAGTTAACACAAATTCTCTGCATCTAGCGAACAAATGTAGGATTCGTGGCATACATCATAATACTCTCAATGGTTCTGGATAGACAGGTCGAACATTTTATGCCCGTCAGTTTTAGTACTGCTTGGGTCCATTTATCTAAATAATTAGAGGATTTTATCGCTATTGTTTCTGATATGCACGTTTAGCTGTTATTTCATCCCATGACCTCGAATCCGGTTCTTAGGGGATCGGGTCTTGCTTCCGTTAATCACTTATTATTATGGCTCCTTAAACCCGACTAAGCGTCAAAAAAATCGCTCTTTGATATCTCTGGATAGGTAATAATGAGCCGATGGCCATTACTTCTGTAAACGTTTCTGTCCTGTTGACTAAACGCTTGGCAAAGGTTCAACATTTCAATCTCGATTGTGCGCGGGCTGGTTTCATAATCTGTGACTTGTGAGAATTTCTGAAATTAAAAGGCTCATTTGTGTGTCTTGCATGATATCTTGCTGTTTTGGAGCATTCTTTGGCAGCAGCTGCACCTACGGGCCCAATAGCACAGCATAAGATTATCAAATTTGTGAAAAGTGACCGGGGAATCTTGGCCGGACCAGTGCAGCAGCTAGGAAAAGCCCACGCGAGGGTTGATAAAATGATACCACGGAGCCGGGACCCCCATGTCTTTTGATATTATCATTATGCAATCTGCTGTACTCATCGATCGTTGAGTGACGAAGTTCTTGCATTTGTTCGGGTGTTGCACACGCGCGTGTGTGCAGCGAATGCTAATTGTAATAAGGCAGGTCAAACTTGTTTAGCCCCATCACTATACATAAACATATGTAAGTAATCGTTTAAATACGTTCCAGCTGATATCAGCCTACATGTACCTGCATGTGGTGACAATCAATATGGAAAGCTGGCTAGTAGGATTGAGGCAGGTGATTGCAGGGCTGGGAGCCTTGCCCTCAAAATCTCATACACCCTTCGATAATCTCTCTCACAATCACAGTACTGGCGCGTTGAAAGTTGAAGGGGTTATAGGTATATAGATAAAGATTAATCAGATTAATTAATCCTATATTGCTCTGACCCTAAAGTTTGTACGAGTGATAACCTATGAATACGTGGACAGCAGATCCCGTCAAGAAACTATCCCAAAGATGAGAAATAAAAGACCTCAAATGGAGAATATTAGTTTGAAATAAGTTTGTGGAGCGCACGGTGGAGAACAAAAGTTGGTAGTGACACTAACTAATTGGTCAACTTAAGCTTACCATGCCCTCTTTACCGAAGTGCACCAGTCTCGTCCACGAAGCTTCTTAATTCAGAAATTGGAGCAAATTGAATTACCCGAGCATATTCCATCGTCATAGATGTCATCTCGTCCCTTTCAGATGGGATTCATGGGGAGCTCGAGCACTCCTTGCTTGTGATTCCGGACACTATTCCCCCCCTTTCCCCCTCTTCATCACAGGTGTTGGCTAGAGACATTCTGTTTGTATGAATTTCTACTGGTGAACTTGAAATTATTTCAGCCGCCCATGTTCAGCAGTCAGGAGGAAAGACGATGACTCCATGGGTCCATGGATCTGGATCCGCACATGATTCTTAGCATGGAAGGAATCGTACTATAGCGGTGGCGGCGGCGAAGGCGACAATCATTGTATAATTGTAAGAGCCAAACCGGTATTTGAAAGTGCAAAGCAAATGTACATCAAATACTAGTGATGGCATTGGAAAAGGATTTTTGGTTCGTTGACTAGTGTACTTGTCCTGACAGATCCACGGATTGAAGCTGCTGGGATGGGGTAATATAATTTCTATTGAACAACTAACTGGCAAGGGCGACTTCTGACCAGGGCAGCTCCGGTCCGGTAATTGACGTCCACGGGGCTGGTCGTATTCGATGTGTCCACGTATCGGGATGCACTAGTGATCACAACCATAAGTCGACCCGGCCCGAGACAACTGCAGTAAGTTACTTGAAATCAAGTTATCTCAAATAAAATAAGATATTTAATATGGCTTCCCTTAGCTCAGTGTATCCTTGAAAACTAAAATCCGAGTTAGAGTACCTGATCTTATGACCATTCAAGCTTATAATTGTACTTAAACTACATGTACATATATGAATAGATCCGATTTATTGTCTATCGTTGGTATATATTTAAGTGATACATTGGAAGCCTTCCCGTGGATATTCTGAAGGTGTTTAAACTTGAAGCCTTGAAGATAAATTACAGATCTTACATAGAAAGGGCTTACAACAACTCTGTAGACACCCCCTGGGGGGATCTACAGGCCACATTTGAACGCCTACAAACCTTCAAAAATATCCACGGGAAGGCTTCCATTATATATGTATAAATATTTCTATTGACGTATATATCAGTGCACCGAAGTATTACAAAAGACTATCGCCATTAACATTGAAGATTTCCAGGGTAGCCACGACTGCGCATCAAGAATGCCGTGCCCTTGTGAAAGATACTTGAGTTGCATGTATATACACTAGTTCGGAATGAAAAAGACTTAATTAATTTCTGCTTCATAGAGATATCACTCGACACAATTGAAGCACACCCGCTCGAACCTATTGTGCTAGAATGATAGGATGAAGTACGTATATATGCTATATGAGTTCTAGAAGTGTAACTTTTTCATACCGAGGCTACTATGAGATGGTAAGAATTTACCCCCAAATCACGAGTTTCCAAAAAGCCTCGCGAATCAATCACCTACTAGTAGATAATTCAGATTTACGGTAATATTCAGCATGATAACTATAGGCTACCTATCATCAGGCCACCAACCTGAAATCATCTTCACGCAGACGAATAATGCCAGGGTACGCTGATGAAGGAATAAAGCGAATCCGCCATGCAAGATGATAGACCTCAGATGCCGGTGGGAGAGTGCCAGAGCTGCCTCGAATACTATCTTTGCCATTATTAGGCCTTGGCGGTATTATCTGCTAGTGTGCTACGCCAAGCCCCATAGGTGGCGTCAAATGGGTGTCGCTCTAGGAAAAGGTACCTGTGTGGCAACGCAACAAGGCCTCACCAGTTCGCTACCGCACTCTACAGGCTCCAATTTATAGAATCGATAACCGAAAAATTAATTCTAGGCTCTCACCAAGGTCCTCTGAGCTTTATGAAAATTTAGAGTTTATCGGTTGTGTGGTTCTTCGGAATAAGGATTTGGCTGTGCGGACGGTTTTCCTAGAACGACACCCAAATAAGGTTTGTTTTATAATGGTGGAGAATGCATGTGGTTCTGTCATTCAATTTTCGCTTCGACTTGCAAAATTGAATGGGTATGGCGATGAATATGAGTTGCAACGTAAGGGTGGTGATGTAGGCTTATCGTTGGGGCAATCAAATATTTCGGCAGAATAATCATTGACACCCTCAGAATATATCCTTCGCATAGTACCGCAAAAACTCACGAACTTTGCTAGCGGATCTGACCAAAAACTAACTTGTAGAGGAAATATCTAAAGCTAATCTCTGCCTTTCAGCGAATCATCAATGAAGAAATCCCTGCACGGAGATAATCAAGTTGGCGAGTTTCTGCGGTACTCTATTCCGGATAGATTATGTATGTTAATGTGCTTATACAACCAAATCTCACGATATTCGATCGACTATTGTAAGTGTCTAGGTTTTGAAACAACATTTCAGACATACATTGTATTGTAAGGTCCCCCTATATCACAGATTTCCGAATTCGGCTGACTAAAATCTTCAAAATCGTATTGCAATCAGATTTTCTCGCGTAAAATATTATAATATCTCGGTTTGTGGCGAGCTTATGGTTTGCATGGCATATGCGATCACCATGGCTTGCCATATCGAATTAACCTCGCGATATCCAAGCGTTAACTATGTGGCTGTAAAACACTTCCTAATCAAACTTGATATACATCTCTCTCTGTAGGACCTTGGAGGTCCGTGTGAGGATCCGGCGTGCTTATTATATTCCGTTCGCTACATAAATCACGTCACTGTACGCGTGAGATCCGTGGGGACTTACAATTAATTGCTGAGAATTAATTTGAAGTCGGCTATATATATTATACATTTGGAAAGTCATCATCATAATACATTGTGCAAGAAGCCCGATATATCCAGTGTGTCAGTCCTGAATAAGCTGTATAATAAGTAGTCCATAGCTATCTGGTCTATCCCTTGAACAGTGTTTGATTTGAAGTGAGTGATTTGAGTATCTCCTAGATTATAAAAGTACTAGTCCGGTTACGGGGTTAGGTAATAATACGAGAGATAAGTGGTGCTTCCTACTAGAGTTTGTAATGGTGAAACTTGCCTTTTGATTATTCTCATGCTTCAGGGTGAGCTGCTTGCATATATGTGTGTAAGCTTGGGCGCGACAGCTGAGTAAGACTTCTTCAAATTACTTGTTCGGTGAAAGAAAGAAAAGAAAAGAAAAGAAAAACTCTGTATTAACCCTGTTTTAGTTGCATGTAGTTAATATCAAGTTGATTTGAGTGTAGCCGAGTGATGGCGGATGATGACGAACCTAATTGATCCATGCTTGGTCATGTACGGCTAAATTTATAATTCTGGCTTATATGATGAACTGGATACTTATAAGGTGTTCGAATGTATATCGTAAACATACTGATTATATGTTCCTATATGTACTAGCAATTTTATGTGGAATATTCCACGTGGCGTAGTGAAGGATGGGGAAAACTTCGATTCTACTATCGACCTGTGTACCTTATGTGACTCGAGAGCGATGTTTCAGGTAAGGTCGCTAGTGGTAGTGTGCACAACAACACATCGCGCACGTACCCATCGTCGGAATAAACTGTCCTTCTCTCGAGTCAGAAAAATACGTCTATCTAACCTCTTAACATGGACAACTGCAGTGGCTGGAGAACAGTCTGCGAAAATCTATCCATAGCGTATTGAGACCAATACCAGGCTATGAAGGCACCGGGAGCCCGGAATTTACTGAGCGAATACTCGATTTGGTAATTTCTTCAAATCTATTACGCTGAATTAATAGTTACAAGTATGTACTGATATCAATAATTATACGTCGAGCTTTGATAAAATCACAGAGTATCTGGCTTTCGAAGAAGAAATATAGCTAGAGGGCTTATATTATTATCGTAATAACAGCCTGACAAGGTCATCAAAATATCTTATGGGAATTGGCCGTTCCGTATCCCTCGAGCTTTGCAATTTGTGAGTAGTTTTAAGCCTGTACATGACAGGTTCCTTCTTAGCTGTCCTTCAAGGATTACTGGATAATTTTCTTCCGATGCCAGCTATGTACAGACCCACACCACTCTTGATTCAAAGACTGCAACTGCACATATTTGGAGGTCAGGCATCAAGATTGAGTGAATAGGCTGCTAGTGCAGGGAGCCTTTGGTGGTGGCTTGGCCGCCGAGGCTTTGTTACCCGAAACTGCTGACAAATGACGCGTAATTGACTAAACAGTGGATTGCCCAATCCGGCTAGAAAAATCAGAGCACCGGACCAATCAGAAAAAACGGAGCCCCCTTCCTTCGCTTCCACACCATCTCACTTTTTTTTTTTTTTTTTTTCTTTGGGGTTGTCGGGTCGTTCCTTCTCGTCTTACATTATCCAGCATCGAAGCCGTCTTACTCACAACTTACCACATCATCCTTCCTACCTGCCTGCCAGCAACAACAACAGACCGTATGTATGTACCTACCAGTAACCAAGAATGAGGGAATCGTTGGTAACTAAGCAGAGAGAAGATCCACTTATAGAAAAAAGAGCGAAGGCTTAGGGAAGATCAGACTCAGACATAAAGTACGCATAACCACAGGCACAGAGCGAAACAAGAGGCGAACCAAACCAAACATCTCAGCCCATCCAGCCTTACCTAGACTCTCCCCTAAAATATCTCTTTCCCTACATACCATCCTTCCAACCCAGAATCCATTCCTACTCATCTCGCAACGCTTTCTCATCGCTTTATTTTTTGTTTTCTTTCTAGCTAGAAGGAAAAAAAAGAGTAAGGCTAATCAGAATTCCAGTTTCAGTCGAAAACAATAGTCAGCAGAAATTATTAGAAACCGTTTCTAGGTGGGTAATTCCCCTCCTCCTAAACTTTTCTAATATGCCCGCATTCATTGCATCATACCTGTTCCTATTAGCTACATCTTCATCTCTATATTGCGCTATGGTTACGTAGACTATCTCTTTCCCTTTCCCTTCCTCATCTATTACCACGACGTCGCTACTTAGTCAAGTCACTACCATACATCCATCTACATCTCTTTCTTCTATTCTTCTTCGTTAAATACCACTATTTTTTCTCTTAGAAGCCTCGCCTGTACTCTCTGCTAAACAAAATACCCACTCTTTAAAAAAGTATATCTTATTGCTGATACTCCTGTCGCTATCACTGCTATTTATGTACTTATTACTGGTACCTGTTCAACTACTACTCTTGCTTACACTAAATCTCTACTTAGTCAACAAGACACCTCTAAACGAGCAACCACCCCGGCCCACCCCCAACCGGAACTTACCTGGCGAATCAGTCTCGCGCCGTTTGACTCGATAGATCCATACACGGACCCATTCCATCTAGGTACTCAAAAGATCCTGTCTTTCCATCCTATCCCATCTCATCCGCACACCTACCTAACCCATCCATCTAGTCATCCATCTGCTTATAATCTATCGATCACCAGATAACATCGACGTCCTTCTTCTTCGAGTCGCGTATTCCTACAGCAACAAATAAAAATAAAAGGTACAAAAATAATCGCAAAGTTTAAAAGTAATTCGCTCTTCGGTTCACGAAAGAAGGGCCGTAGTAGTTGGAAAGTGAATTGAAGACAAGAAGGAAGGCTCACCAAACAGCATCCACTATCACAACAGGAAGGGAAAGTGTAAAGAAATATCACACCGACCGACCAGTTCATTCGTAAATATTACAGAGGAACCAAATCATGCAACCGCAGCCACAGACACTCGCCCCAGCCCCGCATCATTCTAACAATCTCCAGTCTCCCACTGCGCAGGTACAGTTACACCCCCACCCCCTCTCTCTTCCCTTTTCCTTCCTCCACACCAACCACCGTGTCTACACGTAACCCGCACAACCACCTCGTGGACCCGCTTCGTTATCGTTGCTGACACCCCACCAGGAAGTGACAACCGAGCAGAGTTGGTATCCCTTGAATACAATTGCACCCCCACAACCAAAGAGCTCAAGAAATAGCTCTCCCTGTACAACCTGCCCTGCATCCACGACGAAGTGCTAACCAAGCGATCTGTGGCAGCTTTACGAGCCCATCTCCTTTTGGGAGAAGAGGTCCCGCCCCCGCGGCAACAGTCAGAACAACCTTCGATCCTCACACTTCTTCCAGAATCTAACGCTCCCGGTAGTTCGAGTCCTCACGAGATGGCTTCTCACGACATGAACATTGACCCGGCGATCTCGGGGGTGGGCGCTCCGCAAGCGCAACAACAACAGCAGCAGCAGCAGCAGCAGCAGCAGCAACAGCAGCAACAGCAACAGCAGCAAATGATGGTGCAGTCGCAGAGTCCACCATTGAATAACAACGCCGGAACCTCTCCTGGTGTGGGCAGCGGCGGAGATCAACAGAGCGGCGCAGAAGAAGCGGGCGCGGAAGGCTCCGGACAGAAACGCGGTGGGAAAAGGGAACTTTCAACCTCCAAGCGCGCTGCACAGAATCGCGCTGCACAGGTATGCCGCTACCCATCCCACTATTCACTGTCAAAATAACCTTAATGTGAATAACCCACCCTGAACATTTGACTAACCCGCAATTTTCCCTTCTTTTTTTACTTAATCCGCAGCGCGCATTCCGCCAACGTAAAGAGGGTTACATCAAAAAGCTCGAGGAGCAGGTCCGCGAAGCAAACCAAATGCAGGAATCCTACAAGTTGATTCAGTCTGAGAACTACCAGCTTCGCGATTACATTATCAACCTTCAATCGCGCCTTATCGAATCTCAGGGCGAGGAGGCTGTCCCCCCGCCACCTATACAGTTGCTTCAAATGTCGCCATCTTTGGCACTCTATTTAAACCATGATGCGCCACCACAGGCAGCAGCGGGTGCACCAACAGCGAACATGGGGGGTGTTGCGGGTGTCCCGGACTTGAACAATATGAACGGGAAGAGGCAACACGATGAAGACCCTAACAATGCGTTCCTGCAGAATGTCGCCGTACAAGTACAGGGCAGTGGCCTTTTCAACCAACAGCAGCAACAACAGCAAGCGGGAAATGTAAGCCCGGTACAGGCGAAGAGGGCGAAAAACATTAATGGTGGAATGGAGGGCGTTGTTCAGGAGGAAGCTCCGAAACCAACTACTAATGGGAATGCCAACTAAGTTTCTCGATATAGAGAACCGAATGAAAAACAAAGCTGAGGACTTGCAGTGCTTCTGCACTTTTTTGCTTGTTCAGAAATGGAGTGTTAAGGGCAGTAGTGTACGAAACGTTTTCCGTTATTTTATAGCATTTTTCCTTTCTTTCTTGGTCTTTTACACCCTAATTACTCGTCCCTTAACTCGGCTCTCGTCTTTTCATAGTCGAGCACAGGCTAGATGAGGTAGTTCCACCATAGGAGCGGGAGACTTCATCCGCGCGTATCAATCGATGAATATATTGATGAAAGTAACGAGTCTAGAGGAACGTTTATGTTTATGGAGGAAAATCATCCTGGGGATCAATATATATACATAGTGAGGACGACCTTTAGTTAGTCTTTCCTTCCTTGGAAGAAACCTGACTTTTTTTTTTCCTTTTCCTTTTTTTTTTTTTTCCTATCCATAATTTCTTTTGGGGGGGTTATTCGGCGCTGAGTAAATTGAACAGCTTTTTGTTTTTTTGCTTTTGTTTTCCTGCTTTCTGGTTTTTGTTTTTTTATCTTTTTGTTTTCTGATTTTCTGATCTTTCTTTCCAAACTACATCTGTCATTTAACGAACGAACCAACAATTGCGATAGATGGAGACGGTCCGTTACCGTTTTGGAACCTTATCGTCCCATTTGTCTTTTGTTTTTTTCTTTCTTTTCCGAGCTATTTATATCTCCTGTTAGTCGTGCAGTCGCTATTTTTCCTTTAGCAGAAAGAAGGCTTCATCCAGCTCGTAGAGTTTTGCATGTACGTACACATAGATAGAAATATTGCCCTTTCGCCGCCCAGATAGTTACACTCTTGTGGCCCCCTCCATTCACCACCACTACTGGCACCCACCCACAAGGCTATCTACTCCCTAAACTGAACGGTGTTTGAGCTGAGTTCAACACACGCACACACACAGCACACACAGCACACACACCACACACGCACCCCCCGGAAAAACACGGTTACGTAACAACACCTCGGGAGGAAAGACCCAGTCCCCAGATCTGTTGCCATCTGAATCATTCGATCTCGCCAAGGCGCCTCAGGATCGCGGGGGGTAGAGTAAGTCCTAGGGTGTGTGAGTGTGTGGGTGCGCGTGGGTGCGTGGGTGAGTGGCAGTATGGAAATAAATTAAAACGAGAGCGCGGCGATCATGGTTAGGTTTTTTTTGGGAGGTTGGGGGCGCTGGGGGGCTGGGATCGGGGCGAGTGAGGGCTCGTGATGTGGTTGTGGTTTGAAATTTGAATTGTTACATTACTTACATAAGATGCGGAAGAAGGCGGTCAGTGGGTAAAGTGAGTTAGGATTACATCATGTGTGACTGAGGTATGGCTACTGAGTCATGCAGGGCTAAGGCTAGAAGGATGAGTAAATGCATTGTAGTACTTGTAGTAGTGATGATGAGCTGGAATGAGTGATGGCTGGAATGAGGATGATAGTATTAACTACATGTATACTCTGCACAGATACTCTACCAATCTACACTTGTATCTACACTTATCACTTGTAGGTACTTTATCTACATGCCTAGGCTCACAGCCAAACTAATCGAGGGATATGCAATAGGATGAGTAAGCATATATAACATTGGGCACTAGAAACACTGTGAACAGATGATACAGCATGCGTTTGATGAAGTATTTCTGGAACAGGCAGAAGGCGAGCGTTCCTTCTCTCGCTTTCGCTTACGGGCGGGCAAATCATGATCCTCCGCCCCCCCCCGGAATCCGGGAATCGAGTCTCCGTTGCGCGCGCGCGAGCGCCCGGATACTAAATGGGTGGTGTTGATAAAGACCATAAATTGCATACTGGAGACCCTGAATCCCACCATTTATCACCCCCCACATCCTCAACCTCCCCACTTCCCACTTTTCCATAACCTGCATACATGTACCTACCGTAAAGTATCATAATTTAAAAAAGGAAAGAAAAGGTTAGAAGGAAAAAAAGAAGAAAAACTAATAGTACACATTACAAATCCAAACCTCCTGCCAATTGATGATCAATACATGCAACCTCTCTCTGCTTTTGGTCTTTTTTCATTCCCCAAGAGACCATCGGTCCCATTAGATTAGGTGGATGGATGGGTGGAATACATCGAGAGCCGGTTCGAAGGTCTTTTGGGGCGGGGTTGGGATTGGGTTCTACGGGTTGCGTCTCTACGCAAATGCATTCCCGAGCCGGTGCTCCTACAAAACACAGTCATGATACAGTCAGCAAAAGCACACTTTCAATATGATATTCTTCCGAGGAAAGCGACAGGGATATTAATAACATCAACTACTGCAGTGCAGAAGTAGTGCCCTAGCATTTTAATCTAGAGCACGTGGAGGAATGATAACGAACTGACCTTGAGATATTCCACACCCTTCTCCAGGTATTCCTCCCTCGTGACGAGAGCCTTCTTCCATTCAGCGTCTTTCTCGGTCTTGCTGCACCACTGTGCCGCGCCCCGCCAGGCATCCCCGATCGGGTCCTTGGCTTTTCTCACCCCTAACCCACAACCGTAGGGTAGGACGGCCATTAATTCCTTCTCAAGGCGCTCTTGGAAGCCTTGGAACATGCAGTTCCCGCCGGTCAGGAAGATATCCTTTAGCGCCTTGTCTCTGTCTTCGGGATTTGATATCCGGTGCAGTAATATGTCGCTCGCAATCTCGATGATACCTGCCTGGTCCACTCCTGCCATTGCGGGCTGGAAGACAACCTCCGGAACTCGGATCCTCTCGATATTAAGATGGAACTGATTGGCCTCTGCCTGGTTATCGACGTCGAATGGGCGAGTTCCCCGCAAGAATGCGTGGAGCATGCTCTTGCTCCAGTCGGATTGAGCATCTTGGGTATCATTCTCGTCGAATTCGGGATCGAATTGGAGTAACTGAGCTTCAATGCTCTTGAGAGCGGTATTCAGCTCCTCCTCTTCCTCGTCCTCTTCGTCACCACCAGTACCAATATTGCGGTAAACAGCCCAGTCGTCGTCGTTACGGCCGAAATCGTCGTCCCCGCCCTCACCCGTAGGTGGTGGTACACCACGACGGCGTTTCTTGGAGGCGGGGGTGTCGGATGCGAGGTTGGCGATTGACTTCATCCGCATCTGGGAGGCGAGTGATTTACGGTCTGATAGTTCTGCCTTGAGGCGCTGGCGGTCCTTGATTTTGGCAAGAAGGGCCTCACGGGCTGCTCGGCGCTGGCCAACCCATGCTTCCAAATCTCTTTCTCGGCTTTCTACATCTTTCTGGGCTTCCTCCGCGATCCGGGCCTTCTCGGCCTCCTTCTCGGCTTTAGCACGCTGGCGGGCATCGTGGTTGGACTTCATGAGCTTTTGGTGCCGTTTTTGCTTACGGCCTTCTTCATCGAGGTCTTCATCTGGAACTTCGAGAAGGGGGAATTCTTTCGGGCCTTCCTCTTCTTCTTCTGGACCGATATCTTGTTTCCGGGCGCGGCGGATAGTCAGATCAAGTTCTTTAATCTTCTTGGCAAGGTGGGCTTCTGAGGGAAAGTCATTAGATTCCAGAAGGCGTTTGAAGTCCCGTTTTGTGTCTGTGTTTGCCCGGGCTTGGATGGTTTTGTAGTATTCGAGTTCTTGCTCCTTTTTGATGAGCTAGGGAGAGTTTTGTTAGCGGACGGGCCGAGTATGATTCTGTGATCAAGAATAAATTACCTTTTCCAACCTCGCCTTTGCAGCTTGTTCTTGTAGCTTCCGCCCACTTTCCTTTCTCCTCTCTGCGATCCTGTCTAGTTCTTCCTGGCTCTTCTCTATCTTGATTGTCTCTACGAATGGGAATTGGATGACCCTGTCTTTCTCCTCTAACACTTCTGGATATAGATAGGTCATCACTTCTTCCTTGTAGTCACCGCTGATGTAGCAATGCTCCATCATCAAGCTCTCTGCCTGCCATGTCTGGAGCTTCGCCGGAAAAGTTGGGTATTTCAACTGCAGCAGTTTCTGCATATAATCCGCGGACTGGGAACCTCCCCAATTAAGCCTTGTGGCCATAGATACAATACCCTTACCGTTGAGAACCGGTATGATATGGGTCGCGGTATTCGACGAGGACACCACCAATCCGTTCTGGCCGCCATTATAGGAGTAGGAGAAGAGGGAATCAATCCCATAGACTAGAGAAGGCGCGTTATAGCATTCAAACACCAACTCCGTCATCACTATATATCGCACGCACGCATTAACCACCGTCTCCCACAACAAAGAAGGGGGCAAATCTTACTCCTCCTATTATACCCTGGATTACAAACCGCTTCCGTCATGACCAGCGGATGCCCTATACCGCCCGAAGCACCACCCTCAATCCCAAGCTTGATGAAGCAGTAATCCAGCAGCGTCTCCATCTGGTCGAAATTGCTCACCACATTCGCATCAAAAGGCGCCTTTGCCTGCGCGCGCGAGTTCGGGTCCGCAAACACATCATACCCGCAGACGGTGTACGTCTTGAGAGCTTTACGGTCGCGGTACCGCGACACGAGGGGCGGGCATAAAATTCGCGGCGAGGGGTCGTGCGAGAAACCGGCGCGGGTCTGCCATGAGCCTGGGGAGGTCGTTAGCGGAAGTGGGACTGGGGTTTGGGGCTCGGGGAAGTGGCGGGATGGGGCTGGAGGCACGTACCGTTGTCTATTACGATTGCGATCTCGCCGTTGTGTTTGTGGTTCTGGTCGAAGGCTGCTGTGGAGCTGGCACCGGGAGTGTACGAGGGTGTATCGCGGACTGTGTAGAGCTTCGGGGGAGGCTTGGGGGATGGGAGACGCGAGGAGGGGGCGGTGGTGGGCATTGTGCAGAGTTGGTGAGCCTATCTCATGGGGTTTTTTTGGGAGGGGGCGGAGAGGAGAGGCGATGGGGGTTATGAAAGGGATTGGGCGAACAGTGGTTGCGTGGATGCTTGATTGCTGGCTCTGAGGGTGGTGAATCTGAATTCCGGGAGCCTCAAAATATCACGAGTCGCCTCATACCCATAACGGGCAACCCCTGCCAACAGCGTGCATGAATATGATAGCTAGCTCACTCATATTGATGATAGTAAAACAATTGCACAGACTTGATGATATTCGACGAAGTGAAGTTGAATTCTATGGGTATAGGTAGACAAAAATTGTATCATTTTACCTGCTACCTGTGATCTACAGCTTCCTCTAAAACCATTTGCCACCTCAAACAGGCTCCTTAAGACTATCCGTTGCTAGCATTGTTGTTAAGTTAGTAAGGGCCCAAAACTGGCAAAACCCAATAAACAATACCTTCAAGATGGAAGAGCACGTTTGACTGATAATTCTTCCACATCTGAGCAACGAGCTCAGTATTCATGTTTTTGGTGTTGATTTCCTAGACTACAAGTTAACCCACAGTTCTCAATCTCCGCACTACAAGCCTGGCCCTACATGAAGAGCTGTGTTCAAGACCATAACGGCCTCGTTTAGTTTCTCCTACATGGAAATCCGAACGTCAATGACCCATGTCAAACCTCCGTTGCAGGGTGACAACTCACGACATTGGTGATGATACGGGACAACAAAAGTCCTATATAAGAACGGTATAGTTAGCCAGTACTACATGGAGCTTCTGGATGAGCCACACACCTTGCTGATGCTCGTGAGGACTCTCCATATTGTATTGTGGTGGTATCTCTGGTTCTGGTGGTGCTGATTAGAAGTGGTTTGTTTGGTGTCTAGACCCTGTTGAGGTTGATTAGATCACTTGGCGCCAACACCCCCCACGCTTAAATTCCAGAAACAAGCTTGAGTGTCTTTGAGTCCTTTTATGCGCACTCTGATTAACCATTTGTTGATATTCGATTCACTGTCCAAAGGAACATTAGATACGTTGTATTTTCTGCAAGAAATATTTGAAGATTAGAAGCATCAGGAAGGAAATTCCTGATATGATGAGCTGTTGGATAAGTTGGTTGTTAGTCAGGGACGTTACTTCGCACCACTACTAACACCAAACTGTCGATCAATTCAGACAATTACCCAGTCAATTTACTCTATTTCTGCGTAGAAATTAGGAATACCCTGAGTACAGGAATCGTTTAATGATATAGTATAGGATATATCCACAGAACGGTTACTTAACAAGTAACTTCAGGTATCATGTTTGTAGTAGAGCTAGGGTAAATGAAGTTTAAGAATGTTCATTAAGAACCTTCAATTATATCCGTCCAAAGCCAGAAATCCTCTAGAAGGCGATACATATTATACACGGGCTTCCACTCCTCCAGCCCTATCTTACAAGCAGAGTAAATCAACGCCAACCCATAACGCCCCCATCCTCTCTCTCACCCGAACCCTTACTTCAGCACGACATTCGCACCTCTCAGCTCCAAATAGCGATCCGCGGCGCCGGGCGGCAGCTGCCTGATCGCCGAGTAGACCTCCTTATTCGTGTACCTCAGCTTCGTCTTCGGATCCGTGTAATTGGCCGGGAGCCCCGTAATGTCGCACCACTTCTTTGTGTGGGCCGGATGGAGCGACGGCGCACTCTCAATGTTGGAGTAAGTAGCCCCGATAGGCTGGGGCATCGCAGCGGGCGGCAAAGGTGTGGAGGTCCCGGAGTTATTCTGCGTAGCCGTTTGAGAGCGTGTCGCGTCAGTGAGGATCTGCTTGAGGGTCTTGGTGCGGCGAGCAGCAGGCTTCCAGGAGGCAGACTTGAAGGGACGTGGGTGCGAGGTGATTATGTCGAGAGCGTCGAGGACGGTGTTTGTTTGTGAAGCTTGCTGGGGTGCCATCTTCTTGATTGTGATGGATTGTGTGGAGTTTATGAGACGCGTTGTTTGTGGGCTTTGTGAAAAATCGAGTTTTAATGAGTTGGGTATGTAGAGGTTTCGAAGCTTCATCCTTGATCTGCAACAGAATTCCTGCCAAGCCAGAAAAAGAACATTGACCCTCGTGCACGTGAATCTAGATTTGCACCAAGCCTAATACAACTCATCTAGCTCCTCATCTGGGAAATCTCAAGCAGCTTTCTTTGTTTGCGAATCATCTATATCTTCTTTTAGAAACGCTTCATACTATCTACTCTAATTGAACATCTCATACTCTTTACGAGAAGTACAATCTGCCGGCATGGGTCCTCCAAATCGAAACACATATCTTGAATACAAGCGAAACACCGCTAGGCTTATCTGCTGGGTCGTCACGACAGCAACTAATGTTTCAAAGAATCTCGGACTAGATTCACCCTCAGTAGTTGTAGATCCTACTCTTCCACCTACTCCTCCAGTTTCTCCAGTAGCTACAAAAAGAGTCAATGGAAATAATGGAAAGGGCAAACACAGAAGAAAATCTCAGCCTCAACCTCCTTCCCCCACGGTCATCGATGACCCCACTTCTAGTGCGAGTCCAGAAATCACTGCGAACAAGCTTGTATCTCTATCGAAATTTATTTCTTCCTCGTCTATGAAAGCTGTGCCATCGACAGTTTACAGCCTTTTTGAATCTGTCATTCGGTCTAGAACCGACGCATATAATTTCTGGCTTGATATAGACTTTGCAAATCCGTCTGAAGAAACCCAGAACTCTAACAAGGGCCATAAAGCATTTATCGATGCACTCCAGGCGGCATTCGAAACCCTCGGCGGGCTAGAATGGAAGCTCAAATGCAACGCCGAGCGGGAGCAGAAGCTCAAGGAAACCGCAACTAACAAGATAGGCCCCATACCAAAATCAAAGGAGCTCGAGCTGGATAACATGTTCGGCGGCCTTGAGATCGACGACATACCTTCTGGTGGCGAAAATGAGGATCCCGGGGTGAACCAGAACGAGTGGCTCAAGAACATTCTCCCGAAGCAGAACAGTGGTCAGAAGAAAGGCCCATCAAAGGCTCGGAAGTCTTCTGCACAGAAGGCTGCGGATTCGCAGGCACGGAGGTTGGAGAATTACAAGATTAAGAGTGATTCTGAGGCTCTGTTCGCTGCGTTTTGCTTTATGAAGGATCTTTTTGATCTTCGGAGGTGTGTGATCTCTGTGACTGTGATGAAATGATCTTGGATGCGAATCAAATCGTAATCTAACATCATGGTTGATATTGGCCTGTAGACTGATACAAACAGCTACATTGCCGGTGTATGGCTGGAAGTTGCCAATGATACATTGAACACTGCCGTTGCAGGTGCTCTCAGCAACCTGGCGGCAGGGATGGTCAAACAGCTGCAGTTTGATATCGCTGCAGACTTCCCACAGTGTAAAAATTTCCAGTCCATCATTGATTTACTCATTCCTGGGAATGCAGAGTATAAGTCTCTGACTGGCAAGACTGCGGCCGGCAGTTCAGAGGAAACACGGACAAATGGTGATAAAACGAACGAGGCCGGTGGTGGGACTGCAAAGCATATGCCGGCCTTCAACGGTCTTGATATCACTGAAGGTTGCCTAATAAATGCATATCGAGATCTTGTCACGTTCATCATCGACTATCGTAAAGGCCGCAATTGCAAACCAACACCACCTATTGCTGCTCTCAAGTGGGACCCCAACTTAGATCTTCATCAATGCACCGATGATGAACGAAGAAAATGGAGATCCGATTTCGCTATCATGTGGCTCTACGACATGGTGAACCAGTTTGCATCTTCGCGGTTGACAGCGGATAAACAAGTGCAACCACTTGAAACAGTGGACTGGAAATCTGCAAAGTTTGGCCGGCGAGTTTTGTTTGGCCCTAGCGAATTCTCAGGAGAGGTGACGCAGTTAGCAATGTCACTTAAACATAGCCCTCTCATCGAGGAGATCCAGCCACATATGGTCTTCCAAGTTCAGGTAATGATGGACTCCATGACGACTTTCAAACAGTGGCACTTCCATCTCCCCTCTTCGATCGCATCACAGCGTACCATTTTCGGCCCTGAGGTTCCATTCGAGCTAGGTCGGCACATGGAGGATATGGAGGCTTTTAAAGAGGACTTCATCCCCGGATCTGAGTTGCTCATGAAAGAATTCAAGAAAACGGACCCAGAACGTTGGGAATTCCCGATTAGAAATGTGCCTCCATTAGTTTCTGAGATTGGGATTGTCCTTGGCGATTCTCTTCTCTCTCGATTGACCCACCGTGCATTTCAATCCCGGTTCCTTGACACAAATAGGAATGGGTTATGGGTGTATTGTCCATGGATTTGTGGGGTGGGTCTTGCGCAGGCACTCAATGTTGTTTTCGATTGGGGTAGAATCCTATGGGATAATTCAGGCATCTCATTAGCAATGTTCCACTTCTATAACATCCTCCTTGCAAATAAACACCTCAAAGAGCCTATGCCTTTATTCGAGGGTCTTCTTGAGATCTTCAGTAATCAGGTCTTTCGCGGTGGTCGTCGCCCTCGTAACAACTTCTTTAAGTACTGGAACGCTGCCTCTGGCGTAAAAGCCCAATACTTCGCTCCTCCATCGACAAAGCGTCTCCGTAAGGGCGGGGGCGTGGTCAATGATGGTGTTGAAACCAGCATGTGGCGCCGCCATGTCCGTACTTTTGACGAATTATCTAAGCTCGCTTTACTTGGGGATGCAGACTGGATACCCGATAAAGTAGACCGTACAAAATTCCCAGCCCTCATTGCCCAGCAGCGATTAGTTTCAGGTTATAAGGGAAAACGGCACCTCCGCGAAACAAACACTTCGTTTCTCTCTGCAATTAAGAAAGACCTCGAGTCTGATCTCACTGGTCCTGTCCCCTTTAGTGGCCTCAACTTTCTCCTCATATTGTGGTTTTTCAACGGGTTATTCCGAAAGGTGTACGAAGGAACCTTGGAACATCCCATCTCACAAGCACATCCACTAGATGCACACGGTAAATGGCAGGATACGGTATTGTACCTTGCATTATTTCCAGTATTAGCGGAGGACCAACTTGGAAGTCGCCTAGATAACGATCTTCTGAAATGTATGGCTGAGATTTTCGAGGATGAGATGGACGGATTTGAGCTGCACGATTTTGTCTACTTCGATGAGAGAAGATCCAGGGTGAAAGAGAGATCAGAAGACGATGAGCCAGGGTGGAGGGATTTTGAGAAGTTTATTGTTAGGGGCGGATTCTTCAAGGATGAAGATGATCAGAGTGACGGTGAATATTAAGCCATACGGTAGCTATACGTTTAAGAAGACTAGAAAAGTCAATTGTGTAGCTTTTATACGCCACTAGACTTTAGAGAGTGAGGACAGTGTTTTGGAAGTTTGGGCGCATGTATGCCCACATATATTTATTGCAAGAACGAAGACAAAAACAAGGACAATATACAGAATCATTCCGCAAAATCTTGTAATTATAACTTTTTATTATGTCTTTCTATTGTCCAAAATTCTGCTTTGATTCATGAGTAGATGTTTACTCATGAGATGTCACTCGGCCTTGGCAGATTTCATATGACTATGGCATATTCCTAATGACAAAGCGATCAAGTATTTATTCTGAAAGAGTACCTTAGGAATATTAAATAGGGTGGTTGCACAAAGCTAAAGGCTATAATATGTTTGATAAATCTAATTAAAGTATAGCGGGACAAGGGTTGCTCGCTCACAAGTCACGACAATTCCCCTAGCTCCAGGCCCCAGTCTACTAATTCTGTCCTAGATTCCAGTACATAAATGTACGTTGTTTGCAATTATGTCTCGTGTCACGTATATTGAACTTCTACATTGGTGCCTTTTGCACTTATTACGAGAACAATTAAGCTTTTGTGCGGTTCCTAGATTTAACAACAGGTGTAACACAACGTGGACTTCAAATCTTATTCCCCCAACAAATATAACAAGACTTTAAAGGTGTGGGGTTAGAAAGTCAGATCTCATCGGAATAACCTCTTTTTGAATGTACCGTTGAATCCTATTGTGAGTTATTTGGCTCAAAATTAACCTTTATAAACATAACTTATAATTTCGCCAAATTCTTCCAGGTTATCTTTGACCCCGGGATAGCTATGGGAATAATGATCGATAGTCTTTTGCTATCTGATCCTATTGTCTTCTAAGCCTATAGCCTATCTTCAATGCTATCAAATATTATATCAACGTTATTATCTACCTTCTTAGGGCAGGATTTAGATCTCAACCGAATCCTTATTGATTATAATTAGGCATTCGCACTCAATTTTCGTAGGGGTTCCAGTTCATGCTATGCTGTGCGGCAACCTCTGTGAGCATGTAGGCATCAATATTAAATCTGAGCTCGATCTCTTGTGTTTTTTCCCAAAACGTATTGCTTTAACAGAGTCATACGTTTACCCCTTATTCATAATCTAGTAGCATGGTGCACGCGTGTTAGGCTTTAAATTCGATTTCGAGAAAAAACTGTTTAATTTCCGTGTCCTAATAACTGATACTGATACCGAACTTGTCCTAGGGTGTGGATGCCAAGGTGCGTGTATTGACTGATAATAGCTGTTCTTGGCCGAGCATACATACATACACGCATAAGCTTCCCGCCTAGGCCGCTACACAGCATGGTTCACACCACACCGGGGTAGTTTCTGCCCCCGTTTCAAGCTTTCTAGAAGAGTACTGCAGAAAATTCAGCTGGCACTGTGCACTGCATGTCTTACCACTACCGCAGTATGCACTCATCACTTGTGCGAGGTTGCTGTCAATGACGCCATGAACATAAAATCATGGAACTTCAGTACCAGTCTTAAGATTTATTCGAAACGGTTCCTTTCAAATTTTTTAGAGCTTGAGATCAGCCGGCATCACGAAGCTCAACAAGAAATAATATAGCCAAACAAAACTGTCCCAAACAAGGAGCAGTTGCGGAAGCAAAAACAAGAATTAACCCCAGCCATGAAACCCAAACCCAATAGGAAAAATACATAACCCCCAATACCAGTTATCACTGGTTATCGCTATGAAAACATCGACCGAGCTTTCTTTTCCCATCCGTTACTAACTATTTCCCAAACAATACATTTTTATTTTTATTTTTCCGCCGAAACCCCCCTTAATTCCATACTGGGCGTTTTCAGAAACATTGCTCCAAACGTAAGGAATCATGGGGCGTTGTTGCCCTCGGATTACTCCGGTATCGACTCGATGACAGCCTTGGTTTTATCTGTCCTCCCCAGGCCCCAGTGCGATTTATCAGCTCCTGCAGAAGGTCACCCCAAGCATCAAAGTGCGCGGCGGGTAAAAGTCAACTAACGCGACCATGAAAGGAGTAAATGGGGTGTATATGGTGGGGAGGGAGAAATCTCTCTTCGAGAGGTCCCCG
Source organism: Morchella eximia (assembly GCA_024713935.1). Lineage (NCBI taxonomy): Eukaryota > Fungi > Ascomycota > Pezizomycetes > Pezizales > Morchellaceae > Morchella > Morchella eximia. Next base: position 1,319,717 of record JAMGZG010000018.1, read on the forward strand.
CTCGACAGGAGCGGAGATTCGTTGTGAAACCAAGATTAGAATGACAGATGGGATAATAAGAAAAAAAAAGGAAAAAAAGTGACGGAGGAGGATACTAACGCAAACGAAAGGGGACCCTCTTCAGGTGGAGCATCAGCGGGGCATACATACAGAACGCCACATAATTCCTGAACGGCTTGAACTTGTCTTTGGGGTCCGGATAATACCACGCGGCGTCCTTAATGTATACACCTATTCACAGCAGACACATTAAGAAACGAACGGTGGCAATGGAAGCCTAGATGAGAAGAGGAGGAGGCAAGATGCGTACCATCAACTTCTACATTGTAGTATGAGGCAGTTCCCTTCCACCCACAGGCGGTTTTGGTGTCTGAAGGAGTGAGAAAGCTCTGGGTGATAGCACTGTGGTATTGGTCAGTAAATCCTCGACCGCAATGCTCATAGAATTGCAGTGAATGTAGCTTCACTTACGATGGCGGGAACTGTAAATTCCAAGTCGTTGTTAGCTATAAGAAGATTTTTTTTTTTTGGAAATAAGAGCAGTGACAGCCCTAGGAAGCTGTAGGAGGTCTCTTACATAGATATTTCCTTCGACAGTCTCGTATTCGTCCGACTCGGCGATGACCTTTCCGTTGATTTTGGCAGTTGCTTTTGGGGGCATTGTGGCTGTTTGGATGATGAGAGTCAGGGAATATTAACTAGCGAGTATGCAGCTTATCTGAGCTGGGAATGCCTGATCTGATGGGACTTGAAGTTTGTGGAGGTTGAAGTTTAAAGGATAGAGTACGAGGAAGGGGACTCTAGGACCAAAGAGGAGAAACGATGGAGAACTGCAACCAGGGGATACGATTACTAGAGAAAAGGAAAGAGGCGGCCCAGGGGTGGGGGGAATTGAAGTTATTTATTCTATGTCTAAGAAGCTTTCTATGCTGACTCCATCTGCACAGCGATAACTTCAACCACGTTTATAATGATGATGATTTCCATGTTGGGTCTACCCCTCCCTTGCATTAATGATACCCACAGCCCCTCTCTGTATGAACCAGGGGTGGTGTGTTCAAGTTATATACAAAAGCATGTAGGTATGTATCTCATAGGTGATATTCTACTAAGAGTGGATACATGCAGTCAGAAAGCAGGGAATGACGGGGGGGTGGGATGGATTGATGGCCCATGGGTGGGTGTGGTGGTGTCCATAGCGGGGGCTCGATTGGTAGGTCTTGAACACAACAGCCGGCGGGAGAAGGGAGAAGGGCAGAAGCGGAAGAGTGTCTTGTAGCGGGCGTGTATCATAAGTGCTGTTACCTGTCCATTCACGATACCTAGTGATAAGTGCAATGGGTAACTTGTCTATGGATGCGCTAGGAGTATGTGGCAGCCAAGCCGAGGAAGGGAGGATGAGAAAGAGCCTGAAGAGGAAGATATGAAGGAGGACGTGGATGAGGAGGCCTTGAGGAGGAACAAGAGGAGGCTCTTCGGCTCTGTACTGAAGACCGTTTGTGGCTTTACAGCCATCTCAGGGTAAGTGAAACAAACGGCGCCAGAAAAAACAAACTTCGGGTTCTGACGTACGTGGGAGGTTAGGAACGGAACGGTCGGGAAAAAAGAAAGGAAAAAGAAAAACACCAGGGAAAAGGATACCTACATCAACGATCGTGAGATTCAAATCCTTAAAAACAAACCCTGTCGAAGGCAGCTAGCTAGCACGTAGAGTACCTAGTTTCGGGTGACGGATGCGGCGTCTTTTGGCTTCAGTACTAAAATTGAAGAGCCTGACGGCGCCGCCGAGGCCGTCAGGCTGTTTATCCTACTTTTGAGCCTCGTGCAGAGATGGAAGGTCCATAATTTTCCATAAAAGACCCACCATAGCCCTCAACACGGCAGTGAGAGGCTCCAAGATTAACTCTACATACGCTAGAAATTCATTCCCTGCATAATTTCTTAAACCCATGGACTCTTCTCAGTTTCGTGCTGCGGCACATTCCGCGATTGACCAGAGTTCGTACCCAGGCTGGTCCCTGATAGTAAACCGCAACATGAGCTGATAATTGGAGCAGTAATCGGTTACTATGATACCATTGAAGACCGCAGAGTTTTGTCCGGCGTTGAACCTGGATATCTCAAAAATCTCCTCCCAGATGGCCCTCCTGTCGATGGGGAAGTATGGGCTGAGATTCAGAAGGACATCGAGTCGAAAATTATACCTGGTATAACACATTGGTAATTACTTGTCCTGTCCCCAAGAAGTATAAGTTACAAGGCTCTAAATTTAACAAAACCTTTAGGCAATCGCCCAACTTCCTCGCCTTCTTCCCCGCAAACTCAAGCTACCCAGGAATCCTCGGCGAACTGTATTCAGCAGCTTTTACCTCTGCAAATTTCAACTGGTTGTGCTCTCCAGCTGCAACAGAGCTGGAGACAATCGTTCTTGACTGGTTATGCAAGCTTCTCAATCTCCCCGAATGCTATCTTTCGACGTCTCCCAATGGTGGTGGGGGTGTCATCCAGGGTTCTGCTTCAGAGGCGATTGTTACGGTTGTTGTTACGGCTCGGGACAGATATCTTAAAATGTTGTCTGCAGGGGCTAAGACGGAAGAAGAGAAGGAGGAAATAATTGACGCCCACCGACATAAGCTCGTGGCGATTTTTAGTGATCAAGCGCACTCGTCAACACAGAAGGGCTGCCAAATCGCTGGTGTCAAACATCGCTCAATTAAGGTATCTGGTTCTCCAACATCAAATTATTCTCTCACTGGTCCATTATTGCGTCAAAAACTCGCTGAGCTCAAGGAACAGGGCTTGGAGCCCTTTTATCTAACACTTACACTTGGGACTACTTCAACCTGTGCGGTTGATAATTTTGCAGAGATCGTAGAGGTTTTGAAAGACTATCCACAAATCTGGGTCCACGTTGACGCTGCGTATGCTGGAGCTGCGCTGATATGTGAAGAATTTCAACACCTTACAGCTGGGTTTGAGAACTTCGACTCGTTCGACATGAATATGCATAAATGGCTGCTCACAAATTTCGATTGCAGGTTTGTTTCCCACTTCCACTCGATATGAGTATTTGTTAATTAGCGTATCAAATTTAAGTTGCCTATATGTGAAAGAACGCAAGCACCTCTTTGATGCTCTTTCAATAACTCCCGCTTATCTTCGCAACCCTTTCACTTCTTCCGGTCGTGTTACCGACTATCGTGACTGGCAGATTCCGCTCGGGCGTCGTTTCCGTGCCCTGAAGATTTGGTTTGTGATGCGAACATATGGAGTGTCCGGTCTCCAACACCATGTTCGCAACATTATTTCCATTGGCGAGCACTTTACCTCGCTTATCAAATCCCGGCCAGATTTATTCACTATCATTGCGCCCCCGGCATTTGCTTTGACCGTATTTGTAGTCAACCCTGTGAATGGCGGTGGGGCAGAGGAGAGGAATAAGCTTACAAAGACTGTTTATGAATCTATAAACGAAGAGGGCAAGATCTTTATCACAAGTGGTGTTGTAGATGGCATCTACATGATACGCGTGATTGGGGCTAGCCCCAAGACAAGGAAAGAGCACTTAGAAAGGGCGTTTGGAATCATCGTAGAGATGGCCGAGAAGGTTAGGGGTGAGAAGGAGGAGTATAAAAACGCTGATGTTGGGGAAGTTGGGGAGGTGCAACTTAGAGGGCTTTAGATCCAATCTTTGTAGATGAGCACTCGGTCCTATAAACTAGAATTTTATACATGTAGATACATCTTGTGTACAGCGGTGGGTAATAAGTCATCGGACGACCTAGCCACGATTTTACCCGCAAATGCACATTCTGGTGGTGTTCCGTCTGATGACTTATTACCCACCGCTGTACATGTATGTATAGGCGGTAAAGCAACCTAGGAAGATAATGGAGACAAAATGCTCTCACAATCTGACCCCCCTCAAATCAAAAGGTCTTCAAACACAAGCTATCTGTTTCGTTTTCTACGATAGACCTTGTATATATTTGGCTGCCCTGTAGAAAACGGGGCAGGATATCACTGGCCAATTCACATTATCTTAATGCCCACGGAATACACAACCCCCAATGTGCCTGGCATAAGCTTAAGTAACGCTTCTTTTAGTTTTTCGCCTCTAGCATACATTTACTTAATCATCCCCTGAAGGTAATGTATTGGGGATATATGCACACATACTTTGCATACGAGTGAGAAATCATGAACCGAATAGCTCATCTCTGAAGCTTGTGCACCTTATGTGACGTCATCGGCAAAAAAGTTTCAACGTGGTGTTTCAACCTCGGGAAACACTCCCAAAGCGTTTTGTTCGATACCTATCCGATGATCAGCAAAGTAAAAGCAATTCATCAAGTCGAAATAATAGACCACCAAATTCTATTAATGTTTCCAAGACAGGTAAGAGCAGCGGGGAAGAGGCAGTTGCACGTGTCTCAAATCCCCCATGACCCGTGTTACAATCCCTTCCTGATCCCCCCACAGAGCCTCAAGACGACTACTGTAACTCCCTTGAGCTTCGTCCTCAAACATCTCCAACATTCCCAAGAAATAAACAAGAGAACGACATACCGCGCTAACCATGGCCGAACTGGCCAACACACTAACGTCTTCCCTTATCGCCCCCGCCACATCTACCGCTAACGCGACGGGAGACCTCACGACTTCACATGTGGTGCACGACTCAACACAACAGAGTATATTTTGGCTCTCGGTATCACTGATATATAGCGCAGCATACCTACTCCAGAGAATCAGTTTTTGGATAATTAGCTTTAGCGGCTATACTATTCCAACATGGCTATTTACGCTTTTTAGTACGAGCTTGACGTTTACCATGAACTTTACGACGCTGTTTGTTCCCTTGGACCCTTAGGTCGTATCACTTCAGAAAAAGGGATAAGAATACTGATCTTTGTGAGGTTAATGTAGCTTAATTATATTACTCTTATTTGGTTCGATAGTGTCATGGGCCGTCCGTTACCGACTACTCTACAACTACAATCGCCTCCCACACGAACCGCAGCGAAAGGAGCCAGAAATCGACCTGTTCCCGGATAGCCAAGAGGGGGACTCTAAGCCAGGTCTGAGTAACTATCTAGATGAATTCTTAAGTGCGATTAAGGTTTTTGGGTATCTGGAACGACCCGTATTCCATGAACTCACGAGGAGTATGCAGACAAGGAAACTGCTTGCTGGTATATTCTATTCTCGTCTGGTCTTGGAGAAGTACTGAATCCCGCGATTTCTAGGAGAAACATTACTACTCGAAGAGGAGAAAGGGTTTTGTATCGTCGTTGATGGTCTTGTTCAGGTGTTTGTCAAAGCCGCCCGCACTGCCGCCATGGAGGCGGATGCGGGACCGGCCGGATATGGCGGCGCATTTCACGACGAGGAAGAGGAAACCTTGGAAGATGGTCAAGGTTATCAACTCCTCACGGAAGTGAAGAATGGCGCGCCGATGAGTAGTTTATTTACCATCCTAAGCTTATTCACTGAGGACGTGAAGTTGCGGCATGAAGATGAAGATGAGGGGAATATGTCCACAAGTAGTAGTATGGTAAACCTACATTCCGCTGGTGACCTGAATCCGTATGATACAGCGGACATTAGTACTGGAAGGTATCAGCAGACAAGAATGGCACCTGTTCCCCCGTTTTCGCTGAATGGGGGTGGAGATTCGAGAAATACTTCGAGGCCTGTTACTCCCGGAGAGGGCCAGTCACATAATCATCCTCCCCCCCAACCGCAGAGACCACAGAGGCCACGAATGAAGAAATCGAAATCTGTACATCCAGATATTGTGGCCCGAGCTACAGTTGATACGACTATCGCAGTCATCCCAGCAAGCGCGTTTAGAAGGCTCACAAGGATATATCCTAAAGCCACGGCCCATATCGTTCAAGTTATTCTTACAAGGTTCCAGAGGGTTACGTTCCTAACAGGATATAATTATCTTGGCCTTACCAGTGAGGTATTACGGACCGAGAAGTTCATGAATAGGTACACTATGTATGAGCTTCCAAACCACCTGCGTGGTGGGGCTCTTGACAGGTTAAAAGAAAAGTTTAAGAGCGAGCAAGAACGCGCAGAGTTGGAGGATTCAATGAAAGGAATTGTTTTACATAATCCTGGTGCTGCCGCAGCACGGAGAAGAAGGTCCAGTAGTTCTCTGCGCAAAGAGGCGGCAGTTCACGCCCGCCTTGCCGCTGCTAGAGGTATCCCATCGCCGGCGTTAGATGCCGCTTCTTCGCCATTGAGAAATAAGCCAGTCGATCTACCAAGTTCACCCGCATTACGGCCCAAGTTTCACGGCAGTCTTTCGATCGCAAACCAGATATCACCGTTCTCCCAGGGCTGGACTGTATCTCAACCTTCTGGGCTAGATGCAGAAACTCCAGGGGCTGGGGAGCGGCCTTTTAACCCGTTTTCGAAAAGGGCTGCAAAGTTTATGCCAGACGGAACTGAAAATGAGGATATGGTATTCCGTGAAGCGGTTTTGGAATGTATGTTCAAAGCGATTGGATTAACAGGATCCACGATCAATACCATTACCGGAACTGAATCTGGCGACCAATCACCACGTCTGGTATCATATGATTCCATGCGTCACAAGGCAGTATTCACAAATGCATTTGGCCATTTTGACGCTTATGACGGGTCCCACGATGGAGAAACTGATTCAATTGCCAGTACCAGTGTCAGTGGTGCTAGTACAAGTGGGTTCGTCAGTGGAGGTATTAGTGGCATACACGCTGATCTTAAGGATGACGTTGAGATAGTGTTTTTCCCCAAAGGTGCAGTGCTCGTGGAGCAGGGTGAGAGGAACCCAGGATTGTATTATGTTATTGATGGATTCCTTGATGTGTCTATTCCGGTTGATGAGAAGGACAGTGGAAGTGTCTTGGGAGGAGGAAACAGTGGCACACCAATGAATATTGGCTCTCTTGGAGCTGATTTGGGCCTACCACCTTTAAAGAGACAGAGCTCATTTGCCAGCAGTTCAAGTCAGCGCCCATCAGGAATGGGGAGAGGGAAAAAGTTGGGTAGAAAAAGCTTGTTTATGATTAAGCCTGGTGGAGTTGCGGGATACATTGGTTCCATCAGCAGTTACAGAAGTTTCATAGACGTTAGAGCTAAGACCGACGTATATGTGGGCTTTTTACCGAGAGCGGCGCTGGAAAGGATTGTCGAGAGGCACCCGGTTGTCTTACTTACGATGGCGAAGAGGTTGACGAGTCTTCTACCAAGGTTGATTTTGCACATCGACTTTGCACTCGAATGGTTGCAAGTTAACGCTGGTCAGGTCATTTACCACCAGGGTGATGAGAGGTATGTTGTGTTTTCCGGCCGCTGTTTTTCAAGGTTCGTTTACTAAACATCCCCAAGTGATGCGATTTATATTGTTCTCAATGGGCGCTTGAGGGCGATACTCGAGAATGAAGATGGGGAAATGAGGGTCGTCGGAGAGTTCGGTCAGGGAGAGAGTGTCGGCGAGTTAGAGGTCATGACCGAGACAACTCGTCCGGCTACACTCCATGCCATTCGCGATACTGAAATCGCCAAATTCCCGAAGTCTCTGTTTAACAGTCTTGCACTAGAACATCCAGGAATCACAATTCAAATTTCGAAGATTATTGCGTCAAGGATGAGGGCACTAGTTGACGATCCGCTTTCAGAACAACGTAGAGGCATTGAACGCACCGGGAGCTCTGCAGTAAAAAAGGTTTCTTCTACAATGAACCTACGGACGGTCTGTGTGTTACCTATCACTGCAGGCGTGCCGGTTGGCGAGTTCTCGCACCGTCTCTCAAACGCACTCACACAGATTGGTGCCCCCAATGGCGTAACGGTCTTGAATCAAACTGCAATTCTCAATCATCTTGGCCGCCATGCATTCAGCCGCATGGGCAAGCTTAAACTTCAAGGCTATCTTGCTGATCTTGAGGAGCGATATGGCATGGTCATCTACGTTGCTGATACCTCTGTCAATGCTCCATGGACGCAGACTTGTATCAGTCAAGCGGATTGTATTCTATTAGTAGGATTGGCTGAAGGCAATCCTGCAATCGGTGAGTATGAGAAGTTCTTGGTAGGAATGAAAACAACGGCGAGGAAAGAGTTAGTACTATTACACGTAGAGAGATATTGCACCCCCGGGTTGACAAGAACATGGCTTAAGAACCGTATGTGGGTTAACGGTGGGCACCATCATATTCAGATGGCGTTTAGGACCACCCCAGAGCCAGTCCATCCACAAGTCAAGAAGTTTAGTGCTTTGAAGCAGCGAGTCCAGATCTTGCAAGCTGAGATCACTAAATACACTTCCAGACGGATACGCAATACGCCAGTCTATTCTTCTGAGACACCTGTTAAGGGTGATTTCCATAGATTAGCGAGAAGATTATGCGGAAAGTCTATTGGTCTTGTTCTTGGTGGCGGAGGTGCGAGAGGTATTTCACAAGTGGGTGTAATCAGAGCGTTAGAAGAGGCAGGAATCCCTATCGATATCGTTGGTGGAACGAGTATTGGTGCATTCGTCGGGGCTCTTTACTCAAGAGATGCTGATATCGTACCCGTGCTGGGACGCGCGAAGAAATTCGCGGGGAGAATGGCAAGCTTGTGGAGATTTGTCTTGGACTTGACATATCCATCGTGAGTACTCCATGTGTATAGTCAGTAGACCTATCATATAGACAACTAACTCTTCTGCCCGCAGCGTATCCTACACCACCGGCCACGAGTTCAACCGCGGTATTTTCAAGACCTTTGGAAACTCGCAGATTGAGGACTTCTGGCTCGAATTCTACTGTAACACCACCTCTATCTCTAAGTCCCGGATGGAAATACACACCTCCGGGTACGCCTGGCGGTACATCCGTGCCTCCATGTCACTCGCCGGTCTTCTCCCACCTTTGTGTGATGAAGGTGATATGCTGCTGGATGGTGGCTATGTCGATAACCTTACCGTTGCGCACATGAAAAGCCTGGGTGCAGATGTCATCTTTGCTGTCGATGTTGGTAGTATTGACGATAATACACCGCAGCAGTTTGGAGACAGTTTGAGCGGCTTTTGGGCGTTCTTCAATAGGTAGGCCTTGCTGTTTTACAGTTGACTTTGATGAACCTTCTAATGAGATGAATAGATGGAACCCTTTCTCACCACACGCTAATCCGCCGACGCTGGCTGAGATTCAAGCCCGTCTCGCCTATGTCTCTAGCGTGGACGCACTAGAGCGAGCCAAGCTGATTCCTGGGTGTATCTACATGCGGCCCCCCATCGACGCATACGGGACACTTGACTTTGCAAAGTTTGACGAAATTTATAGAGTTGGTTATGAGTATGGGAAGAAGTTCCTGGAGGATATCAAGGCGAAGGGAATGCTGCCGAACGAGAGTGCTACGGGGCAGGTGGGTAGAGGCTTGAGGAGGACGATGGCGCCAAGGAGGGCCAGTGTTTAAATTCCCGAGGGGGTTGAGGGCACGTAGATTATATGATACCTTTTTTATGCATTTGGCGTTTATTGTAGGGTCTCTATAACTATGAGTCTAATAGGAAATTGATATTCTACTCTTGGTCTAGGGTTGTGAAGTGAATATCGTCTCGCTCTTTCTGAGTAGATTAGAGTAATACGATTACATCATTCTAGCTGGAACCCACTTTTTGGTACTGTTTGTAGGCGGTGATTCTCTTTAAGCTTTTCATCCTCGGCCTCTTCCTACCATGGATCAGCTATCTCTCTTACCATATTACTCTATGCGTGTTGTAGTTACATATGATATCATAGTAATACTGAGTTGTGTAAGGTGCCGGACTAAAATGGTATTTTAGCCAAAACACTGAAGCAATAATTGTTTTACTAGTAATCATTTCCCCGACTCTTTACTAGAGATAAGCGTACCCACCCTCGGCCAGTATGTATGTACGAGCTGAGTCTTATTTCTTACCATTTCGCAAACCCCCACATGATATTATCGACTTTTTTTTCTCTTTTTTTTTCTCCTGATTCTTCTGTTGTCTATTGTCCAATCAGTTGTTCGGGCCTATCCAGCGGATAAGCCCGCCGATCATTCCCAGGGTCTCCGGCGAACGCCGAGCCCGCCGGCTTCCGTCGGCTTGTGCCCGTTGATAGCTCAGCTCCAACCAAGAGCTAGATACCTGGTCTGGCGGTTTTTTAGCTGCAGGGGCACCACAACCTAATCTACAACTATCTAGATGCCCGGCATCTAGCCAGATACTTAGTAAAGGTGGGAGGGGTTTAAATACATACCTGTTGGCTCCCATCCCTCCCCGTCTCTTGCTTGCGTCCCGTCTCACTGTAATTGCACAACAAACCTCTCCAGACATAAAATTATATTACCCAGAGTAAAAATGACGATACAATCAGTGGTACTAAAGAGGACGATCTACGTCGGGACGTTCATACACTCAGTGTCGCTGGCAGAGCTGCAGGTCCTAAAGCGCTCTGCGGTGGCGGTCGACGACGAGTCGGGGAAGATCCTACTGGTGGAGCATCCAGTGCAAGCTAGCATGCTTGAGATGTGGGCAAAAGAGGCTGGTACAACCATCGTGGAGGCTGGGCCAGGGCAGTTCTTCTTTCCCGGCTTAATCGGTATGATGCAATTATTCTTAGATAGATAACCCAGTAGAGTAGCTGCTAACTAAGCCTATGGCATTAATTACAGATACTCATATCCACGCCTCGCAATACCCAAACTCTGGGATATTCGGCAAATCGACATTGCTCGATTGGCTCAATACATATACCTTCCCCCTCGAAGCTTCCCTCGCGAAACCGTCCAAGGCACATCGAGTGTATTCCCGCTGCGTAGCCCGGACCCTCTCCCACGGCACTACTACAGCGGCATACTACGCAACGCGCGATGTCATTTCTACAAACATTCTCGCGACCACCTGCCACACCGCCGGCCAGCGCGCTTTCGTTGGACGCTGCTGCATGGACTGCATGGCCCCCGATTACTACCGCGATACCGATGCCGCCACGTCGCTAGCCGACACCATCAAGTGCGCGGAGTTCTGCGCGAAGCTAGATCCTAAGGGCGAGCTCGTACAGAGCATCATCACGCCGAGGTTCGCACCGAGCTGTAGTCGTGAGCTGATGCGTGGGCTTGCGGATTTCATGGCACAGAGCGGCCTGCTGTGCCAGACGCATATCTCGGAAAATAAGGATGAGATAGAATTGGTTGCTGACTTATTCCCCGAATGTAAGGACTACGCGACTGTATACGACCGTGCTGGGCTGTTGAGCGAGAAGACGGTGTTGGCGCATGCTGTGTATCTTACAGATGATGAGATTGCGCTCGTGAAGATGAGAGGCTCGAAGATAAGTCATTGCCCAGTATCGAACGCGGCATTGACTTCAGGTGCGGCGAAGGTGAGGAGGTTGTTGGATGAGGGCATCGTTGTGGGGTTGGGGACGGATGTGAGTGGAGGATACTCGCCGTCTGTGCTTGAGGCTGCGAGACAGGCGACGTTGACAAGTCGGTTTGTCTCTCTCACAGAGGGTGAGGAGGCAAAGTTGAGCATGGAGGAGGCGCTATATCTTGCTACAAGAGGAGGCGCGGAGGTCCTGGGGCTGCAAAAGACGGTGGGTGCGTTTGAGGTCGGGATGGAGTGGGATGCGCTGTTAGTTGGGTTCACATTTGTACCTGATGAAGAAGAGTGCGATGAAGCCGAGGACCTGCTACAGGCGAAACAGTCTGTAGGCGGAGGCATGGCTCCAGTCGATCTATTTGGTTGGGAGAATTGGGAAGAAATGGTGGCGAAGTGGTTGTATTCGGGCGACGACAGAAATGTGCTGAAGGTGTGGGTTAAAGGACGCAAAGTGCACGAGAAGCCCACGTAGTCTAATTAGATAATCATTCGAAGCATGTGTAATATGTATTTACGACTTTATGTTTTTTTCCGCCTTTCTTTCTTTTTTTCTTTCTTTTTTTCTTTCTTTTTTTCTTTCTTTTTTTCTTTCTTTTTTTCTTTCTTACCTTCAATAGGATGTAAACGTGTAAACGCTATTAGAAAGGACGAGATTGATGGCTTTTAGAAGAACGAAACCTGGATAGGACGAACTCCATATATTGATATACATGGAAGTTTAGCTAATTAGGTACCTTACCGTCGAAACGCATACAATTTTGAGCCTTATTCAGTCGGCTTATCCAGAACGTAGGCTCACAATAGCCTTATGAATCCAATAAGGTTCAAATAAGTATTATTTAAGCGTGTTTTAAGGATGAAATGGGGCTTAAAAAAGGATTTTTGTACTGATAAAGCTATTGTAAGCCTACGTTCTGGATAAGCCGACTGAATAAGGCTCAAAATTGTATGCTTTTCGACGGTAAGGTAGTAATGCGTCCGACCTCGATGAGAGAAGCCATACTCGCGGTAGGCATAAAGAACCTAAACATCGTTTTTCTGGTAACAACCACTTTGACCCCTGCTAGCGCGTTTTTATGTTCAGGTTCTTCTTACCTGCCGCGAGTAGGCTTAAGTACTTTAACATTGACCCATGACATCAAAACACACATAAGCCTAATTTAGTTGAAGCTTAATTAAGTAGGCCTGTCTAGAAGCAGAATTCGTTTGAATGTTATTATAGCATTCGGCTGTATGAGCGCTTCGATATAGTCTCATTACAGCTCTGTGGATCAATGAAATCGTATCCCAAGGGGTACAAATTCAGAACTCCGAGTGAGATATTGTGACTGCGAACATAAATAGCTAGAATAGAACATTGTAGGGTAACCACTTTGGGGCGTTCAAGCCTTCCAACTGCAACCCAGCCTCAACTGCGGTACTTATCTAGCTGCGCTGCACACTGAGGAACCCGTATCGAGAAATCGACACGTCATCTGCAAAGGAATGCGGAGCGGAAGTTATTTAGCTTTCTTTCGGGTGCATTTGACAGTCTGGGGGAACGTGCTGGGGGGAAAGGAGATGGGGGGATGAGCATTGAGCACACATGAGCTGCGCAGGGCATCGGAAAATAAGGTTAGAGGACACATGGACTTTGGAGCAGGAAAGTAAAATGTAGGAGAAGTACTCTTACTTCTCTTGCTCACCCGTATCCCCTCCTGGAACTTCCGCATTAGACGAGTGACAGCAAAGACTTTACATCACTAAGAGTCACCGGGAAAGCACTTGGTTCATGGTATCATTCTTGCCTTTGACGGCATTGGGCACTCGTTGGTACGCCTACTCTGCTCTACATCTGGATCTACTCGGTTCAAGGGTTACTGGAGGGCCTAAGCGCGTTTCTAGCGATTGTAAATACGTATACATAGGCTACAATAGAGTACCAGAGTGCGTTCTCTATGTACCCCGGGCTGAGATGTCGGAACAAGGTGTAACTGGAACATGGAGGTATTTACCCCCGTTCATTTTATCCCGGTACATAGGATCTACATCCAAGGGCATGACTGGACGACCACTTAACGCCTCACCCCAAAATAACCGGTTCCATATCGAGCCGCCTTGAAAGAAATGGCTCTCACGGACAGTAGCCGTGTGTAAATCTCCCGGAGACGGCTGTACCTCCGTGAATTACTTTTGAAGCAAGGAACAACTTTCCTGACCCACTTGAGCACCTGAAGATTTACAAACTAAACACTCAGCCACTTCTTTTACAACCTATTGGCGCCGAAACGGGCTAGTTCACGCCGAGCCGGGGCGGCGAATCATATGCTATCACTCGTGTTTTAGTCTGTCTTAGAAATCGGGAACTCCCGTTAGATACGCGATGCGGATCAGGGCATTTTTAGACCTGAGAGGATCAACGTTTCGAATGAGCTTGAGTTTGAATCTGGAGTATCGAAACCAAGATACTCACAGTCTATTCAAAGACCATAACCAAGATCGCTCCTCAGGATCGTTTCAGGCTACTGGTGCCTTAATACCCAATCAGTTAGCTTAATACAATCGAAACCATCCTATCGAATCCTCTGGTACCGCCAACGATGATAAGAAACAAAACTTCGATGGTGGTGAGCCGACATATTTCCCCATTTAGCCAGCGACAGTTGCTAGAGCCGCAACGGTTCGCGGCACCCCACCCTCTTCGGCAGAGTCAAAGAGTCGAAACGCAAGCTCAAGGCGTCAGACCGAATCATTCCCCCTGTCTGGAAAACTAAAGAGGGGCAAAATACGTGAAGAAAGAGGGGTGAGAAACTTTGGTAAACGTGTTCGTCCATTCTCTTCGCATGATAGGCGCCATCTGTTCGTGTCGCGGGAAGGCCCCAGAAGGGTGAGTGAAAGAGCTGCAACGCGTCGGCCTGCATGCAGCTTTATCGTAAAAACCTCGCTCGCTGGCCTATTCCCAATGGGATTCTTGCAGGATGCGTAACGTAGGCAGCTCCTATACGTTCGGATGGTTGGGTGTGGCTGTGGCTAATGAACAACTCAGCGTCGAGGGTTGGATCCGACCAAGGCTAGATTCCTTTTTCTTTCCTTGTGGGATCGATGATCACGATTACTTGCTTGTATGGGGTAGAGTTTTCTCGACTATTAGAGGGGATGGGTTTCTCCTCTCTTTTCTTTGCTTTGGTTCAATCATATCAAAATTATTAAGTGCATAATTACATACCAATTAAGGAGCTCCGACATTTTTTTATCACAAAGGAGTCTATCAATCTTCTATATCAACTAGAGTGCCCGCCTTCACCTTGCCTGCTTGACAATTCTACGACCATCAGTGATATATTCAACATCAGTACGCGCCAAAATGGACTGCAAAACATACCAGCAAACATCCGTATATATCAACCTAAGCAGCCGACAAGAGCTCTCTGCACTCTGCCGAACCTGCAATGGCGATTGGGTCCGCTCAACAATAGATCTCAATGGCGTCCTCGGAAATTCAGACGGTATAGCTTTTCCGGCTCACTCACGTCGACCTTCAGCAGCTTCTAACAAAACCCTCGTCAACGCAGGCACCTTTGACTGGACCTCGATGAATTTTGGCGCCAGCGCCAAAAACGTCGAATTACAGGATGGAAAGGTCCTCAGCGCGAACCTGCAGCGCAAAGATGGCACATGGACAGATAAGCCCGTATGCGTGAACCTGACCGAGCATATCCAAAACCACGACGGCACTCTTTGCCGTGGAGAGAGGGAGGAGAGTGAATCTACCATATCACCGGATGTGCGCGAGAAATTGCAGGCTGTAGCCGGACTGATTACAAGCCAACAGTCGGCGATGGACAATGCGGCATTTGAGCTGGATTATTTGGTTACATCGAACCAGCGCTTAGTTCTGCAGGAACTTGAGGTGGCATTCTTGAGGTTGGGGAAGCTGGCGAGTTGTCTCAGGGGCGAGTTTGATGAGGAGGTGAAGGATGGCGGTGTGCCGAAATCAAATCCCGACGCAGTATTAAGGCCAATGATTAGATCGTTTGAGAATGTGGCGATGAGGACGGAGAAGGCGCTAGGATTGGTTGAGAAGATTTATCAGCTTGTAAGTTGTGGCTGTGTTGAAGCTAGTTTGATTTTGGAATTTTGTACTAATTGTTGATTGGATAGGCCAATCAACACCAGATGTCCGGTCTGCCATCACTACAAAGAGATGTCAGCTCATTAAGGGCAGAAATCACTACTGAGGTTGATGGCGTGCAGACAACGCTTTCGGAACTTCAGGAAAAAATTAAGGAGTCTGCTGCCGCAGTAGAGACGAGCCAGGCCCTCCTTAAGGAAGCGCAGGCTACTAAAGAGAAGGCGAAGAGCATGGAGACCTTGGTAGGACCCTCTTACCTTTTGATCTACGATAGAAAATAGTGGAACCTTACTAATACATCTAATAGATCAAGCTCTCAGGCTGGGTCCTCCTCCCAATCGGCATTGGAATGAACGTTGCCACAGTCGATGGCCCTTTCTGGGACGCCGTCAAAGGCAACGAAGCTAAAATTAAAGAGCTGGAAGAGGATGCCGCAAAGCAACAAACCGAGCTCACCTCCCTTACCCAGAAAGAAGCCGACTATCACGCAACCCTGCACGCGCACGACCATCTCGCCACACAACTTGACACCCTCACCGTCAATATTGTCGCCATTAGCTCGCGTGCCGAGAGCGTACGAGAGACTATCGCAGCTACCAAACGGCTCATGGACGCGCTGACCGAGATGGCCAGGGATCTGGAGGACAAGGGCGCAATGACGGACTACCAGGTATCGAAGAAGGAATATGCCGCACATATTGTGTGTTTACTCGACATGGCATTGCCATATTTCTCCGCGGTAGGAGAAGTAGAGGGGATTTTGGTAGAGCTAGAGGAAGGCGATGATGAGAAGGGAAGTGTCAAGGAGGATTTGAAGAACGAGGTAGCGGTGGTGAGGGGCAAGTTGGAGTTGGTGAGATTGTGTGTCTAGATTACTTTTTTCCTTTTTCCTTGGACGTTCCTTTTGTGTTGTATAGGCTTCTCTTTGTATAGCTGGTGTTTTGTGTGGGGCGTTTCTGGGTTTGTGGACTATTTTCCCCCTGCTTTTGGACTTTGGACGGTTGTTTGGTTTTTAAGTTTGGGTTGGTACGGGTTTGTTGAGCTTGGCTTTGGTTTAGCCGACCTGATTTGTCGACAACTGTGTTATAGACACAAAGTTGGAGTATACATATATCTTATGGAATTATGATAGATCATAAATCTCAACATTTTGAAGAATATACCCACCGTCCATGTCTGAGCAGTGTTGGTAATGACCCACGACCCGTAACGACCAGTCAGTGTTAGGACTCGGTCGAGGACCCATGGGTCGTAAAAGATAATGACCTAGGTCGTATACTCTTCCGGGGTCATATCATCAAGTTATGAACAATCTGAGAAACTTCTGTAATTTTTACAACTAGAATCGCCTTTATTAATTGCATGGAACGGAACTGATACGACCTACATTATGACCGGTCGAAGACCAGTCCCATCAAAATCGTTATGACCCGACCCCAAAGCGATTCGTTAGGACCCCCGGTCGTTACCTACACTGTGTCTGAGTGAATCTTCGCAATCGAAAGCCCAGTTTTTTTCTTTCTTTTGATATTTAGCGTAGCTGTGCACGTGGTTGTAGCACGAAAAATGCTCCTTAAAACTTTAAATAAGGGATCCGCAAGCCGAGTGATATGATATGACTAACAGCACTCAACTCAACCACGAAGAGCAGAACCACAACACCACAACACCACAACACCACACAATACCACAGATAAGAGCCAAACCACCAGATTTGGCATCTGATTTCAGGATTCAGATTCCTGCTTTCATCATCCTTGCCAGTGCATCTCCGTCGCCGCTCCGCGCAGGATGGCATGATAAGTGCGATTCAGAGCATGACGCACATTGGTGCTCAGATCTTTTATGGGCCTTGGAAAGCACTTGAGCATCAGCGGCACGCTACAGGTACGGGAAGTGTGCTTTCTGCGGTCTTTCTACGAGCCAATGGGCCGAGTCTGATTTGCGGGAGAAAAAAGTGAGGAAACGACGCCCGTACTTAACACCAATCCCAATGACGAGAAGTCTTGAACTACAAAGTGAGAAAGAGAGTATATAGTACGGCCTCTGAGGTATATTTGACGCCTTGTACGGCCTCCTTTCAAAAGTCATGGTGGTTCTTTAACCGCGTTTGTGGTCACTCGTTGTTTTCCTGTGGGGTGTAAAAGGCTACGGCCAAACAACAACAGTACTTATATCCTCATCCTCAAGCTTCTATGTAGCTACCTTATCTTCATGGTGGTTATGTTCTAAGAGTATTCAATATACGCTTTCTGAGGAAGGCAAGGACTCTATGGAGGGGGTGTACCTACCTACGTTACTCAAGTCACACCTTGTCACTCGAAAGGCTAACTCCCCGCTAGCCGGCGTTATCTACCGCAAATCCCCTCGTTTGTCATAAAAGAACACCCCCACCACTAGAACCGTTCCTCACTTTGTGAGCAACGAAGCCTGCCGCCCAAATTTTGCACTTTCTGCGAGTGGGATGAGGGGTTATGCTGATCTCTAAGTGCATATGTATAGCGCAGGGGCAGGCTTACGGGATACCTAGGAACCCCCCACTTATGGTTGATTCAATCCTTCTTGCGGAAGAATGACCCCACTGACCAACTTGGTAGAATCGTTGGCCCATGGTCCACCGAGGTCAGAGCGTGCCATTCAACAGAAGAGCCGAATATTGGCGGGCATCATTTAAGAGATTTTTCTTTTAGCGACCAAGATATTTTCACCTAAGTTCAACGGACGCATACAACGGGGATGATTACCTCAAGAGGGGGAGAGGGGTAGTAAATAATACAATAGCCTAGCTAATAAAAGAGTGATGGTCACGTGCTCAATAACATAAATTGTCATCCTGCACAGTCCGGCTGCTCTCATTCTCAACTCGAAAGTGATCTGTATATTATGCCATAGAATATGAGACGAGTGATCCATCTGCCGTTCCTAGTGGTCTCAAGAAGTCTCTCCGGGAGTCTGGTCAACGGGGAGGCCTCACAACCGGAATTGGTCGTATGAGCTCCGATGTTTTTAGGTGGGCACCCCACTCGGTTACTCTGATGTTTAATGGGGGCATGTCCTGAGACTTGCAATAGCAATGCCAGGATTTGAGGGCGAGAATTTGGTCTCCTTGATGGACGAAATGGGTCCTCGAGGCAGCAAGATACAAGAGGCAATTGATGATCAGCCGAACTCCTTTTTCAATAGGTAGGTGTTTACAATCTGTACCACATGAAGCCAAAGGCCTTCTAAGCCCACCGTGATATTCTTATACCATAGTCTTACAAATACCAACCCTCGGGTAAGCCCGATGTGCCGGTCGACGCATTTATTCCTCGGGCATGAACGAAACGCTCAAGTAGGTTTCTTATCTTATCGCAACAGGGTTAGGGTTAATGCGTTTATTTATCTACTTGAACCCATCCTCAGACGGTAGTCTGGCCAGATTAATATCATTACGTGTCTACCCGCAGCCCGGTAAGGGATGAAATCGGTCCTCGGGATATCCGTTTCCTGTCTGACAGCTGCTAAACAATCAACACCTAGCCTATATCGTAGCACTTCTAGAAGGTGTGGGGAGAGATCCTGGTCCGTAATTTTAGGTGTGCTACATGGGATTATGACATGCCCTGAAATCTTACCAGGGAAATTTTGGGTGGTACAGGATGTTGCTCTGTAGATAATTTAATGGTGGTGAGATTGTTAATATGACACGTATTTATGTATAATTTAATAGTGTGTAGGTACATCTATTTATGTACTGTATACATAGGTGGGGAAGTCTAGTACACGGTGCCCGTAACACCGAAAGTAAATTTGCGCAGAATCAGGATGATCAGCGTGTACAAGATTGTGCAAGAATTGTCCGATTGGATATATCCTCCGAGATGTCGGTACAGTTGCCGATGTGATAGTTCTCTCTTAGTGGTTTCCTTTATGTCGGATGTTTCATTGTAGTCAGGATTGGATAGGTTTCAGTACACTCACCAGGTTTTATCCGAAGGCCGTCAATCTGGGCGTTTTCTGCATGCGCATGACGAACTTGTAGAACTTTTGACTTTACCTTCGAGCTTGCGCTCCGGTTTCGGGTTCGGACGATAATCCATGTAGTGAGGAACCGAGGCTGCAGATAATTCAAGAGTGATTCTCCGATGCTAGTTTTTGAAAATATAAACCGGTCTATACTTATCTGAATATTCGAGTACTATCGAGCCTTTTATTTGGGTATGGAAATACATGTAGGATATATCTGTGATTTCATAGCGAGTCCGCGCTGATCAACTTGACAACTATTAAAATCCAATCAATTAAGACTTAATCATAATAGCATAAGAACCATCCAATTCTCATAAAATGAATTTCAATAACTCCTAAGTCCGCCTTGGTTTCGCTGTACTGCATAATGACCGTCGGACTTCGGACTTCGGACTTCGGGCTTCGGACTTCGGGCTTCGGGCTTCGGAATACTACGACACCCGTGAAAAATTTAAGTGTAGTATGTGGCTATTATTCGATGAATTTAGGACTGGAGGGGAAGTCATACGATTCTGGCAGAGCGGGTACATACGTGATTAGTATATGTAACTGCTCAATTATATAAAGCGATATATCAGCCTACTTACCATCTCAAGCCCTCAATCAGATCAATACCCACAGGCAAATTCCTACCATAACCAAAATGACGCAAGAAAACCCCATCAGTTTTGGCGTGCTCCTTCTCAGTGATTACGCAGTCCTTGACGCAATTGGCCCCATAGACCTCATCCATAACATCACTTCATCCTTTGTCACTGCTGTGTGCCCCTCCCCCGCAATCGCTGCAAAAGCTCCACACATCACCTTTCACTTCATCTCTCACAGCCTCTCCCCAATGCAACCCTCAGGTGGGCCTCTCCAGACCCCGACCTGCACCTATACAACCTGTCCCAAACTCGACTACCTTCTTATTCCCGGCCAGGATCCCATTGCCCCGCTTGAACCTGGAGTGAAGGAATTTTTGTTGGAGCGATACGATGAGGTTGAGAGTATCTTGACAGTGTGCACGGGATCGCTGATATTAGCAAAGGCCGGGTTGCTGGAGGGTCGATCTGCCATGACAAACAGGGTTTCTTTAGCGATGATGGCGAGGTTGGGCGTTGTGCCAAAGGGAGTAAAATGGCAGTCAAAAGGACGGTGGACAGTGGATGGAAAGGTGTGGAGTAGTGCTGGTATTACGGCGGGAATGGATATGACGGCCGAGTGGATGCTGGAGAGGTTTGATAGGGAGGTTGTCGAGTGGTCATGGGAGTTGGGGGAGTTTGAGCCAAGGCCAAAGGAGTGGGCAAAGTTTGATTATATCCTGGAGGGGATAGAACTATAATGTGCATGTGCTGGTAAATGATGATTCTATCGTAACTTAGAACGTATGTTAGCTGGTTTCCATGTACATACATGTACATGTAATGCGTTACAAAAATCTCAAATTGGCTCAACAACACGATATAGACACTTTGTCCTGTTATATCCGTGAATATAACTGCAAAGATCTGCAAACATCTAGCTAACTAGACCTCGTTAATATCAGTTAATATTATTTCCCTTCAAAAATACGTCAACACCTCAACGAGTGATAAGCCATGATCCTAAGTTCGCCACTCAGAATACTCAAACCAACATAGGTATCACATATATTAGAACCCTCCCTATAGAAACTAAAAGGCCCATTAAAAGATCTCATTGATAAATTAAATATGGTGAGTTCAAATTATTCATAGGACAGCACTGTCATCCATAATTCACCACAAACATTCCTTTTTCCAGTTCTGTCATCTCTAGCCTGACCAGAACTGGTTCTTTCAAAGTCACAACGGCATTCTTGCATTTTCGCTTATAGACCTGAAAGCAAATATTGACCCGGATCGGATCATTGGGAGTTTACTCGTTTTGTATCTTTTATATCGAGGTATCTTGTTGCTGCCGAAGGTTCCATGATCCAATTGGACGCCAACTTCGGAATTTCCCGCAAAAAATGGTTGGTGGGACAGATCAGACAGCTCGGGAGAGCCTTGCAGCAGCAGCAGCAGCAGCCAGCCCCCCGCATCGCCAGTACGGAGAAGCTTGATGATAGATACATCATCCTTGCATGCGATTGGTATCGACATCATTGCATCTTCATTTACTTCAGTCACGAGTAAAAGTAAGTCTGTCGTTTCAATAACTGACCTGGTACGTACTAAACTCTGCATGGGATAACTATTATTGTCTAGCTTGCTAATCAACATAGCAGACGCGAGGATAACGATAACGACAATAACTATGATGGCCCCACGATATACGTCCGACATCGACGCCGCCCGGTTAACAGTTGTACGGAGCCTTGAGAACATTCAAAAGGCACTCCCCGACAACCGGCGGAGGAGCACTCAGAGCATTTCCGCTGCATTAGCTTTCGAGCTTGGAGGAAACAACAGCGGCAGTAGCACGGTAGTAACACCAATCAGCCGACGGGGGCAGATAGTTGCGAAAGATGACGATGATGCATGGAAGAAGCATCTCCGTCCTAGTGAGATCATGGCGCTTGAGGACCAGCTCGAGGTTTTACAACAGGACATACGGGATCTCAATAATATACACGCGCGACATGTACGGAACTCGCGACAACAGTGGCGGTACGCTCAAGCTGAGGAAGAACAAGCTTCCCAACGGCACAAGCTCAGAAGGGTTGGTGAAGCTGCCGTGCTACCCCAGGTCACCTGTCAACAATCCACTAGTCCCTCCTCCTCCAGCTCCTCAGACGTGCGGATTCCAACAGCTGACAAAGACTCACGGTTGCTTTACCCCTCCTCGAGCTCTTCAAAAAATGGGAAGACCCAAAGGCAACAACAGAAAAGTCAATCAGCAATGGACAGGCGGCCACCTATGCAGAGACCCGTGAGCTCGAGGGATATTCGCCCCGTTAACACGAAGACAAATTTACATTCGGTGAGCCACCTATCAAAAGCTGCTACAACTCCCCGATATCAGGTTACTACGCCTGAGGTCATATCACCTACATCATCGGCCAACGTGTCCTCCAGCCTTGTTGGGGAAGTGCAACATTACAACCAATCCAATGCAAGGACTGCGAATAGAAGGTCAATGGCTGGTGAGAGCTCAGTTGGATCAGAGAGTAGCCATGGAAACCGCCGAAGCTCCATGTCAACTGGGATAAGACGGCGTAGCATTGGGGAGAGGAAAGTCCGATTTGTCGAAGAAAGTATACGGGGATTCCAAGAACAAACGAAAGGAGTAGCTAGGGAGATGGATAACAGTCGGATTCAAAATTCATTGTCTAGATCATCATCGTCATCCTCATTGTCTTCTTGCTCATCGATATCTAGGGACGTGACGTCATCTTGGGGAGAAAACAATCCGGGGCTATTTGATACTCATTCACTATCCACTGATGACGACGGAGAATCATCTTTACGAGCTTCTACAAGCTCTCGGAATCAAACCGACGGCAAACTGACCGAGAGTCAATCAACGGTGGAGCCTCAAACACATACCTCTGTTGAAGTTGAAAAGGCGACAATGACAGAGAGTGCAAGGGATTTAATCGTAAGATTTTTCTCTAGGAAGAGCAGAGGAAAGGGTTCTACGTCTTCGAGGGGCTCTGCATCCTCGAGCGGACAGTCTATGTCCTCAAAGTGGGATTCTTCATCCTCGAGGAGTAGTGTATCTGAACAGATCAATCCTCCGGTGGGCGGTCTGATAGTGGCCGTGGATGGGGTTAAATCCAGTGCCTTTTCATCTTTGCCAAACCCGGCCAGGGGCAATCTCAATAGCACCTCTCGGTCTCAAGAAAATTCGGCAACGAGCACACCAATCAGAAGCTTATTAAGGAAACACTCGGTGAGCTTGTTGAACAAATTCACTGGGAAGGACGGGAAAGCTACTGTCACACCATTGGGAGCGGTTTCAGAGGGGGCCCTGGCTCAGACTGGGCCGATATGCGCTGTCTGTCTTGAGGAGTTTGACAGAAATTCCATGATCCAAGTTCCCGCAGAATGCTTGCATTCTTATTGCAAAGGGTGCTTAAAAAGTACGTTATATATCTACCGTTTTCCTAGGGAATCATATTATTCTTCTAGAAAAGAGGTAACTCACATAGTCCTGGTATTGGCTGGCGTCTAGTTCTATTTACCCGTGCTCTGGATGATCCCCACGGCTCATTTCCGGTCAAGTGTTGCGGAACTACCACAATCGACGTCTCCGTGGCGGGTACTCTATTGGGTGCGAATAAAATTGCGCGTTATAATGAACTGATGCTTGAATACGAAACGGCCGTTAAAACCTACTGCTACAACAAGCGTTGCAGCACATTTATCTCGCCAGCAAACATCCAACTGAACAATGCGAAATGTCGAAAATGCCGGCGGGTAACCTGTACGCACTGCAAGAAGGGGAAGCACCGGGGGGTTTGTACCGAGGATCGTGACAGTATGGAGGTACGTATTTATATTTAATCTATATATGTTACTCCCCTTTCCCAGCATTAATTATTGTGAGGATTATTGATGGATAGGTTTTAGAAGCTGGAAAAAACATTGGATGGGTACAGTGTCACAGATGTCAACACCTAGTAGAGAAGTCATATGGGTGTGAGCAGTAAGTTTCGTCCTATATGATCCGACTCACCACCCTTTCTAACTATCTGTCCACATCTAGTATTACCTGTCAATGTAAAGCGGAGTTCTGTTATAAATGCGGTAAAGAGTGGGAAATATGTTTGAAGGCACGGGCTTGCCGTACGGGCCAGCTGGAGCAATAAAGGGCTGGATGTCACGTCAGGGCCGTCCTGCGAGGTCATGTTTCGATATTTCATGATTATTTCTTCTTTTAATTTTTATTTATTTTCTCATTATGTCAGGGCCTGATACAAAAGGTATCACTACAGTCGTGTTGTGGGCGACATTCTATGTTTGGGAGTCAATATAATTGCCAACCGTGAGCCAACGATAGATATGTAACTGCTCATGTGTAGCAGTATGTCATTTGGTAGGGTGGTAAGACATCGTTCGGGCGGACCTGACCCAAGTTTGCTTTCACTTCAGACCAGGGTTATGATATGAGGTTTCAGCAAAAAAAAAAAAGAGCTGGGATTATGTTCCCAATTCAATCGGTCCCGCATACCTGGAACTGAGCCTTCTGTTTCTTCTCAAGCTTCCATCCACCCATCCATTCATCTAAGTATGCATACGATTCACAACCCTTGCCCGGTTTCTTCTTCCAAATAAACCGACAAGCGACGCGGCTCCCTGAATTTCTATGTTTCTGCGCGTTTTTCTTTCTGTCTCTCGCTCGTTATTTATTTAATTGGGAGGAATTCGATTCCGTACTTGTACCTAGATGTGACAACTGCCGCGCCGAGAAAAGAGAGGAATTGATACCCGACAGACAGGGCAGGGATCAGCCATATTAAAAACCGTTCCTACCTCACCTCACCTCAACTTTTACTCACAGACCGCTTCACAGCACCACAACCGAGGGATTGGTTCAGCTCCTGCAAGCAGGCAAGAAAGCGTGTGGGTGCATTACTAGTAAGAAACCGCAGCTTCGAGAATATGCTGTTCATGGGCCGGTTCGTTGTGTCGGCCGGCTGGCCAGGTGAATTGGGACTTCATATCAGGTGTAAGAAGTTGGGGTTAATATATACTCGCCAGTTTGACAACGAGAATCAACCCATTAGCAAGAAGACAAATTCAAAACCAGTTTTGACTATTGCATTCGGCGCAACTTTCTGTATTGCAGTTTCGCTTCGCGTGGTGAGTATTAAATCGATCGTATTAAATCCCGACTTGATCCATAGCCAGGTAAGAAAAAGCAAACACTACCCCCCCCGTCCGTTCAAATCGGTCATGTCAGGAAAAACAAACGCCGAATACCTAGTTAACCTTTTTGTGACAAAAACGTCTGTATTATCTACCAATTCCGGTGGGTGGGCAAACATGTAGTCAGTATGATGATGATGGTGGTGCTGTTCTTAGTGGTGGTTGTGCAACTTTGAACAAGATTACTGGGGGGAGGGCCGGGGGGTTCCACGGTCCTTTAAATTGGGTTAACGTCCGTAGCAATACCTAGCAGTACCAGAGGAAACACCACACCCCCCACACCACATCCCATCACCCGGGATTTTTCGTTTTGGGGAGGGGGGCACAGGATGAAACATATGTTTCTTCCGTTAAAGGCGAGGTGCTTCCTGGTTGTAGTCATTTGTACCTCCCTCTGCGACGACCTCACCTCTTACATGTAGTTAGTATCCACTATCATTGTTGAGTTTCTACCCCCACAATGATTCTTGAGAAATAAAAATAAAAAGACACACACACACTACCAATTGCCATTGATCGATGGTGAGAAAAAAGTAGTAGGCAATAAAAAGGAAACAAGATCAGTGGTGCAACGAACCCATTCCAGCCAGGAAGGATAGAAGAACTTCCCTCTATATCCTTTCCCCTTTATATGAAGTTCCTCCCACCCGTACTACCTACCTACCCAGCTACTCCCTACCGGGGGAGGTGTACGTCTAATAATGACGAGATTGATCATAATAGATAAAACAGGCAGGAAACAACTATCCCAGCTGATCGTGGTGTGCCCTTGTTTCCTTTTGCCCAAGTAAGGCTTCTGGAAGATCCGCTGTACGTATGCAGAACGCAGCAAAGCACCATATCCCTTCGGGGCAAGCTAGGGTGGTGGTATCGCGCGAGTCACCTCAACCTACCTCCCTCCCTCCCTCCCCCCATACCAACAAGGAACGCGCAGAAATGTCAAAGCGTAGGTGCAGCAGGCGTAGAACACCGAACCAACTTGTTGGATTTTTATTCCCGATAGCTTGGTACGGGGGAGGGGGAGGGGGGCATGGAGGGAGGAGCAGCCACTAAAAAAGTAATTTCACGGAGCAAGGTGGGCGCGGTGAAAGTTTTCTCGATTAGGATGAGGGGGGTGGTTAAACATTGCAATTGCACGCAACCCTTGGCCGGCCTTGGCTATAAACAAAACTATTTGGAGGGAGGGTTGAGGGGACGAAAGGAGAATTATTACGGAACTCCTTTTTGTCACCTGTGAGAGTAGAGGTCTGATCTAATATGTCACTTGATGCGGTCGTTGCGGGTATAGGCGTCGTTCGTCGTGGTCAACGACCCAGCCTGTTGAGTACAATGAGCATTTCTTTATGAACCACTAGCCCTCGAGTGGTGATGGTGCTGTCGGCCAGGGCTACATACATACATGTACACATACATTCATACATACATACATACAAAGAAGCAGACATTCCAACCAACAGACAGGGCGGGCAGACATACAGGGCAGATCCTCCATATTCGAGTTTCTCCAATGTGCCTATCTGACGTATCAGTTGGACGATCTCACAGCAGGGACCTGAGTGTAGTTAATTTCGGTAGAGATTAAGTGGTAAGTAAATAAAATAAAAAAGAGTCATGGGGGGAGAATAGAGCCGCAATAAAAATTCGGCGATTGGTAGGAGGGAGAGAGAATGGGGAGGGTAGAGACTAGAGAGGTCTGAGGGCCCACACCACCTCCTTCCATGCTGACACTCACCTCACTTAATACCCCTTCGATCCAACTTTCCCCCAGAGTAGATATATAATGCCCCTCGCTCCCAGGTCCACATTTCTCATTCAGTATCCGATTCCTGATCACACTACAAACAGAATTTCAAGACAATTAAGACAAGAGCGATTCTTTTGATTCCTCCTCCTCCTCCTCCTCATACTACTACTACTACTGTCACTACTACTGCGCATTGATTATCAATCCTACCTATTACCACTACCTCCCCAAATAAATCTTTCAAAATTAAGTCCAAAAAAATGGCCGTTCCTGGTTACTGCCACCACAGCTTTAAAATCATCAAGAGCGAAAACACACTCCTACTCTGGCGCTGTGGAATGTGCGCATCAGGACCTCACTGGTTTGTGTTTGAGTGTAAATACTGCAAGCTCAAGACCTGCCGTCCATGTACCTATAACGCTTAAGGCCTATTCCATATCTCCGAGTCGATGAATATCAATAGCGAATCCAGATAGATGTTAGAGAGGGGAAAGACATCAGCAGAAGGAGAAAGAGATACTAGGAAAGATAAAACACATAATGGCAGTGGGATCGGGATTTGGGGTTGAGTTCAACATCTCGGAGGTGCGTTTTTGCGATACTTGTGGATTTTTCGACAAGATAATGGGTTAGTACACATTGGGGTTGGTCTAGCGGGGAGGCCGGGGATGATGTATTGGATGGTTCAACGGTTCTGTATTATTATTATTCCTATCCGGGAAACGGCGTTCATTATTATTATTGTTGTTGTGTTGTTTCTTTTGTAATAACCGTTGAGTCAACTGATTGATGGGTTATTCACTTTTTCTTTAAATTCTTACGGGACGATAACCAAGGTATTATTAGAATCTTTTGGGTGGGTCATGGATCATATGGGGGGCATGATAGGGCGCCTTTGGGAAGGAGAGCTTTGAATTTTTTTTCGTTTTTCATTCCTTTTTTGTCTTTATTCTTTTGGGTTCGGTCTGTATACTAGATTTACCCCCCCTCCGCCATCAGCTCAATTAGTTGGCAAAACATCTCTTTTTATCCGGCCAGTCTGATAGCTATCATTTACGCCCTGGGCAACAATCTATTTGTCATATAACTAAATGTAGATCCATGTGGTGGATAAGCACTATAAAAGCAAACATCACTCCAAAACCGCGCTATATGATCGTAAATGTCTGAGCCATGGAGTAGTCTCAACTCTCGTGATAACCGCATGGACCGATGGAGGCCGAGGAGTGATATTCCAGATTTCTATCGCCTGCATAGTATATACGTCTTGAAGTATGTGCATACAATATCATGCTGTGACCCGGCAGAAGCATTTATGGTTCCTCCCCAACGGCATGGTCGAGAACATGTATGGAGCTTTGTAAATCACATATCATCCTTAGGGTAATGATATCCTCGCATTTTATCTATCAACTATCAGTGCTAGGGGACTTAAGACTAAAGATTAGTTCGCTCACTATTGAACATTGTGCCCTTAGCCACATCCTATAGTACATTGAGGATTCCTGCAACCTAGTCCCACCACAGCTTTCAACGTCTGCTTTTGTTAGCCATTGGCGGTCAAGGCTAACTTATAGGTTGGCAGGGCGTCTATCTTGTCCTAGACGAAATCAAGAGCACTAATCCGTCTTTCTATGCATACATGTAGCACCTTAATCGTTCTTGAACTGACGTGCTTCTCGAACGTTAAAAATTCCGTTCCTGACCAGAAAAGGCAGCAGTCCTAGCTCCGTCTGACAACTCACCGGTCTTCCGCGCATCTCGTGTTACCAGCAGTCCAGACCACCTATTGACAACACACAAGCAGACCTCCGAAGAGCGACATGGAAATTATCTTGACAGCCGCATCGCAAACAATTAGAAGTTCAAAACATCTCTCCGATGGAGATGGCTTCAATAACCTTTTCCCCTTGATTGTGTTTGGGCTGACCCTCCATAAGTTTCAAACAATGTTTCAGAAGCCAGTAGTGTGTCATTGTGGTGAGCGTCTTTTCACACCGCAATAAGTCTTGACACGTCTTCGTCTCCAAAACTTTCTCCCCAGGCCTCGCATCCAGAAATAAATTCCGATCCCAAACCCTTGGTTAGGCTGAAGATCTCCACTCATCATCTGCGGACGGGTACTATATGACACGTCTTTGGCGTCCTGCATCTTCCCAGATTGAGGTGCGCAAACACCTGTTCATCCCGATAACTTCGCATGAGTATCAAGCTCCACCCTTCACGTATTCTTCATTGGTTCAGCCTAGGAATCTCTGTGTGTACATCCCGGATATCATGCTGAAAATGTCTGATGAATCAACAAAGGCATCTCTTGCACGTCTGTTTGCGTTACTTTGGTCATTCGGATGTGTTAGATGGGTCGCGTTCCCCAAGGGACTAGATTGCTTTGATGCCATATTTCCATTGGGGAAAGTAGAAGCCTAGTCTGCACAACATCCTGCATGTCGGAAAAATCAGAATCTGGGGACCCCACCTCTTCAACATCTAATTCTGAAACATCTCACGATTTCACGGGGGAGGCGGTTTCCGATTACCCCTTCACTCGATTCGGCTTTGTACCTAGCCTAGCTCCTGTTTTTTTTTCATGTATATGGCTTGTTCAGTACCCAATGAGAGCATGGGGAAATTTTTCTTTCTTGGCATTGAGCAACCACTAAGGACAATATATCAAACTCCGCTGGATGACATTCAATAGATATCGCCAAAACCGCACGGCTCTGCCAACCCGGTTCTGACACGAATGCAGATGTATGTATATATAGCTGAGCTTGGTGATAAAATATAGCGAGCAAAGAATTTCCGTGGTTCGGCTTTGATTGCGGGTAAGTGAGAATGTGCTTGATGGAGTTGAGTTTGCATGACCCTGTCACTGAAGGATCTTCGGGGAAACACATCAAATACAGGTCGCGATTCCGCATACGGATTGGTGTAGATTTTGTTGTTGAAGATCGGTAAAATTCTAAATTGCACGCAAATGATGGGCAGATAAGCAAGATGGCTCTGAGCAGAGGATAATCAGGTAAATTCTTCTGCTTCAAATGTACGGGGACACACGTACTAGGGTCTCGCCGTTTGATTTTGATTGCGTGGGCCTCGCCCCCCATCGACATCATGATGTTCCATACATCGATGCTTAGGGGGGAATAACTGGACAGCAGCTGAACTTCAATTCAAAAGGGAGGAAGCATACATGTATGTATCTTGGTCCGGGCCGAAGGACGTGGCCGACTCGCCGTTATCAGCGCCAATACCGGAAAGTGTATGATATTTGACCAATTGGGTAGAATGCAACAGCAGCACACCTCTAGACTAAATTCGTCAAATTCAAATATCAGTGACTAACTTTGTCGTCTGTTCATTTCTCTGACTTCCTCGTCTGAATCACAACCACAATCTTGATACTCCATCAACTTCATGAGATATCACTCGTCGGATCAAAGGTTGAAGATTATGAGACTTGTCACTTTTTAAAATTAGTCTGTATCCCACCAGCAGACTTAGACAGCAAAGCTATAGGAATAGAAGCTGCTAGACCTGTGCTCCAGCCGGTACCAATTATATGTCGTAAAGTGAAAGCGTTGTCACCTACAAATGTACATTTTCCCTCCCGGGATCCCGCTGCGGTCAAATGTCCGAGGACCAGCATTTTGATTTTGCCACAAATTTCTTTTTTATCAAAGCACATTAACTCTCTATTATAGACTCGACGGGATTAAAAGCATTCCGGCTATAAGACATGCTCTAGCTGTGTATTGGAGTCTCGGTGATATCTAGCTGTCAGGATGAACGACTACACTGGACATGTAAGCGTCAGCGAAGTTCTCTAGATTACGCACACAGCAAGCCAAAAGACTCTCCATGTTACATATCTTTGAACTTGACCGAATCCGATGCCCACGATTTCCACGGGCAATCCTAGATAATGATCAATGCGAAGCGCTGCGGGGGGTTCTTGTGCGTAGACGATACCGTTACAAAATAAAGATAGTACCTACTGGGCTAGCGACACATTTCTCCAGTCAATTATTTCTCAGACACGTTAAGCTGAAATGTACATTTCCATGTATTGCAGTGCAGAAAAAGGCGGAAAATCGACGTTGCCTTGTCATCTCGACGTTGGATGGCCGTGGTCGTACATGATCAGATGAAGTCTTGGAAACGATAGGTCACAAATATGTGAGACTTCATCGCCAAGTACTGGGTTGATGTGGAAGGGCTTCTTCTGCCCTGATGCGGTGAAACCTGTCGTGTCTTTGTCCTATCAAAAAAACAGACTCCGCTATGCGTTATGTTTCGGAGACTTGCAGCATCCAAGACAGTCAATCCAGATAGAGTATCAACCGGAGCATTTCGATTTCAACCCCTGTCATAAGAAGAATGTAACTCTATGAAACTCACTGCTTTGGGAATATTGAATTCAAACTTTGATCGTGATTTCGAGGGAGAGTCGTTGCAATCGGGCCCAAGCGGGCGCCTGTTTGTCACCGAGTTGAGAGGATCATGTGCTGCTGATTCTAAGAGGCGAACAGTGACGAGGTCTAAAGTGATGGTAGGCATGTTCATAAGTTGTCACTCGAATTGAATATGTGGTATCTAAACAAGATAACGGTCCGGTTACACGCTCTTTTGGTCCTTTTGATTATACTGAGGTTCGGTGTCCCTTTATACATACTATGGCTATTACTATAGCATACAGGTAGTATAGATGGAGTAAAACCAACTCAAGAGAACCCGGTATGCTTTACACTGAGGATCGGTCGTTTATAAACACATATCATAGATCGGTCGATAGATTTTAGAGAGCGTGAGGAACTGGGTATATTCATACTTCATACTTCATAGTTGAGCCTCCGCATGTGGGTTAGGGTTTTGTCACACCTTAACACAAGGCTGTGACATGAAGTACGCATTTTGAAGAAGACTTGGCACCAAGCAACCCCGAAAATTCTTCCCGAACTGGCAGCAGCACCCCACCTTCGATCTTCATATCTCATTTCTTCATACACCCCACGAGGAAACTTTCATCGCCTGCTCTCAAAGTCAGCAGCTAGCTGGAGCAGAGGCCCAGCTATCCTAAAAGTGTGATCTAATCATACCTTTACAGCTTATGCAAATTTTCAAATTTCTTTAACCTATCTCGCCATCACCATTTCGCAAAATGCGTCGTGTCAAAATCTTTTCCGGTTCATCGCACCCGGAGTTGACAGAGTCCATATGTGAACGTCTCGGTACCACTCTTGGGAAGTGCGACTTGCGGAAGTTCTCCAATGGGGAGACTAGTGTGGACATTGGTTGCTCCATTCGAGATCAAGATGTATTCATTGTGCAGAGTGGGAGTCAGAAGTGAGTCCCTCTCTATGAGTTTTTTTAAGGTTAGGAATAATTTCTCAAAGTCAACATGGGTGAAAAGTGCTGACATTCCTTCCCAATAGGGCAAACGACAGCATCATGGAACTTTTGATTTTGATCTCAGCTTGCAAGGGAGGCTCCGCCAATAAGATTACAGGTATGGTCTCTTGAAAGCTATGAGGCCTATCAGCTGACATTTCTTTCTCCCAGCTGTTATGCCGTATTTCCCATACTCGAAGCAATCAAAGAAGAAGTCCCATCGAGGAGCTATCACCGCGAGAAGTTCGTAATAAATTATACTAAGCAATATTTAGGGATAGAAGCTAACCAGAGGCTTTGATGTAGTGCTCGCAAATCTTTTGACAGTCGCCGGCGTTGACCATGTCATTACCGTCGACTTACATGCTTCTCAGATGCAGGGTTTCTTTACAAAGCCCGTTGATAACCTATACGCGGAACCACTTCTTGCCAGATGGATTAGACACAACGTTCCTAATTGGCGCGAGTCTGTCGTCGTCTCAAAGAACCCGGGGGGAACGAAGAGAGTGACACAGCTCGCGGATGTTCTGAAGCTTAATTTTGCATTGATCACAACCGATCGAAGAAGGATCAATAGGGATGGGTGGGCTAGTTCTAGGTTCCAAAGTCATAGGCATTCCCCCGCTGAAAGTGTCGATGGTGATGGGAAAGAGACCACTGGCGCAGTTGATGGGGCTGGATACGATGAAACTATTGGCAATAGCATCGACTTCGGAACGACTCCCAGAGCGTCGGCTCCTATTACGGGCCTTGGAATCTCAACTGTTGCTACTAATTCACCCTCCATTGGAAGTACCGGATTGTCGAATGGGCACCAAAGCCGTACCGAAGATGAAGAGGATGATGATGAATATGCAGATGATCATGCTCACTCAGTCATCTATGGTCGTCTAATTTCGGGCCATATTGTCGATGATGATTATCCTTCACCATCTCCATCAATGGCAGCATCCACTAGCCATGGCGACGAGCAAATGATGTCCTCGATTCATTCACTTCCATCTCTACACCCCGCCGACAATGCATTGGGCGGATCAATTGACGCAGATAATTCTGATGATGAAGATGAAGCTGATCGATTACCCGGCTCCGAGAAAATGATTACCCTTGTTGGTGATGTTCGAAA
Source organism: Morchella eximia (assembly GCA_024713935.1). NCBI lineage: Eukaryota > Fungi > Ascomycota > Pezizomycetes > Pezizales > Morchellaceae > Morchella > Morchella eximia. Next base: position 1,353,308 of record JAMGZG010000018.1, read on the forward strand.
TAGAACCGTTCTGATCGTTGATGACATGATCGATCGCCCTGGTTCGTGGATCGCTGCTGCCGAACACGTAAAATTGCGGGGTGGTGCAAAGAAGGTCATCTGTATCGCGACCCATGGCGTCTTTGGCGGTGATTGCTTGAGAGAAATGGAGGACTGTAGCTGCATCGACCAGATTGTTGTCACCAACAGCTTCCCTATCCCAGAGGAGAGGAGAGGTCTTAGAAAATTGACCATTATCGATTTAAGCCAACTTCTCAGCGAGGCTATCAGGAGGAATCACCATGGTATGCCCATCTCAAACTCGAACATAGAGTTTTATTAAACCCCAAATAAAATCTCGAGTGGGCTGACCCTTGTCACACTAATCATAGGCGAGAGCATTTCCGCTCTATTCCAACATTTTGCGGACTAGGCATACCCCAAACATAGCCCAGAACATGGTCATTCAGTATAGTTATTCAAAAGTTGCGATGATAGGAGTTTCTTTGGCGTTTTATTTCGTTTGCTCTCTAATACCGTTCGGAATTAGTCCCTTGGTCCAAACTATTGCGCGCATAGAATTCTATGCGCCGAGAAAGAGAAAGCGAGGGGGACATGTGGTTGGTCCATTAGAGCTATACTATGGCACTTAATGAGACACGAGGTGAGAAATTAGAAAACAAATAAAATCAGGAAACCGACTCACGTTTTGCGAATCTACTCTGTTTCTGCTTTAATATTATTCTTAATTTTTCTCGCTTTCGGAGGTTACACCAGAGGAGCAGTTAGTATCTGTCCAAAACGGTTACGCACAGGAGTATCTTTATGACCCCGTGGTCCGGCTCTTGCGCGTGTTTGTGCACATTTTTCTTTCTTGGTCAGTGCTGCAGTGCTGCAAACGGCCCATAAGAGATATATTTTCCATGGGCTCTGACTGGCATAAGAGTGCTGGGGAGTGGGTTACCTTTATCTATTATTATTCGCAACAAATGAAATTGCTGGGCCTCTCACCCCGCCTTCACTTGCACTCAGTGGGGGTAGACGCAGGTGCAGGAGAAAATTGTTAGAATGTAATATAAATGACGATCCTAATATAATTACTCTGTCCTATTGCATTTATTCATGTTGCTGCTGGTTGGTCATGCTCCTCTACCTCCTTGCCAATACCTAGAGTAGAATTACTACGGAGAGTTATTGTACTCATGAGTGTTGACGACATTGTACCTTCGTATTCAGAGGTGGGATTCAGTTCCCGTGACGGGTGACGATGTAGTTGTTATGTCTCACGATGTTGGTTTTTCGTTGGTTGTTGCCTGCTAAAGTGACGTCTAACCAGCCAAGTTTTCCTTGGTTGCGATAATCGAATGCTAAGCTTTCCCTACCGCCGCTTCCCGAATAGAGATTTTTTTTTATTTTTTTCTGCCTTCTGTTTTCTTTTTATTTTGCCTTGTCCGGTGAAATTGTTATTTGGTGGGGATTGGGTGGAGCGGGGCTCTGCATCCATCCATCCATCTGTATGTGCTACTATGCATACCCCGTTCGTGGGACTGGAGTCGTGGTGCTGTGCTCTCAAACTCTAGCAGATAGAGTAGGTAGTAGAGTAGAGTACTACCTTAGGTACATGTATGCATCCATAGCATGTACTCTAATTAACCCCGCGTCTCGACGTCGAAGTCGTGCACTGTGCCGATTGGTTTGGATTGACCGGTAACACCGGTGAATTGTTGGGGTATATCATCCTCGTGGTCGACGTCCGGGGAGCAGCACACGCGGAATGGAGAAATGAACGATAAAGTGGCGGCGTACAGGCGTTAGCCAACGGTTTTTCGGGCTGGTCTGTCCGGGTGGTTGATACTCATGTACTCAGGTACTAGAGTAGAGTAATTTCCCTAGGCCTCCCATGCGTCGTAATTTGGGCATATATCTGCAATTAACGCGTTCGTGGCGGCTGTGGTGGTGGTGAATATCGAATTGTAGCTGCAGGCTTGTATTTGATCCATATGTTGAGGAAACCGAATCGGGTTATCTCAATGCGAACGAGTTATACTCGTAAATTCATGACGTTTCCAAACACGACGACTATTACATACCATACAAAAAAGTGCCAAATCCATCTTTTTGTATGGTATGTAATAGTAGTCGTGTTTGGAAACGTTATGAATTTACGAGTAGTTTGTATAGGTTCAAGGGGATTGATTGTTTTTGAACTTTTTTATTCTCTGGAAACCATGAGAGAGGTTTGGTAGACCTTGTTAATTTTGGTGTTGTTTGTAACAAACCGTACTTACATCTACGTACCCGTGCTTTTTTTTTTTTTTGTTTAATTCATCGTACATACCCGTGCACATAGGGTCGTTTTCATAACAGCGTGCGCTTTCCTAACGCTAAGCTATATGTAATGAGTTTGATAAGAGAATATTAGGAGGATCATATAACTTCCTGTTATTTCATCCCCTAGTGATTACTATTCATCAAGGTACGGTCCATGCATGCCGCGCGCGTACAAAAGTAAGGAACAAATTTTGAAATTCTCCGCCAGATAAACATATATTAACTTCTCGATAATCAGGTACGAGTCTAACTCTTCTATCGGGTTGCGTTCCCGGATTAGTTCGTTTGATGGTTCGACGTCGTTGTTTCGCCAATACAGGGCCGATATTCCAGATGGCGGCTAAACCCACCATGGTCATCATCAATGATCCATGAAGGTCACCTTACTCTACTTCGGACGGACAGCTAGGCCTTTCCGCCGGCGCCCCGCATCTCCGACTCTAAGCTTTATTGACGTCCAGGGGTTCAAGGCGGGGGTCAGGGATTCGGGACTGTGATTTCCGCCCCGTCTATCCTCTTGGGCCTTCTAGGAGTACTGTAATTGCTAGGTTGGATGGGGTTTGGGTTATGGATATAGTAGATTCAATATATGATCCGCAAATTTACTAGGGTGACTTTGTTTAACAACCCTTTATTAATATTGGAAGTTTCATATAAATACTAGACTGGATTCCTGTCAAGAAACTTATAATCCATCAACGCCGCTGCGATTGAAGAGGTTGTCTTGTCCATCCACCAGCGCCTAGCTTCCATTCCTTCGTTCAATTGAGTTGATCTGTTTTTTTTGACCCGCTACCAACAATATGCTTGGCCTACTCTCTGCCAGTTCGTTTCTTCTAGGACTTGCCAGTGCTGGCACTGTCATCTGGGATGGAAGATTTAAGTAAGTTTTCCAATGGCCGAGAAAGCCAGTTATATAAGGTCTACAGTGATACTAACAAATCAACAGTGACTATTCCAGCAGTACCGACCTAAACACTTGGTCCTGGGCCAACCAGGTCGGGTCCTACCAGTACTACATTCACGGCACCGGAGCTGTAACCGACTATGTCAACCTCTCCCCTAGCTACAAGAACCCCGCCGATACCACCTCCAACCAGGGTGTCAAGATCACCATCGATGACACAGCGAAGTGGAATTCTGACATGTGGAGAACCGAGTTGATCCCGCAGACCACTGCAAACTTGGGAACCGGTACGCTGTACTATCACTTCAGCATGAAGAGGTCCGACACAAACGCACCAAATGCCAACTTTGAGCACCAGGTCAACTTCTTGTAAGTCCAACAATCTTCCATCCATATACTGGATACTAGTATCTAACAAACACTAGCGAATCTCACTTCACAGAAATGAAGTATGGTTGGATCAATGGCAACACCAACACTAACCCCGACAATAACCTCCGCTGGATGGTCGGTGGTGTTTCGAAATGGAACGTCGACTGGGTCGCTGATGTCTGGCACAACTTTGCCTACGAGATCGACTTTAGCGGCAGCACCGTAACCCTCTGGCACTCTGTCGGTTCTGACCCTCTCGTCAAGACCGCCGGTCCCTTCTCTGCATCTACCTCCACCAACTCCGCCGATTGGCACTTGGGTGTTCTCCGTCTGCCTGCTAGCGGCAGCGGCGTTACTTCTACTGCTGCTGAGGACTGGTACTACAGTGGCGTATATGTTGAGAGCGGATCAATCAACACTGTTATCGGGTCGGGAACTAGCAGCGGATCTACTACTGCTGTCGCGTCAACCAGTGTCAAGTCAACAACTACCGCGGTTCCTACTACCACCACCGCTCCCGTCACTACTACTGTTTCTACCTCAGCAGCCGCATCGGCTACTGGTGCTTTGGCAGCTAAGTGGGCACAGTGCGGAGGTGTCGGATGGACTGGAGCGACCGCTTGTGTGTCTGGAGCGACTTGCACTAAGCTCAACGATTACTACTCTCAGGTTAGTAGTGTGCTTTCATCTTATTCTTATCACAAATGGCTAACATCCGGATCTAGTGCGTTTAAATTCTATTGTTTATCTAAAAGATGGGGATGTGAGAAGTGGTGTTTTTGTAGATGTAGTCCAAAATATAATAGGAGGTCCTTGTGCCAAGCCGTGCGAGTGATACATTGTGAATTGAAACATCTAGCGTTGTGCCAAGCCGTCTAGCTTTCTTTTGTCGCTGAGCCGCGCTTTACAGGATCTGTGTGGAAGAGTGGCAGTGGAATATTGAGTAGTAGCGGAAATAGACAAGTAGTGTAAGTATAAGTTTGATAGGTGAGTGATGGCAGGAAATAGAGTTTAATAGGATGGAATAGATGCCGGCACACTTTTTCAACCAATAAATATATGTAGCGATAATTATTCTAACTTTAGAGGTGGAATCGATGGTGTTGGTGTCGGAGAATAGTAGAAAACGATAGAATGTGGCCGTCATGTGGTGCGGGGTTCCAAGCTTTGGGCTTTGTGCTCCAAACGAATAAGAATGCAGGCTAGGCTAGAGAATTGATAGATCGTAAACAAAATTCGTACTATAGGCCAATACCGTGGCTTTGGTATAAAGCCAAAGATCTTGGTTGGAGGCATCCTTGCTATGATAGTCCGCTGGCCAACACCGGCCATTCGATCCCGAACAAAACTATGATGCACTAAACGACATGCTGAATCATGTAGTAATGCTCTGCTCCATTCAGGTACGTACCTGGGAGGTGAACGCAAGCGGAAAACACCTTTCTTTAACGGTAACATTTGCTAATTAGGGGCCTCTCTGTTTATAGGGATAAATATAAATATATTGTTTAAAGAAAGATGCACATTCTCCTCTCCTGTGAATTTTATTGGTTTTTGTGACGAAAAAGTTGGGCATAGAATTATGTAAAGATGGTTCGTGGATAGGGAATGGACCAGGTAGCCCGAATAAATAATTGGTTGTGTGTGCCAGCGGTTTAGAACGGCCCCATGTCTTTTATTCGATGAAAATCTTAGTTTCCTTATTATTTCAATCCGACATATCCAAGATCGTTTTGAGGGATTTTTCTGTAGAGACTAGTGCAGTTGTCAGAGAGGGGATAAGACGTCAAATCAATCATTACCGCAGGGTGCTTTTTTCTTCTTTAGCGAATTAAGAACTGGACTGGTAAATACTCTGATTAAAATCTACTATTACAGCAGGCTAAATGCCACTCCTTGGGTAACCGCAACTTGAGGTTCATCTAATCACTTGATCCCAATAAACTGATGATATATAGCCACGGTTAATTCTGTTTATGAAAAATAAGAGTTGAATTTTGCGCATGTCATCAAGCTAAAATCCGATGTAACAGTAGTCTGAGAATTGGTAAAAGTACCGAGTGATACTAGTAAGAAAAAGCAAATAACTAAATATTAAATAAAATGACCTGCAGGTCCGCAAGTCCGCACTATCTCGATCAGTACTAGGTATGTGATACGAGAAAGCTCTACTAAAGATTCAAAAAAAGAAAACATAACCTTGCGAAAATTGATATTTCCCTATCTTCAATGACGTAACCTCTCAAACCCAGCGACCCTACGAAGCCTATTTACCCTTCCACCGGCCGCAGTCCTATCATTGGTATCAGTACGAGCACCCCCAAAACCAGGACGAGCACCGGTATTGGTAGAGCCAGAGGGAGACTGAGCAGCCTGAGTTGGTTGAGCAAGCACAGGTCCACGTTGAGCAACGCGAGTGTTCCTAGCTTGGTTAAGCAAATTAGGCCTAGGCCCAGACTTGGATTTAGGGGGACGAGGATTAGGGTCTTGTCGTTGCTCAAAGGTCCTGGAGGGGAATGGAGGCTGCGGGCGATGAGTAGAGACGGGTCGCTGGCGATGATCCACCTGGCCTCTGTCATAAACTACGGCGGTTAGATTAGGAGAGGGAGGGGGTGCTGGGGGTGGTGGGGATGGTGGGCGGGCGGGATGTTTAGGCATTGTGGTGGTTACGGAACGAGGATATTGTGGTAGGAAGTATGATCAGTGAACTTTTGTGAATGATGATGTAAAGGAGTCTGAGGGAATTTTGAAACAGTTAGCTAATAGTAATAGGTAGGTCTTTTATAGTTAAATCCATTTTACAGTCTGTGGTGTGAAGGCCTATTCATGAAGTTATAAATTATCGGTTATACATAAAATTTGGACAGGTGATGATAGTCTCGTGCCCCTAAGATTATCTGATTGCTGCTGTCTTTTCGTCTGGTTTAATTATTGGCATCAAGTTAGTTTGTGTAATTTTTGGTGAACAGACTATATTGCGATGAGTATGTGAGGGTTTAGTTCAAGTGAAATAATCTTCGGTTGCTGATCCAATATCTATGGGGGTTTGTATATCTGTTTGACTGTATATGATGGTGGTCTAGTCTAGACAGACACGGATACAAAACGAGCTTATAACGGCTACAACTAATTCAAGTTGCGAGAACCAGGGCTGGATGCTGATCCGAAACTACATGTAGCTCTGTCTTTGCGTTAGGGATCTGTAGAATGATTGATTATATCATGAGCTATCACTCGGAAATGGGTCTAAACAATTATTTGTTCTAGTCAGTGATTGATGGAATACTCACTACAAAGGCCTAGTGTCATGTTAATGTTCGAAAGAATGAAATGACTCAAATAACTCAATATGATATAACGTTGGTTTTACAAACCATAGACTATTGAAATATCATATGTGCCTAGACCAGCACCACTTGCAATTTGATTGCTGTATGTCTTCTGGTCTTTCGTGTTGGAGCTCGGGTGGAGCCTGAAGCTATCGTTTCGGTAGCTAATACTCTTGACCCTATTCCTATGAAAGAAACTTTATCAATACATATCTATTCTACGTTTATCTGTTAATCGAGATCATCCATTGAAATCTTACAAGTCACAGAATGGGTCACCATTAAAACAAAGCTGAATTGTCGTCATGGCTGATCACTCGTTGAAATAAATACATAAAATATAACCACAACTATGATTGATTGATTGATTGATCCATAACCAAAACGCTAGAGGCAAAGAGTAGAATCGAAAACGTCTTCTATTGGTATTGACAAATGAAACCCTCCGCTTTTGTTGTATCCCCTACATACCCGATTTACCCAATCACCAAGAAAAGAAATACAAGACCAAAGAAAGCCCCACCACAAGAAAACCAGTACCGAAAAGAGAGAAAATTACGTATGTAACCCGAACCGTATCTTTATGTTCATACCATCATAAAAACTGGCGGAAAAAGGATATAACGAAAGACAAATATTTAAAAATTCGCTACCGCAATTGCGATAGCTTGAGCATCACTGTGGCTGATGCTAACTTGCACCGCCTTCACGCCAGCCTTAACTGCTGCTGCCTTGGCATCGCCATGCAACTGTATTATGTTAGATGTTTGTTCGTGGAAGGATTGAGGAAGGAAAAACATACTTGAACGACAGGAGCACCCTTATCGTCACTCAGAATTTCAATGTCCTTTAATGGGGCTCCAGCACCCTTTGACGCAACACCTAACGCCTTGAACACGGCCTCTTTCGCGCTCCATCTCCCAGCAAAACTCGCTTGCGCACTCGGGGCTTTGCGACAGTACTCCTGCTCAGCAACAGTAAAGTTGCGCTCGATAAAATTCTCGTTATCGATGTTAATACTGGAGATCAATTCAACATCAACGCCAATCTTGCTATTATCACCTGCCGTAGCACTAGCAAGGTTCTCAACGAGTTTGCGAGTGTTCTCCACCGACGGATCTGCGGGTTTCTTCTGGATCTGTGCGGGGTACATGTAACTGTTGGTCTTCTTATCGGCCTGTACGCGGGCAAGAGGGTCAAGGAGAACTTGGGTCTCCTGGTCGGCAGTGTATGGCGGGTCGTTCTTGGCTTGGAACATGTTGTTTTCAACAAGTGAGGTGTGGTAATATCTATAAGCCTTCTTGTATCGAGAGTTGACCTTAGCTTTGTAAGCCTCATATGTCTGCTCATCCAGAGTGGCAAAGAGATATTTAGCGTGAACACCAATGGCCTGAGCACCCTTCTGACCGAAACCGAAGGAAGTGACTGAAAACGCCTTGATACCATCGGTTTGGACGCTTCGACTTGGGTAAAGGATGTAATCGAACTGTTCCAACTTTTGGTCGACGTTATCTGCATTCCTGTTGCCTGGTACGAGGCCAGAGTTCAAACACTGAATAGCTCCGTTCATCATCCAAGCACCAGCGGCACCCTTAGGATGGCCAGTGAGATATTTCTGGAAGATACCCAGGATGGCATTGCCCTTCTTCCTTCCTAGATGGGTCAACATCTTCTGAATGGCATCAGATTCATTCTTGTCATTGGCCTTAGTACTGGTTCCGTGGAAACTGGCAACGCCCAAATCGTCAATCGTCAAGCCCCATGTAGCCAGGGCTCCCCTCAATGGCGCAATTCTGGGATCCTTCTTCCAGAAGTTGTTACCCCACGCGTTCAGAGCCTCGCTTTCCTGCCTCTGAGATTCGCGCTCAATGTGACCAGCACGGTCCTGCATGTACTCGCTCTCGTTGAAGTCTGTACCCTGAGATTTCATAGCAGCGACCTCCTCTTGGAGATACATGAGTTCAGACTCAGTCCATTGCTTGATTTGAGCCTTGCGCATGTCGAGTTGCCTCTTCCTGTATTTGATATCTAGGAGTGGGCTTGGGAATTTGCTGCTGGCTTCACGAGCGGTAGTCAAAATACCTTGGCCAGGAGCAGGAATACTACGTCCAATCTTGTCGGTGGCAGTCGCCGTTAGCGCAACGATACCATAGATTGGAACACCCATCTCCAACGCCAGCTTCGCGCTCATAATGAGCTGAACACCGCACCCCTGGGATTCCATGAAACCATTTCTGGTAGTGGTCGTTGGCCTGGACATTTCAGCTGGGGTTCTTCCATGCGCAATTTCCTCCTCAGCGTTGCTCGTGGCCTTCATGTTGGCGAACTCGTAAGAGCCTTCCTCCTGGAAGTCATCAAAACCACCAACGAAGCATACTCTTGCTTTACCCTCAACAATAGTCTCATAACCAATATCAAGAGACTCGACAGCAGTAGCACAAGCACCGACAGGAGTCTTGATCGGGCCTGTAGAGGAGAGAAGCAACATGTTAACCCACGCAGACATGGTGTTGATGAAAGATTCCTGCAAAATATCCTTTTGGATCGGCTTGTCTTGCCATCTGCCCTTGTACATCCCTCTCAGAGCGCTCACACCTCCAACACCAGAACCAACACAGTTACCAACCTCTGACAAGTGCACGTATTTGTAGAATTCGTAGGGGTCGGTGATACCAGACGCCAAAAGGGCCTCGACAACACTGACAAGGACATAAAGAGTGACTGGATCGACTTGGGTGATGATATCTTCGGGGATGCCATATCTACGGGCGTCCCACCCGGCGGGAATCTGGCCAGCAACAAGGCGGTCGAATTTCAATGCCTTGGGAACGTACAGCAACGCACCCTTCTTTAGGCGCACAGTGTACTCACCGGTCTCCGTAAGTTCAAAGATCTCGACTTTATCACCGTGTTGTCTCTTGAATTCTTGTGCATTCTCTTTGCTCGTCTCGAATTGTTCCAAGTCTTGCTCAATAACAACTTCCTGGAGTAATTCCTTCCTTTTAGGGTCATAGCCACCGAAAAGCTCGCTCTCAATCAAACGGATACCGGAGTGTTCCAAGATGTGCTTCTCATACTTGGCTTTGACATCTTTGTCATCAACAGGTTCGTTTGTTTTAGCATCGACCCAACCGGAGTATTGTTTGCCCTTGATTGGTCCCTTGAAATGCTTGATGAGACCCATGATCCAAGCCATTTCAATGCATCCTTCGAGCGAAAAATGACCGTAGGCCTCCATCTCCCATCGAGTCCTAGAGTTACCCCAGGGACCGACCTCAGCAAATCCGGTAACAACAACAACCTTCTCCAAGTCGACCATACCACGGAGGTCTGCAGCCAAAGGTTCAATCTCCTTTTTATAATCTGGAAGTTCCGGGAATGAAAACTTCATATTCGCACGCGGCTGGATAGTGACCTTTTGGTAGAGTTTCTCCGACTCCTCGCCGTTGACGATCTTGTGCTCGATGGCGGTTTCGACTGTGACCGCCTTGCGAACTTCACAAGTCTCTTGCAGATTCTGACGGAGCTGGGCAGAAACCTCCTTAAGATTGGGAATATACTGGAAGCCACCGTTAAGATCGGCAAAGACCGGCTCGACTTGGCAGAGGTTGACGACAGCTGGAGCCATCAGACCCAAGAGGTTGAAAGCCATTTCCTGTTGAGAGAAGGTACGGACACCAAGTTTCTCAACACCCTCGGCGATAGAGTTGTTGCCACCCATCAAACCAGTACCACGGGTCCATCCGATAACAGCCCCGCAGATTGTGAGGTAGTTACCCCATGATTCGGAATGCCATCGGGTGAACAATGTCTCCAATGCTAGCTTGGATTCAGAGTACATGCCGTCGTTACCGAAGGTACCATGGTTGGGAGAAAGAGGAAGGATGACCTGTGCAGGACGGGTTTCGTAGCCACGAGAGGCTTTATTTGTCTTGACCATTCCAAGGAGACGGAGAAGATTTGTCAACATGATTCTGTGCGCAAGCTCGGACTTGGAGTCGAGGCCATCGATTTCACGGCCGTTCTCAGAAATAGCGGCGAAGGGAATAACAAAGTCCAAATCCCATCCCAGTCCATTCTTTGCATCATAGACCCAGTTTACAAGAGCTTCGCAATCCTGCTTGCTACCTGAAAAAAAATAAAAAAAAAATTGTTAGACTCAATTCTTTAGTAGGAGAGGGTGGTATTATTTACCTTGGTTGAATGGTACAACAATCAATTGGGAACCACGGGCTCCAAATTTCGTGTACATAGTCTGGTAGTACTCGGTAACCTCACGAGAAAATCTGCTAGTAGTAACAACGACTCTAGCGCCACCGCTGAGAAGTCCTTGCAAGACCTCGGCTCCGATAGAACCAGCACCAGCACCAGTCATAAGAACATTCTTTCCATCAAATGTTACACCGGACTAGGAATATATTAGTACTTGCCGACCATAAAAGTAGAAATGGGGGAAAGCATACGGCAGCAGCCTGTTCCAAGCAATCCAAGTATAATCCAGTCAACTTTTTCGAGTACTCCCAGCCATGATCTTCCTTCCTCCTCAAATGAAGGAATGGAATGCATTCAACCTTGCCCTTCCCTGAATTGTTGTTTTTCTTGTTATTGGCACCCTTCTCATGGAGGATCTGGGCCTCATTCATTGCTAAACTCTTGAAGATGTTTGCGTAGAGTGTTTTAATCTGCATTTGCGAGGATTTTGTAATTTTGTGTTGCTGTTTAATGATCTTGTAAATCTTGGCAAGGTCGTTCTGGACCTTCGTTCGGTTTCCATACTCGCTCAGTTTTCCACCAGCAGCCATTTCCTTAACGTAGTGCTCAAGCTTTCGAATCGCAGGTCGTGGAACCTCGGCATATGACATGTTACCCTGGGCGTCAATAGTGGTTTGAGGGGCGGTAGGGTATTGAACATCTTTGAAAACGGGAGCCGTGCCAAGAGCCTCTTGACAGTTCGCAATAAGCTGCTCCCCAAGTTCCTTTGCAAGCTTGTATGTCTCACCACGTTCAGTGGGACAGTGATCAATGTGGTATTGCATGTATTCGAGCAACGTGGGGTTAGAGCGATTCATGATATGAATACATCGTGAAACAATTTCGCGGTCAACGAGCTTCAGGCGGCCAAAGACAATGTCGAAGTACATGTGGAGTGCATCCTGTCGGGCCCAGTTCCATGATGAATCGTAAACTCTGGCCTTGAGTGGCGAGAAAGAAGGCTCGATTCCCGAGGCGTAGAACTCGCCGTGCTCGACATTCCATAGGTCAAGTTGTGCTTGTAAAACTTTCTGGGTATCCAAAGAACCAACATATGCCTTATCTCCAGAGCGAAGGTCCATTTTCAGGTACCTTGCCAGGAGCTCAAGCTGTTGTTTGAACAATGCCCTTTGGTCTTTAGTCAAAGCATCAATGGCGGCAGGATCCATCATCATTCCACCACCGCCACTGCCGGAAGAACCTCCAGCTGCGGGCGCAGACAGGGAGATACCGGATGCAATAGCATACTTTGCCGACACGTCGTCCAAAAATGCCTTTGCATCATTTTCACTTCCCAATCTTGCCGCTGGCTCCATTGTAATTGCCATCAGCAAGACACCATCCTGTCGTCCTGACTGAAGACCCCATCGGTCCCCGAGGTATTTCCTTGCCGTTGTGATATTGAAACCACCAGGCATCTTGGAAGAAATCATACGAGCAATCATCGAGCTTGACTGCTTGCCGAGCTGGCCGTTGAATGTGGTCTGCATTGCCGCACCCAATTCATCCAAGGGGGTATCCTCCGGTTTTTCGGGGGTATTGCCAAATTCCTTTTGTAAATCTAAATTTTTGTTAATATAATTGCGTTTGAATATGATTGATGTAGAAGACAAACCTCCCAAAATTTCATTTTGCAATGTACTTTTACCATTGACCAAATCTTTGATGGCTTTTGATAATGGAATTTCTGCCAGAGATTTTTTGAGCTTCTGTGCAATGAGTGACCGCACAATGTCTACGGCCTGGACAGGTACATCGGCAACCTGAGCAGCTGGGCCTGAGGATGGTGCAGGGGCAGCAGCAGCAATGGGAGCTGACGCTGCTGGAGCATTGGCAGGTGCTGAGGACGAGGCCACAGGAACTTCTGGGGTTGTCTCCTCTTCAACAGGTTCGACATCGTAGTAGATTTCCTTCGCATCCTTGTTGTAGCAAAGAATTTGACGCTGGAGAGATTGGGCAGCATCATAGGCCTCATACTTCGCTGCAAGAGTACGCCGGGCCATACCGCCAAGAGTGTCGGAGGGACCAATTTCAACAAGTCGTTCCGCCGAATGCTGGGAGAGAATCACATCCTGGGTTTCAATCCTGAGAAATTGTAAGTTAGTAGCTCAAGGATAATGAATATGGGGGCGAGTTCAAACCATCTAACGGGACTAGCGAACTGGTAGGCCAGAAGCTCCACCATTAAGGTGTAAGCCAATTCCTGTTCTTGTTCAGGTCTCATGGTTGCTTGTGATGAGGATGTTCAAGCTTTCGGAATTAAAAGATTTCCAGGTGGAGAAGGCGGGGTATTAAGAGTGACAGTCGTGAAGCCCGTGAATCAAAACTTGTCTAGAGGATTTATGAAGATGAATGTAAAAGTCCTCGACGGAAAAAATGATGAAAAAAGAATTGAATTAATGGCCGTTCCGGTGCAGCTACTGTCTAAACTCCTTGGTGGTAGGTTTCGTTTTCGTCAATGGTAAGAAGGGAATGGAGATTGGCCGGCGGATACGGGGAGTCAACGCACGGGGAGGGGAGGGGAGAGAATGGATTGAAGTAGGTAAAGAGAAGACGTGGAGAGTGAGGGGGGTCAAGAAAGGCAATTCATGCAGCAACGGAGGAGAAAGTAAAATGAAGCTATTCAACGCCAGGTCCTCTCTTTCAAGCCAATACCACTGGGGCTACAGGGACTGCTACAGGCACTATCACCAGGACACTTTATCGCTCTATCAGTGACTCTCGAGGGAAGCTCTTTACCCCCCCTTGGTGGGGTCTACCCGCAGATTCTTAGTTTTTGAAACGCAGGGATCGGAAAGTGTTGGGACCCAGTCTAGTTTGGAATATCAAGCGTCAAGACCTACACAAAAACCGCAAAAACCGCACCTTTCACCGCAAATATACCCCAATGTTTCCCTGTGCTTCCTTTCCTCTCCGTTCCCCCCTCCCCCTTCTTGAGATGCTAAGTACCTACTCTACATAATCTTACCTATCGAGATTTTTCTGGGCTGCCGCTAAAGCTTTTGCTTTTGCTTTTGCTTCAATTCCAGTTTTTCGGCCCACCGGAAGAAAGTTCATTGGTTGCTTTCGGCCCGAATCTCGGTGACAACGATAATAGGCTTATGAAACTTTCTTTTACAGACCCGCCACCGCGGTAGAGAACTGCATACATGAAATAAGCAACTATCACCGCGGGCCCTGTGTTACAGAGGGATGTAAGTATATATTGCGCAAGCACGTATGAGCTCATGTTTGAATCGCGATGTCTGTGAGTGGCAAGCATAGCACGGTTATAGTTCTGATAAGAGAATTGACTCCTTGCTGCTCCCAACAAGTAATACATATAACCAATTCCCATCAAAGTTCGGTCGGTACCTATATTGTCATCGTAATCAATGTCATCGTAATCTTCGTCGATGGGGTTGGCAGTCGTATTTATCGAGAAGCCGAGGACAAAGAGAGAGCACATAGTGATCATCGATTGCGATGTTTTTCGGGATGAGATGAAGCACTTTGGAACCCACACCTTTATTTATTGTTTGTTGAAGGTTGAGGAATATTCCAGACCGTTGTTGGGAAGTCCGAAGAGGGCCAAAGGGTCCTGGATCGACCAGCGATAGGCAACGGGGCTGCAGGGGTAAGTTGGGTCCAGAGAGGCGGGGCCCTGGCCTGACCCAACTTGTTCCCCTCAACATTTTGCCCGCGATTTGAGCTCTTGTCAGGGTTGCTGCCCCTCACGGGTAAGAAGAAAAAAACATTTCAGAGAAAGCCGCTGCATGTAGGTGCGTGCGTTTGTAAAAAGAAAATAGCTCTGTTCTGCATGCTTTGGTAGCTCTCGTGTATGGCGGAGTCCTTGCGTCCTAGTCTACTCTAATCCGTGCCACGCATTTCCATTTCCATTTCCCCTCCATATCTTCCTCTAGAATTACTTCAGTTCTTCTCCCCCCCTCTTTCTCTATCTCCTCTCCCTCTAGTTCTACCATCCTTTCCATCATCCTCTTTAATCAATTCTTTCACGAACCATCACGACCCAGGATCAGGAATTGAACAAGTTTTTCTTCTTCGTTTCATCCCATTTTCCACTTAATTGAGGAATCAGTATTAATTAAACTAGAGCTTTGTGCTTCCTTCGTGAGTTCCCTCTTGGAATATATGATAATAGGCGAAATTGGTTTTGCCATTAAGGAATTCTCTCGATTTTATTTTTCTACCTGCATCGTACTGACTGACCTCTTAGCTTCTAAGACGAGGGCAATCAATTCCCTACACCCAGCAAGACAATTCACCACACTTGATCATGTACGGCACTATAGGAACAACCACTGGGGTCTCTACCCCTCATTCTGCATCCTCTCTGCGTCCCCTCGTGCTCACCCATGGTTCTTTGGAGCATGCCCTCCTCGTTCCAACAGCCCTCCACTACCATGCATCTGAGCTTCGTCAGCGATTCTCTACTCATTTGCCTAACCCCACAGATGAATTGGCTCTCGATGACGAGCCATCATCCGTGCCCGAATTGCTTGCCCGCTTCTTGGGATACGTTACACAGCAGGTTCTTGAGGGCGAGGATGATGCTCAGGGAACCTACGAAGATGTCCTGCGACTTGTATTGAGCGAGTTTGAATCTCGCTTCCTGAGAGGAAATGAAGTTCATGCTGTGGCCGCTCAATTACCCGGTATTCCATCAAAAAGACTTGATGTCGTGAAGCATTACTACGCTGCCCGTCAGGCTACAAACCGCCCAATCAAGGCCCACGAATCGGCCCTTTTCCGCGCCGTTACTGATGGAAAGGCTGATATCTATGCCGTCTTCGGTGGCCAGGGAAACATTGAGGAGTACTTTGACGAGCTCCGGGAGTTGCACAATGTTTATGGCGGATTGGTTGAAGAGTTTTTGATCTCTTGCGCCCATGTATTGAGCTCCTTGTCACGAGATCCCAAGGCGGCAAAAGTATACTCGAAAGGATTGGATGTTATGAGGTGGTTACAGGATGAAGATGCCACGCCGGACCTCACATATCTTGTTTCTGCGCCAGTTTCATTTCCCTTGATTGGGCTGGTCCAATTGGCGCATTATTTCGTTACTTGTAAGATTCTTGGAAAAGAGCCGGGCGAACTGCGAGAAAGATTTTCCGGTACCACTGGTCACTCGCAGGGTGTCATTATGGCTGCTGCAATCGCCTCATCATCATCCTGGGAATCATTTTACCAGGTCGCACACGATTCCTTGACGGTTCTATTCTGGATTGGGTGTCGTTCGCAGCAAACATACCCCCGTACATCACTCGCCCCCAATGTTCTCCAGGACTCAATCAATGAAGGTGAAGGCACACCTTCTCCCATGTTGTCTGTCCGAGATCTTTCACAAGCTCAGGTACAACAACATGTGGATACTACAAATCACCATTTGCCCTCAGACAGGCACATTCACATCTCGCTGATCAATGGCGCCCGAAACGTCGTTGTTACTGGTCCTCCACAATCTCTCTATGGTCTCAACCTGAGTCTCAGGAAGGTGAAGGCGCCGACCGGCTTGGATCAGAACCGAGTTCCATTCACCGAGAGGAAGGTTCGATTCACCAACCGATTTCTGCCCATTTCTGCGCCTTTCCATTCACCATACTTGGAGGCAGCAACATCAATCATCGAAGAGGATCTCAAGGGCATCAGATCTTTCAACCGAAAAGATCTTGCAATTCCAGTCTATAACACATACAACGGCGAGGATCTCCGCACTGCCAAGGGCGATGAATCGATCATTTCCGAACTTGTTAATATGATCACTAGGCTCCCAGTTCATTGGGAGGCCGCCACGGTGTTCCCTAAGGCAACCCATATCTTGGACTTTGGCCCCGGTGGTATCTCCGGTCTCGGGGTGCTCACACACCGTAACAAGGATGGCACTGGTGTCCGAATAATCGTTGCCGGAGCATTTGAGGGAACCAATAGTGAAGTAGGGTATAAACCGGAGCTATTTGATAGGGATGACGAGCATGCTGTAAGATACGCTGTCAACTGGCTCGATCAGCATGGACCAAAGCTTGTCAAGACTAAGCAAGGCCAAACCTTCGTCGATACTAAGTTCTCCAGACTTTTGGGAAGAGCACCGGTAATGGTTGCAGGAATGACTCCTTGTACCGTCCCGTGGGACTTTGTTGCTGCTACGATGAATGCTGGATACCAGATCGAGTTGGCTGGTGGTGGATATTACAATGCACGAGGTCTCACCGAAGCATTGCGCAAGATTGAAGAGGGCACCACACCAGGTGCTGGTATCACTGTCAATTTGATCTACGTCAACCCGCGTGCTATGGCCTGGCAAATCCCACTCCTCCAGCAGCTTCGCTCTGAAGGTGTACCGATCGAAGGTCTCACAATTGGTGCTGGTGTGCCATCTATTGAGGTTGCCAACGAGTACATTGAACAAATTGGGCTGAAGCATATTTCTTTCAAGCCCGGCTCTATCGACGCCATCCAGCAGGTCATCAACATTGCCAAAGCGAACCCAACCTTCCCAGTTATCCTTCAGTGGACTGGTGGCCGTGGCGGAGGACATCACTCTTTTGAAGATTTCCATCAACCAATTCTGCAAATGTACGGAAGAATTAGAAAGTGTGATAACATTGCACTTGTTGCTGGGTCTGGATTCGGTGGCGCTGAAGACACATACCCATACCTCACCGGAAAGTGGTCCGAGAGGTTCCACTACCCCCCGATGCCATTCGACGGTGTTTTGTTTGCTAGTAGAGTAATGACTGCTAAAGAGGCCCACACCAGTTTGAATGTAAGAAACATTTCACCTGATTTCCATATCAATGTACAGTTACTAACCCAGAATCCTTATATCCATACAGGCCAAGAAAGCGATTTGTGAGGCCGAAGGGTTGGATGACAAGGACTGGGAAAAAACCTACAAGGGTCCTGCAGGAGGTGTTATTACTGTTCTGTCGGAGATGGGTGAACCTATTCACAAGCTTGCCACTCGTGGTGTGAAGCTTTGGTAACTAGCTCATAACCCCAATTAAATCGAGCATGGCTAATATCCTGCAGGGCTGAGTTTGATCGCACCATTTTCGCTCTCGACAAAGCTAAACGTCTCGCTGAGCTCAAAAAACAACGTGATTACATCATAAAACGTCTTAATGCCGACTTTCAGAAGACATGGTTTGGTCGCAATACCGCCGGCGAAGCTGTTGATCTTGAGGACATGACTTATGCCGAAGTTGTTCGCCGCATGGTTGAACTCATGTACGTGAAGCATGAGTCTCGTTGGATCGACCCCTCATTGAAGCGTCTCACTGGTGACTTCATCCGCCGTGTCGAAGAGCGCTTCACCACCGCCCTAGGCCAACCTTCACTTCTCCAAAACTATGCGGATTTGGATGATCCTTTCACCACCGTTGAAACCATTCTTAGCCACTATCCCGAAGCCAACACACAGCTTATAAACGCTCAAGACATGCAACACTTTTTGTTGCTTTGCCAGAGGATGGGCCAGAAGCCAGTACCTTTTGTTCCTTCTCTTGACGAGAATTTCGAATATTGGTTCAAGAAAGATTCTCTTTGGCAGTCTGAGGATCTCGAAGCGGTTGTAGGACAGGACGTTGGAAGGACGTGTATTCTTCAGGGTCCCATGGCTGCAAAGTACTCTACGATCGTCAACGAACCCATCAAGAAAATTTTGGACGGTGTTCACAATGCCCACATTGCTTCATTGACTAAGGATCTCTACAACGGAGACCAAGCAGCTATCCCGGTTATTGAGTATTTTGGTGGCAGAAAATTGACGGCAGCTGGAGATGTTGAGGAGGTGGATGGGTTGACTATTTCTTCGGAAGCGAACAAAGTCACTTATAGGTTATCCTCTTCGCCATCACAAGGCGCTCTTCCCGATGCGGACTCGTGGTTGAAGTTGCTTGCGGGAAACAAACGCTCATGGAGACACGCGGTCTTTACCACTGCTGTCTTTGTTCAAGGCAACAAATACCAAGACAACCCGATGAAGCGAATCTTTTCGCCTGCTCATGGCATGCTGGTTGAGATTACCGATGTTGATGACCGGGAAAAGACTGTCATCACTGTCAAGGAACAACACCAAGGCAGTGGACGTTATGTCAAGACCATGGAGGTGAAGATGACTGCTAAGAAGGAAATTTCCCTTATCATGTATGAGGAGCGAACTGCCCTCGGAAAGTCGGTTGGATTGCCCATTTTGCTTGAATACCACCCAGAGACCGGATATGCCCCTATTCGCGAAGTCATGGAGGGCAGAAACGACAGAATCAAAGAGTTCTATTACCGCCTTTGGTTTGGTGATGAGAAGGTTCCTTTGGACGCATCTGTTACCGACGTGTTTGAGGGTGGCCAGAGCACGGTAACCGGACAGGCAATCGCTGACTTTGTTCATGCTGTTGGTAACAATGGTGAGGCTTTTGTAGAGAGACCCGGAAAAACTGTATATGCCCCCATGGACTTTGCGATTGTCGTCGGATGGAAGGCTATCATCAAGGCCATCTTCCCAAGAACCATCGACGGAGACCTCCTTAGACTTGTGCATTTGTCAAACAGTTTCCGCATGCTCCCAGGTGCTGAGCCGTTGCAAAAAGACGATGTTGTCGATACCAAAGCTCATATCAACTCCGTCTTGAACCAGCCATCAGGCAAGATGGTTGAGGTTTGTGGAACGATTTCGAGGGGTGGGCGCCCTGTCATGGAAGTCATCTCCCAATTCCTTTACCGCGGCGTTTACACCGACTATGAAAACACATTCCAGAGGAAGGTCGAGACCCCCATGCAGGTGACCTTGACCTCAAGTAAGGATGTTGCTGTTCTTAAATCCAAGGAATGGTTCCAGCTTGATGAGCCGGAGACTGAACTCCTCAACAAGACTCTCACTTTCCGTCTCTCTAGCTTTATCCGCTTCAAGAGCGAGAAGGTCTTTAGCTCCGTTGAGACCGTCGGAGAGGTTTTGATTGAACTTCCTACCAAGGAAATTATCCAGGTCGCGTCTGTGGTGTACGATGCCGGTCAGAGCCACGGAAACCCAGTCATTGATTACCTGGAACGTCATGGGTCAAGTATCGAACAGCCAGTCAACTTTGAAAACGCCATCCCTCTCAACGCGGGAACACAGCTTATCATCCGTGCTCCTGCGAGCAATGAGGCGTATGCAAGAGTTTCTGGAGATTTCAACCCGATCCACGTCTCAAGAACCTTCTCCAAATATGCTAACCTCAAGGGAACAATTACCCACGGAATGTTCTCATCTGCAGCTGTTCGCTCCCTTGTTGAGACATGGGCTGCTGAGAATAATATCGGCCGTGTCAGGTCTTTCTCTTGCTCATTTGTCGGGATGGTGTTGCCGAATGACGATATCGAGACCAAGTTACACCACATTGGTATGGTTAGTGGTAGGAAGATCATCAGGGTTGAAACGACCAACAAGGAGACAGAGGAGAAGGTTATTGTCGGAGAGGCAGAGGTTGAGCAACCGGTATCAGCATATGTCTTCACTGGACAAGGTTCTCAGGAGCAAGGAATGGGAATGGATCTGTATGATTCTTCGCCCGTTGCTAGAGAGGTTTGGCAGCGAGCTGACAAGCACTTTATGGATAACTATGGTATGTTTGCAATCATTTATATGCACAAGCTCAAATTGACTAACGTTCATCGAAGGATTCTCAATTACAACCATCGTCAGGAACAACCCGAATGAGCTCACTGTTCACTTTGGCGGTCCGCGTGGAAAAGCTATCAGACAGAACTATATGTCAATGACTTTCGAGAGTGTCATGGCCGATGGTTCTACTAAGTCTGAGAAGATTTTCAAGGAAATCGATGAAAACACCACTTCCTACACCTACCGCTCGCCTACCGGTCTCTTGTCCGCCACGCAATTCACTCAGCCCGCACTTACACTCATGGAGAAGGCGTCGTTCGAGGACATGAGATCCCGAGGCTTGGTTCAGCGTGACTCCGTCTTCGCTGGTCACTCGCTTGGTGAATACTCTGCACTTGCCGCGCTTGCCGAAGTTATGCCCATTGAGTCACTTGTCTCTGTTGTGTTCTACCGTGGTTTGACGATGCAAGTCGCTGTTGAACGTGACGCTGAGGGAAGGAGTAACTATTCGATGGTCGCAGTCAATCCTAGCAGGATCTCTAAAACCTTCAACGAGCAAGCTCTTCAATATGTTGTTGATAACATTGCGGAGGAGACTAAGTGGCTACTGGAAGTTGTCAACTACAACGTTGCCAATCAGCAGTATGTTTGCGCTGGAGATGTGAGTTTTATTCCCCCCATCGTGATCTTTATTGAATCTTTTACTAATTTTATTAGCTCCGTGCCCTTGACTGCCTTACCAATGTCCTCAACTTCCTTAAGGTCCAGAAAATTGATATCCAAGCTCTCATGGCCAAAATGTCACTTGAGAGTGTAAAGGAGAAGTTGGTCGAGATTATTCAAGAATGTGCCAAGCAAACGGAGGCAAAGCCGAAGCCACTCGAACTCCAGCGTGGTCTTGCTACAATCCCTCTTCGTGGAATCGATGTCCCCTTCCACTCGACCTTCTTGCGCAGCGGTGTCAAGCCATTCAGAAGTTTCTTGATGAAAAAGATCCTCAAGAGCTCGATCGACCCTAGCAAGCTTATTGGAAAATACATTCCAAACGTCACTGCGAAACCGTTTGCCTTGACCAAGGAATACTTTGAGGATGTTTACAAGTTGACGAACAGTCCTAGAATTGGGCAGGTTCTCGCAAACTGGGATAAATATGAGGATGCCCCGGCGGCTTAATTGTGAATTTTAAATGTCTGTTACTTTTTTCTTCTTTTTTTTATGTAAATGATTTTTCCTTGCGCTCTTTTCTTTTCTTTAAAAACCGAAGGCTGGGTTTGGGTTCGGGATTGGGACTAAAATACTTATTGGTTTTTCTCTTTGGTTTTTCTGTGGCGGCAGTTGTTATTTCTTTTCGTTGGTCCTATTTCTTATCTGTGTTATGCGTTTGATTTTATTCCCTATTTTAGATACCAAGATGCGTGAATAAGGTACATAGATTTTGTTGGAATTGAAGCTAGCAGCCTTGAATAACTTTCACAGTTTATTCTATAAGTGGGGGATGAGTTTTGATGTGACGGGGCGAATTACTTTTAGAACTTTGTAGTCGTGTAGTAAACCCCTGTTTATTCCATCTGATCGGCCTAATCTGGAATGGCCACGATGGTCCCTGGAGTACATGAGCTCGAGTGATAGCTCATGAAGGTACATACCACCCCTCAACAAAAAAAAAGGTCCGCTCCGCCGGTAGCAGTATCAGCGCTCCGTTGCGCCATGCGGCCCTGTAGCAAATATTATCCATCAGAAACCCTGTTATCTGGCGTCCCGTCTATATCACACATAGGTCCCGCTAGCAATATATGCATACATGTACATACATACACCCGCCCACTACGATATTGTAGCCAGCTAATCCGCGGAGCGTTATCATCCCATAGTCATGCATATGCCCATAGTCTCCGCGTCCAGACAAGAATAACCGTAGCCGCGGGCCTCCGCGACCATGCCCGTAGACGTCTCTGTAGGGACTTGAGAGCGCGGGAGAGTAGAAGGTGTCTGGGGGGTGGGATGTCGGCAAAGGGCTGGGTGGTCATGAGTTTCATCTTTTGTGATGTGTGGGGTGCGGTGTGATTGGATAGGTTGTGGAGGGTGGGGGGGTTGGGGGTTGGGGACGGGAGCGGGCCCTTTTATAAGTTGGGATATGGGAACAAAGGATAGAATGGGTGGGGTTGGTGGGGCTTTGTTGTGACCTGCATGGTTGCGGGAGTTGAAGAGCCGCCAGGGGCCGTGGGGAAAGCGGTAATGTGTTTATGGCTGCACATACTATACTCCTGGAGAAGATATAGTTGAGGATGGGGGGCAGGTGTTCTGGCCTTGGCAAGGTGGAGGAAGGAAAGCTTGTGTGGGAGTGGGGGGGCCTGGCGCCGGTTTTTCACGTTTTGATCATTTCCACCTCCCCCCGGGGGGAGGGTGGAAAACCTCTAATTCTTCGCCGCCCTCTAGGAGAGTAGTAAACTTATGCATGTATATATCTTTAGCGACGCAAAATATAAAGCATCTATCTGGCTCTGTGACGTTGTCGATTTCTTTGCTCCGGTGGCTAGCTGGTCAATTCGGTATTGTATTTACATACCTAGCTACATGCATGTATGCGCTCTGTTAGCATATTCCGTTTCTGCCGCCACCGAAGAAGTAGTGTTCTTACTCGGGCCTGGAGTTGACAGGTGCTTTTTTTATATATGTATATCAATCAGTCCAATATACTCGTAGTTTTATGACGTTTCCGAACACGACTGCTATTGCACACCATACAAAAAAGCGCCAAATCCACCTTTTTGTATGTCATGCAATAGCAGTCGTGTTCGGAAACGCTATGAAGCTACGAGTACAGGCTTATTTTCTCTATTTGTCTGTCAGTCGGGGCTCTCAGGCCGCTGCGCGGCCCTCGACCCCTCCTGGCAGGCAAAGTCCATCACTATATCTGCTCTGGTCGATATGTGTCAGGCAATTTTCAAGCTGCAAGTATATATATCCCTTTGACAGCCACCAAGCCGCTAAAATCGAACTACTAATCGATTCCCAGAACCAGTAGAAAATCTGTTAATAATCCAACACCACTCAGCACAATACCCATGTTGATATCCAACACAACATGTTTCAAGTGAAACAAAAACCTCTCTCAATGAGCCAATCAGAAGACATTGCATATGCAGGTTATAATTATATACTTATTAGATAGATACAGAAAATGTCTAGAATGATACACTTTCCGGCACGCTTGATGTAGAGTAACACATACATAAATGCAAAAAAAAATGACACACTTCTGCGGGTGGTCCCAAATGACACAGTTCAAAACAGCTTCGGGGCTCTTTTAGAAGAACACGGCAAGATTCGGCAAGTCATTACTTGTAACGAAGAGATCTACACATCATATGATATAGGTTGGGCTTTCTTTCTCGTCAAAGTAGATAAATTCTAAAATAGCCCCTGTGTCAATTTTGATCGTAGAAGTGTGTCATTTTTGCATTACATGTTATGTGCTGCTCTGCATACAGTATCAGAAATGGGGGGTAAAATCTGATACCGCATCAGTACGGTATTGTGAGAAGATGCCGCTTTATCTCCGTATTTTAACAAAGTATACGGTAGTGGTACGGCAGTGGTACGGCATTGTCAAAGACTGCGCGGTAGTCGTTTTATCCATGTTTCTGTCACTGTATATATACCAGAAAGTGGTGTCATTTTAGACTTTTTTTTTTTTTTTTCCGTTTTATAGATTGTAGGTAAATACATACATAGATTGTGTATTCGTCGGCCTCAGCCTCCCCAGTGAAAACCGGCATGGAAAATTCTATTCCGGCAGTGATGGAACAAATAGATCAAAAAAAAAAACGAACAAAAAAAAGCACCGCAAACCCTACCATCCCAAACCCCCACCACCACTCCAAACCCCACCACTCCCACCCCCTCGCCAGACCAGACCAGACCAGACCAGACCAGACCAGACCAGACCATGCCTACTCACAACCACCCGGCAGAGCTACATGTAGTGAACCCCTCTCGTATAATGCAGACCACTCGCCCATACTGGGAATCTGTCCGGAATGATACTTGAGCACCAAGACGCCTAGGGTAGCTAACCCGGGGTGTATGGGGTGCGAGAGTTTCGGTACCCAAGTCTGACCATCCATCTACCAGCTAGCTAGCTAGCTAGTACACGGCGCCGGCATGCAGCGGGTCTACAGAATTGAAATGTCTGGGGCTGGCACGAGAATGGAAGAAGGGGGGGGGTTCTGGAATTTAGAAAGAACCCCCCGCATGGTGAGCTAGCTAGCCCGGTGCGCCCCTACTTGTCTATACCTACCTACCTACCTACAGAATTAAAAAAAAAACCAAGAGCCCACAGCCCACAAACAGCCCACTCACACACACATCCCTAAAACCGCCAAGGCACAACCACACGGCAGCGACTCCGCCAACAAGCCCAGACCCGCCGCCTAAGCCCCCACGTATTCGTGCCGAGTGATAGTCCATGATTCTGACTTTCCCGCCCAACTCGCCATATGGGAGGTTCTGTGGTGTCGCCATGTTTGGCCGCTGGTTTCTCGTTGCTTGTTGTGGGTGGGTGTGGTGGTTGGTGATGGCCGGGGCGGCGACATGCATCCACTTGGATTGGGCAACCCACCACCACCACCACCACCACCACCGCCGCCGCCGCCGCCCCCGCTCTATTAGAGCAGATTACTCAACCATTATCCACCCAACAGACCACAGGAGCCCCCCCCCCCCCCGCGTATGAGCGCCACAGTTCTCATCTTCCCAATAGATCCTAGTTGCATAGCGGGGGGGGCGAGTGATGGTTCATGATCCTAGTGTATTGATATTTTTTTTGGTTTAATTCATTAATTGCATCTGGCGTATCGTGTTGGTTGATGTGATGGCTAGTTGTGGGGTGGAGGGTATGGATGGGTTGGTCGGTTGGTTTTATGGTGAAGTAGGTATGTGGCTTTTTGTGTTGTGTATAGGCTGAGGAAGGGAGCGCGGGGGGTCGAGTGAAGGGGTAAGTATTCCAGCACAGAGAATCGCGGGGGGGGAGGGGGGGTAGGATATAGACATCTAGCTAGAACCGGAAAGGGGGAAGAGATTGAAGGAGAAATAAGTTACATGACTATTCTACAACAATACAATAAAACAATAGAGAGCCCCAGCCAGCGCAGTTATATATAACAGATCTATACAATAAAAGAAGAAAAGAAAGCGTAAAGAAGACGAAGATTAAAGAAGAGGAAGATTAGAGATTACTAGCTAACCTAGTACAGTGTAATTTATAAGAGATATATATACAAAAAAAAAAGGTAAAGAGGAGTAAAAAGAAGAAGAAGAAGAAGATTAGAGATTACCAGTTATCTAATCCAGTGCAATTATAAGAAAGGTAAAAAGAAGAGATTGCCAGTTAGATGATTGGATACCTTGACACCTGGCTACTGCACCCACCCACCCAAAAGCTAAGGAGCTGCAGTTGCAGGCCAGCAACTACACGGCCAACACCAAGTAAGTAAGTAATAACCAGACATCCCAGCCCAGCCCACGCACCCCATCCCATCCCATCCCACCCAGGGTATCAAACCCCCCCCTCTACGACCACTCAACAAACTTCACAACCCTCCTACACACACCCCGCACCTCTGCATCCCTCAGCACACTCTCCAACATCCTCCAGCGCCTGCTCCCCTCCACGCAGTCCACCAGACCCCGCATCTCTACAACGCCCATCACGCCGTCGGCCTCGCTGCCGGCCAGGTCCAGGTCTAGCAGCGTGCGCTCGCCGATGTAGGGCAGCTTGGTGTGGAGGATGCTCATGCCGCGGGTGCTGCCGGGGTGTAGGTGGGCGCGGTAGAGGTCGATGAGGGGGGTGTGGGTGTGGGTGAGGGAGTGGGGGGTGGTGGTGGTGGTGGTGGGGGTGGGGAGGGAGACGATGGCCGCGAGGGCGCTGATGGTGCTTGTGGCGCCGGAGGCCGCGGCTTCGGCGGGTTTTGTGCACGCGGCTTCGGCGGCGCCAATGGTGGAAATGGTGGAGACGGAATGGGCCTTGCGCCGCTTCTTGGGCGCCGCTTCTTCGGTGCTTGTGGCCGTAGCCGCTTTTCGGCCAGCCATTGTGGGGGCCCTTTTGCGTTTCAGCTGTGCGGTGTCTTTTCTCGCCTGTACACTCTGCGGCGGCGGCGGTGGGGGAGTGGGCGTGGGCGTAGGCGTAGGCGTAGGTGTAGGACTGGGGTCGACAAAACTGACGCCAAAGACGCCTTCAGCGGGGAGGACGAGGGCGGCGGCGGGGGGCTTGACGGTGGGGAGGGTGCTGGGGGTGTAGAAGGGGTCGATGCGCGCGGGGCTGACCATGGAGGGGTCCCACTCTGTGGAGTCGGAGGGGATGGCTGTGCGGGTGGAGAGCGGGGAGGAGAGGAGGCGGTTGTGGCGGCGGGGGAGGGGGGCGTGAAGGGGAGGGGGGGCATTGGTGGTGGTTGTGTGGGGATGGTGGGGGGGTGGGGGGAGAGGTGGAGTGGTGGAGAGGTGGAGAGGTGGAGAGGTGGGTCTCGAGATGGTGGTTTGATAGTTTATGGCTGTGGTGGGCAGCTACTCCGGGTTTGGGTGCCGTCGTTGTTTCGTAGCTGGTGGCATCATGGACTATCACTCGGTCATGTTTTGGGGTGACGGGTGACGAGACTGGCGCTGTGCGTGTGGTGGGTGAGCAGAGAGGGTGATGGGAAACTCCGAATGCAACGTAATAATTACTGGCTGTATCTGTGCCTGCTCCGCGCAAGATGAAGAACAAGAAGAAATATAAATAGAAGCAATTAAAGAAATTGAAATACATGATGCTAAGAGTTGGTAAAAAGGGAATACAAGCTATATAGTAGAAAGAAAGAATACGTGCTGCTGCGAGTAAAATAAAAATGAAAAAAAAAAGAGAGAAAAAAGAATACTAAAAACATGAAAAGATAAAAAGATATAACCCCCGCCCACTCACTCCCCCCCCCCACCAGGCACACCACACCACACTACTCCCCCCTCCCCCCATGCCTCACCGGCGCCCTCTTCACATGCGCCCTCTTCATCGCCGCCTCCGCCGCCGCCTGCCTCGCCGTCCTACACGCCGCCAGCGGCGGCACCTCATACCCCCCCTCCCCCTCCTCCTCATCATCCACCTCCATCACCTCCATCATCCCTTCCTCCTCCTCCCCCTCCTCCTCCTCCTCCCCATCCTTCTCTCCCCCCACCTTCCCCACCTTTCCCCCTTCCTCCACGTCTTTCCCCCCGCCGGCGTCCGCAGCAGCAAGCTCCTCCATCAAGATGCTCGAGCACGGGTCGCACGCGACGTACTCGCAGCGCTCAATGATGCACCGCCACGGGTGCTTCTTCCTGCGCCGCGGTGCTGCGGCGTCGTCGTCGTCTCCTGCCGAGGTGGTGGCGGAGGCGGAGGCGGGGGTGGGGGTGGGGTGGAGGGCGAGGGGGGGGGGGAGGGGGAGGTGGACCAGCTGTTTGCAAAGCGCTCGCTGCAGCGGCGGCACCGGAAGGCGTGGCCTTGCGGGCGGTGGACAAAAAAGTGGCCGCCGTTGGTGCGGCAGTCGTGCATTGTGCGTTGTGGGGCGGTGGGGCGGTGGGGCGGTGGCGGTGGGGCGCTGGTCCAGAGAGGAGTGGGGGATGGAGGATGTGGGCTGGGAGATTGTAGGCGGCTGGAAGATTGTAGGCGGCTGGAAGATTGTAGATGCGGTAGGCGCTGTGCGGTGTAGAGACCTAGACTAGACGCCGCAGCAAGCAAGCAAACAAACGGACGGACGGACGGCAAAGAGGGTGTGGAGATGTATTATCGACCGGCGAGTGGATCTGGATACTGTCTTGTATAGATGGTCTGTCTTGTTTTTGAAAGGCAGATCAGAGGGAGGTGAGGAGGAATTAAACAACACATGATGCGAGCATGTGTGGAATGCTAGCGTGCATCTGTCTACGCGTGCCTTTCGTTTCCCACCTCCTTGCCTCACCTCAACACACACCGGACATTGGGGACCGGTTTGGCGGTATCCAATCACTGCTGGCCCATACATGCAGCCACCCGCGGTTGGCTAATTAGCCGGGAGTGGAGACACCTCTGCGCCGCGCTTAGTTGGGTACCTACATGGACATGATGTGGGAATCGAGTGACATGCGGCTACACTGCACGACATGTAGAGTAGGTGCACGGTCCGGTTGATTGTGCCGGCGGGTGGGGGCGGATATGGGGATAGGTGGTGGTTAGGGATGGGATTTGGATATGGTATGGGATTGGGATTTGGATATGGGATATGGGGTATGGGGTATGGGTCTGGGGCAATAGTCGTACATACATATCTTCTACTCTACTCTACCTGGGATGAAGAACGAGACTGCCCTGGAATATAGAATACGGCAATCAATTGCGCTCCAGGAAAGCTACATGAAGAGTCAATTGAAACTACATACATGTACACATCCTTGGATGCACCCTCCTCGACAATCTTACAGCTAGAGCCCAAGAAATACATCTACACCCAGCCTGTTGAAGCTACACGTAGCTATGTAGCTAGGCCTATGGGCAATCAAGGCCCCATGGAATGTGTATGTATACACACTCAATTGCAAGCTAGCTACAGGACTTGCTGTATACGCACGGTGGTGGTGGCTAGGAATGACTGTGGAAATAATACATTCTGGCCCATGCATTACTGCGATCGCTCAATCCGGTCGGTCAGATCAGATCAGGCCCTCGGGGCCGGATTTTTCCAATCTCCATAATCTTCCCCCAGCCCAGCCAGGTGGTGGTTGTGTGCGGATGTTGCATTATTGAAGCTAGCTCGTCTTGGCACGAGATTACATGTATTTATACGCTGGGTACTGTTTACAATTCGACAAGAGAGGTTATACTCCAGAGAAGCAGATGTCTGCAATTGTCTCACAGGAATCGAATTGGAGGAGAGACCTGAATCGGATCCTCATTTTATCCCCCCGTGGATGATATACAGCAAGTGCTGTGGCCCTTACATCACAAGCACGCAATCGAATCATGCACGCACGCACTACTTTTCTACTGCTTCATGTCTCTTCCCAATTCATTTGATTTCCCCAACTACCGAAAAAAAGATAAACAGACGAGTTAAAGATAAGTAAACCCAAGCACCGAGCCATAACATGGAGGATTGAGGAAATAGTGGAACATGGAGGATTGAGGAAATAGCGGAATATGGAGGATTGAGGAAATAGTGGAATAAATGGGATGGTAAATGGCTGCTATAGTGATGAGGACCATGCCCATAACAGCAATGCAGAGGAAGATCATCTAACCACCTACAAAAGCGCCCAGCCCGCCCTCACCAATCCGAATCCGAATCATCACACGAAGCCGGCTTCAATACCGCCCTCCTCTCTCTCTCCTCCCCACACAAAGCACCCGCTGCCCCCACGCCCACCGTGATCCCCTTCCTCCTCCTCTCCTCAAACTTCACCGTATCCACCGCAAACCTCCAATCCACCATCCCCGCCGTCCTCCCCCCGACATCCCTCACCTCCAGATCCGCCTCCCTCTCCAAACACATCCTCACGCCCTCCACGCTCCCCGCCATGGCCATCACATGCACCACGCTTCTCCCCTCCCCATCTTGCACATTCACGTCCGCCCCCGCACCCATCAATAGCCTTGCCACCCCCACCCCGGCATCCCCCATCCTCCCCGCCACATGCAGCGCCGTCGCCCCCGTCCCATCCTGCACCCCGACGCCCGCCCCCGCCGCCAGCAACAGCGCAACACCGCTCTCCCACCCCCGCCGTGACGCAAGGTGGAGCGCCGTCCCACGCCCGCCCCCGCGCCCATACCGCACGTCCACCCCCGCGCCGCCAATGAGCAGCGCCCGCGCCACGTCCTCGTTGCCGCGCTTTGTGGCAATGTGCAGCGGCGTGTAGCCCGCGGCGTTGAGGGCGTCGGGGTCGGCACCGTGCTGTGGCTGCAGCAGCAGCCGCACGATGCAAGAGTTGACGGCGCAGGGGGTGCGCGCGGCGAGGATGTGCAGCGCGGTATTGAGTCGGGGGTCGCACGCGGAGGCGGGGCACCCGCTGTTGAGGAGGTTGGTGGTGTAGTAGAGGCGGTGGCGGGTGGGGTATGTTAGGGCGCGGTGGAGAGCGGGCGTAGTGTCGTAGGAGGTGGGGTGGGTGAGGTTTGGGGGGAGCGGGGGTGGGGTGCTGGTGGGAGAGGTGGGGCTGGGGGTGGGTCCTGCGAATAGTAAAGTGTTATGGTGAGGGAGGTGGTGGTGGGGATGGTGGTGGGGTCGAAATGCGCTGCAGTGGAGGAGGGGGGGTCGTGCGTGTGCATGGCGGGCGTGGGGCTGCGCGGCGGCGGCGGCGACGGCGGCGACGGCGACGGCGACGACGGTACGCGGTTGGGATGGCTAACAATCAGACAGGAAGCTAGGAAACCAGGACCAGAACCAGCACCAAAACAGGAAAACAGAAACAAAAAACAGAAACAGAAACACCGTCGTTCCGTATCACCACCCAGATACAGAGAGAGAAACAGAAACAGAGCAGCAGGACAGACCTCCGGATCGATGGACGTTCCGTGGGGTTAAGTAGGGCAGGTTAGGCCGTAGCCAAGAAGTAAGATGGGTTAGCAGCAGTAGGGCAGCTACGTAGAGTGAGCGCAGCCCATTCCTCTCAGCCTCCTTTGGCCCAACAGACAGAGGGTCTACAGTGTGGTTGCTGGCATATAGCATACATCTTAACTTGCCCATCTACCCATGGCCTTAATTATTCCACCCTACACCAGACTAACAAGTAACACTACATGATGCTCTGGCCAGTTGGGCTGAGTTGGGCGGGGGGGGCGGGATCCTTGCAGAGTAACACCAGACTGCGCGTGCGTGACTGGTTGGTTCTCGCATGCGGGGGGGGGGTTGGTTGCCTTGCGTGAGCGATGTGAGGTGAGATGAGGCTCTGTGGGGGTGGTGACTCAGGCAACGTAGGAGGGTAGAGAGGGATAAACACGCAGGGAGAGGTGGACGGAGGTGTTGTTACTCATAATCGGAGGACGCTAGGATTCGAGATGTTCGGGAAGGGCACTAGCTGTACGGGGATTTGACTGGGGGTAGTGGGAGGTGGAGGGGGGTTGGGATGAGAGGTTGGTGGTATTGTAGTAGGATAGTATTCGGCGAGCTGCTCGGAGGGGAGATTATGTTACTAGTAGTGGTAGTAAGTGGTGGGAGTGCTGGAGATGAGCGCTAGCCGGGGTGTTGCAGTGCGGTTGTGGATGGGATGGACATGTCGCTCCCAGATCTAACGGGATGGATACAGATCTGGATGATTGAACGGGGTAGTTTTTATTCTCTCTACTCTAGCTCTCTAAAGTACGCTGCACTAGACTACATGTTCTCTGTATAGCAGTACGTATCGAGATTTAGAGACACCAACGTCCTCCAGCTTTAAAGCCCGTGTCTCTCCGTACTCGTACTCGTACTCGTAACTATAACCCATTCGTACCTCTACATCTTCATCTATTCAACTATCCAACTATCAAAGACGTGTATATACTTTAGTAACGCTACACCCCGTATACGCACTAGTACTAAAAAAAACAGTACACCTGCTGTTCCACTGGCTGTCACACATCCTATCGCTGTAATTCGTCTCGGATTGACCTTGTTCTGGTCATTTGTCTTTCCCTCACGCGCGCTGTAAAAGGCAACTTTGACGTCTGTGTAGCCGTCCGCTGGGACGGTATCCCATTGTGACATCTGGATGCAGCGTGACACGATAGCCCTGTGTGCGCCCCTCGTATTGGTGGTGCTGTACCTACACGAGGAAGACGGGGACTTGCATGGGTGGGCAAGGGAGGGGAGGAAGTTGGGGGGGGTGGGTCATGGGTTGTCACTCGGTTTTGTTGTGTGTGGTTTTGGGTTCGGGGGGGGGGTGTGTGGCGGGGTATGGGGGGGATTGATTGGGTATGTGTATATGCTTGGGGGGGGGGGATGGCTAGATGGGTGTGTTTTTGTCAACTCGGGGGTGTCTGGTGGGGGGATTTTCCTGAGTACTGGTGGTGGACAACCTCCCTAGCCACTCGGACACCACCCTCACTTGGACAGTCACTCATGGCTGGTTTTTGAAAAAGAGGTACTGAAGCTACTTGGCACGCTGGTCTTTTCTTTTCTACGTCAACTGTTGCCAAACGGGCCTACTCAGTAGTGTATAGCCCACCCGCATCCGGCCTCAGGCCGGTAAGGATAACATCGTCAAGCTAGCGTACGTACGAGCCCGCCCCTCAGGTAGCTAACAGCAGCAAAGGAATCAATGTGAACATGGGGTTGTGAACTTTTTTGTTTCTTTTTTATTTTTATTTTTTATTTAATTCATTAATTGTATGGCAACCCCCCCTACGGGACGGGACGGGGAGTGAGGGGGTGTCCGAATGGCCCGGGAGGTCGGTGATTGAAAGAATTGCAGTCACAAATGTTGGACTGGTGGGAGTGAGCGGGCCGGACTCTTTGGTTTCTCTAGATACTTGGCTCTGGTTCAATTGTAATAAACCTACATGTCAATAAGCAAAAAAGAAAAAAAAAAACGAAAAGAAATACAGAAACCCTTGTTTGCTTTGGAAATGATAATTTTGACCCTCCCTCCCTTATACGCCGAGTTGTCGATTAGATGTAACGTACCTACAAGCTATATATAAAAAAGAAAAAGAAAAACATAAAAAAAACATAAAAAAAAAAAAAAGAAACCTTATAATTTAAAGAAAAAAAAGTCCTATCCCGTTGAACCCCCAGCAACTTTTTTTTCACCCCCGGATCGGATGTCCGCACACCTAACGGTTATGCGTCATCTTCACGTACTCCTTCCTCTCCGCTAGACTGGGGCGATTCCTATCAATCGGAGACTGGTCCGGGCACCTATTGAGCGTAAAGCGATAGAAGCCGATACCCTCCTCGGTCGTCAACGTGACATGATTAACGACCCGATACAAGCCGTCGTACCTGATTCCGACCGACGGCGCCCAGCGCGAGTCCTTCTGGCTGCGGAGGAGGCGAACAGGGCTCCCCGTCTGCTCCGACTTGATGAGCGACATTGTGGCGTTTGTGAGCACGGGCGGCACGTCGCTGCCGCGCAGCTCCTCGTCTTTGCGGTTGCCGCGAGAGCCGGAGTAGAAGACGGTGTCGCCCTGGTCGGCGTCGGTGTCCTCGTAGTCGACGTTCCCGGAGATGACGACGCTGTAGGCGCCGCTTTGGACGCGGCCGTGGATGCCGCCCATACGCGAGCCGTGGGCGCCGTCGCGGAGCGCGCAGATCTGGTACGGCCACCAACTGCGTTTTCGTGTCAGCACGGATTCTATTTAGTAACCAAACCCCCCCCCCGGGGACTCCGGGGAGGGGGTGGGGGTATGTAAACTCACTCTCCGATCTGCAGCCCGTTGTTGCCAAACACGGCAGCTTCGCGGCGCGGAAATGCTGGGTCGAGACTGTACGTCCTTCCCCCCGTGCGGGACCTCGTGATCTTGATGCCGCGCATAAGGTCCCCTTCCTCCCAGCCACTCGACCCATCGCCGTCTGTGTCCCAGCCGTCGCCGCTCGCGCGCTCCTCCTCCTCCTCGTCGCTCGTAAACTCAAAGTCGTCGTCCAGCGGCACGGGGCCCGGCGCAAACTCGCCGCGCCCCCAGCGCTCGCACAGCTTGCTGGCCGTCCAGGCAATGTCGGCGCCGTAGACGTCTGGCTTCATGAGGTGGCTCATGGCACGGCCAATCTCAGACACGCGGTAGTAGAGCCCCTCGTCGTCGAATTTGGCTTGCGAGGCGAGGGAGAGGACGCGGCGCAGTGTGGAGAATTCGCGTACGCCAATGGCTACGGGGCCGTCGGCACGGATGGCCTTCTCGACGTTGGTGATGCATTGGCGGAGGTAGAGGAGCAGGCGGTAGTCTTCGTGGGCCTTGAGGGAGACTTTGAGGGATGCTCTTTCTTCAGAGCCTGTGGTGGGGGGGTGTTAGTACTAATACTCCAATAGATCTTGAGGGGACTGGACTGGACTGGAAGAGGGGAGTGGGGGGGAACTGACTGAGGTCGGGGAAGGGCATCGTGAGCTGTGGTGTGCCGAAGGACCCTTCTGCCCTTAATTTGCGAGAGAGAGAGAGAAAGTTTCGGGGGGAAGAGTCGTGAAAGTGTGTCCGGGTGACGGGCTGTGAAGGCGAGACGCTGTATAATTAACGTGACCAGGCAGATAGCTAGCTGGATGGAGGGGACCTGTAAACCTAACCCTGAGCCCTAAGCCCTGACTCTTAGCTAGGGATGATGGAGCTGTTGCAGAAAAGAGTGAAATGTGATGAGGATAATTTCAGAGGAGAAGAGGAGAGAGGAAGGAGGGACAGAGCATGCTATTTATACCAACACCAGCAAATCCCAATCCCCCACCAAGCCCCATCTGTCTCCCCCCCAATTGAGCTGTCAACAACAACACTCATACTATGTGATGTAGGTACCTGCTTTATAAAAAAAATTTGCCGCTTTACTCTGATTGGCTGAGCTTCCCGACAGGTGCATATCTCCACACATCTACCCGCGATTTGGTTCGCCTATGATCCAACTGCCTTTTCTCTTTCCCTTTCCTCTTCCCCGCAGCTCTGATGGATGACTCTTCTGAAAAGACTTGTAAAGTAGACTGTGGCCAACAGAATACTAATATCATATGTGATGTGCTGATAACCCCCCCCCCCCCCACAGGAAATTTTAAAACGGTGGCCGTGGTGGGGGCGACTCATTCATAAACGCTCACTCGGACAATCTGATACCGGGTTTTATGAGTCTCAGATTGATTAATCGATTGATTGAGCATTCGTAAATCGTGCGCAGTGACAAGGCTCAAAGCTGCAATTATTACCGACGTCTAGAGACATTTTCAAAATCACTTTATAGGTATAAGCCCAGTTGGGACACATTCCGGTCCCCCGATGTTTGACACTGTGATCTTATTGCTTTGAATGACATATATCCAACGGGATTTGTAGACAACATGTACATATTGTACCTACATGACAAGTAGATTAGTGACGGGCACGAGACAGGTTGTCTCGAGGCCAATTGAAGTCTTGAGACCTTTTAGCAGGAGGACGAGACGAGAGCAGGTGCGACCGGGGGTCTCGAGATTAGTCTCGAGACTTTTTTGACGTTTTTTTCCCTCACCTAAACAAACCCTCCAGCCCCCCAGCTTTAAAAAACAAGATGAAGAAAACCTTGAAAGCTTTGACCCTTTATTCCCATTAATTAGTATAATTGCAGTGCTTTCCCCCAGCCCGTGGTCACATGACGAAAAGGTCTCGAGATTTTTTTCGGAAGAGTACAAGCTGACGAGATGGGACTTGCGCAAGTTTTGTCTCGTCTAGCCCCGTGCCCATCACTAACGTAAATGTAGCTATATACGTCCTGTCTGGCTGCATGTAGGTCATGAATGAAGGTCAGCTTTCTATACAACTGATTGTCATCACATCTAAACGTCATTTCACGAACCAGTTCCCAGCCCTACATGCAAAAATAGCATATCTGTATAA
The DNA here is from genome assembly GCA_024713935.1 of Morchella eximia. Classification (NCBI taxonomy): domain Eukaryota; kingdom Fungi; phylum Ascomycota; class Pezizomycetes; order Pezizales; family Morchellaceae; genus Morchella; species Morchella eximia. Next base: position 1,389,589 of record JAMGZG010000018.1, read on the forward strand.
ACGTTAGTTCAAAACACTGTATTCACATCGAAAAAGAACACCCAGCACCGCACAGGCAAAACACACACACCAGACGAGCTGTTATATCTTTGTGGTGAGAGGACTCTTCCTCTGCCATCGACCAAGTCATCTATCATTTCATTAAGCGTGACTTTCAACCTACACCCTATCTACTTGTACCTCCCTTTACCCATCTATTTATTTATCTATAGCCATCCATCTATCCATCTATCCGTCCATAGCAGTTTAGTCGATACCGCATGCACAGGACTACGATACGTCGATACCAGTAATAGCGCAAGAGATATAATACCACCCGTCATTATAATATGACATCGCCACGAGATCCTCCTACGTAATTATTAACCCGCCTTATCCGCCCGCCTACCTCTTTAGAGTACCTGTTTGCTGATCCTGCAAACTCTAGATAGTGCGATAGTGTGATGGAGATTGTACCTGCGTTTCCTTCTTCTTCTTCTTCTTTAAGGTTATGCAGGCGACAAAGGTGAAAGTGCATCATTCTGGCGTACTACACCTCCGCCCCCGCTGGAGGCCATATATAAACACTTCAATGGGCGCTTGCACCAAACTTTGCTCTTCCGCTGTTTTGTGCTTGTTATCCCACATATGGCAGGTCAGTGATTCAGAAACTCTACTTGAGAAGCATATATCATTTCTACATAAAACTACAACTACATAAACGCACAAAAGGCCCCCATGCACAAAAGCATAGATAGCTAAATAGCATACATAATCTAACCAACATACACAAAAAGATCCAACATAGTAGGGCAAACCCCACTACAGCAGCCCAAACTGTGCCACCGTAGCTCCAACCGTCTTATCACCCTTGGTCCCCTCAATCACCAACTTCACCCACCTTGTCTCCACCTCCTCCTCCAGCATCTGCACCGTCACATTCCCCACATGCCTCCGCACCACCAGCGCCTCATCCCTGCTCCACGGATCACTAACCTCCACAGTACTATTCGACCCAACCACTGTCCACTCGCCGTCCTCGCTGTCCGCCACTAGCACGGTCCACGCCTCCGGCGGGTACCTCGCCCAGTTGAACGATACGCCCTTGATCTTCGTCGGGGCCAACAGATCCACCTTCACTGCACTTGGCGCACTCGTCGCCGGCTGCCAAGTCGTGTGGTTGCTCCCGTCGACGGCGGCCAGCGGGAATTGTCCAGCCACCCATGTGCTGTCGGAGTACGCAGGCTTGCACTGCGCGAGGTTGCCGGGTAGGTCCGTGCCGTTGAGGTCGGGGCGGCGTGTGGGTATGATGAGGGACTCGCCGAGGGCGACCTGCCAGTCGCCGGCCATGGCATTACGCGCGCCAATACGCACTGTTACAGGTGCATCGAGAGATGCGGTCGTGTTGCGAGCAGCAAGGGTCTTGCGCGGGGGCACGCGGGTGATGGTGGTGTTCTCGAGCTCAATGCGGACGTTGAAGACGGCGCCTTGGTGCTTCATGCCCTTTACCTCTAGTCCCTGAAGCTGCGGGGGCAGTGAGGGGTCGAGATAGAATGCGTCGAGGCGCGGGCGGTAACCCGTGAAGCCGTGGGTGGGAATCTGCAGGAAGCCGCCGTGGCCGGTCAGGAAGGTGAAGGCCGGATTGGTGTTGCCGTTCTCGGTGATGTTGTCGTTCATCTGCTCGCTGAACTGGTAGTAGGGCTCGCGCAGGTAGGGCTGCGAGGCGTACACGAAGTAGGTGTAGGAGGCACAGCCGGCGGGGGAAAGATCGGCGGCGTTGATAGCGAACATGGCCCAGGTCATGGCGGGGCCGTCGGGGGATTGGGCGCGAGCGTACTGAGCAGTGTTAGAATTGAGATTTTTAGAAACTGGAGTTGAAGATTGAGGAGAACTTACAAAGTCGAGATCACCCAAGGCCTGGCTCTCGTTGAGACGGAACTCGAGCGGATAGTTGATCAGCACGACATCGGCCTGCTTGATCTCCACACTCCCGTTCATGCCGCCGTACTCGGGGATGATCGAGGCCTCGGTGTTGTACGGGATGAAGATGTTCTCCTCGATATCGGTCCACTTTTCAGGGGCCGAGTACCCAAGAAGCCCAGCGGCGGCCTTTGCAATTCCCATAAGAACCTTGACGCCGGCGTTTGTGAATGCACCGTTATCGATGTGGTTTGCATATTCATCCTATGGCTGTTACTTACAAGCTTCATTAACCAATTCTCAGAGGGGTTTACATACAGGATCCGTCATGTTGTGGACAGTGTACATGCCGACCTCAAGACCGTCTTCACCGGTCACATTGCTCTTCCGGACAAAGGCAGCCCACATGTCGGTGACGGCCTTGATCACGGGCCATCCCTGCTCCTTCAGCCAGTCGTAGTCGCCGGTGCTCAAGAACTGGTGCCAGTGCACGAGGGCGATATCGGTGTTGAGATGGTACTGGTAGTCCGCACAAGGGCCTGTCCCGGTACAGTTTCCGAAGCGTGACGAGGTCCACGGGTACATCGCACCGGGCATATCGTACTGCTTTGCGTTCTCGATGGCCTGCGGGAGGAGACGGTAGCGGTACTCGTTGATTGCTGCCCCGTGGTCGGGGTGCAGAACAAGCAGTCCGGGGAGCATCCACACTGACACCAGTTAGCACTCGGCCCATATAAATAAGTTAGAAAAGTTAACTCACAATCAGCATCCCAAAACACCAGACCGGCATAAGAGTCACTGGTCAAGCCACCAACAGAGATACTGTTATCGCCCAGTCCGCGGCCCTCGGAGGCACCTCTGATATTGCTCAAGAGATGGAACAGCGTCGCGCGCACGGAGATCTGGAGAACCTCATCACCATCGACAATCACATCACCGTCTTCCCACAGCGCGTTCCACGCCTCCTCGTGCTCCTCTAGAAGCTGCTCCCACCCGTCCCTCTTCGCCTTCAACGCCGCCTTCCTTGCGACCTTCTCGGGGTTCTTAAACGCATCACTGCTCGCAATACCCACATACTTATACAGCGTCGCCGTCTCCCCCGCCGCCAGCTGGAGTCTATACTCCTGTGTAACCGTAGATGCATTCTTTGAGACATACGCACGCTCCGACGCATCCATGCGCGACCCCTCCACCACCGCGCTCGCGCACACGCCAAAGTCGAGCGTCGACACCTCGTACGCCGCAACGTCCTCAATGCCGTGGGGCTGCACCGCGGTCCAGATCAGGTCGTCCTTGGCCTCGAATTCTTTCCCGAGATGGTCGGTACGCTGTGCGCCGGCACCATCCAGGATATCGGTAACGAACACCTCACTGTCAGTGTTTGATGTGACCTCGACCTTCATCATGCCGAGATTGACACGCGAGCGGTGTGCCAGGACCGTGAACGTAATCTGATACTCTGGGCCGTCCTTTACAGGGACCCAGGTAACCGCTGTGGTCAACACGCCGTTGCGGATGCTAAGGCCCTGGTAGAACGCGGTGATGGACTCTGGGTCGACGCCGGGGGCGTAGGTGTGCTGGCCATCGGCGGTAGTGATGTAGAAGGTGGTCCATGTGGGGATGCCGGAGATGACGCTCTCACCGCCGCCTTTCAGCAGCTCGGGGAAGTTTGTGCGTGTGGTGTTGTGCTGGTAGTCCCAGAAGCCGGAGATTGTGGCAACGGTCTGTCGCGGATTGTCGAGTGGCCATCCGTTGATGGGGGGCACTTTGGTCGGGTTGTAGTCGGGCGAGGAGGTGGAAATCTGGGGGAGGATTAGGTGTCAGTGATATTATCCACCATATATGGTAGGGCGAGAGCAAAAGCAAAACTACATACCCAAAAGCCAACGCCCTCAGCGGGGACACGGCTGCCATGGTATCCATTCGCAACATATGGCTGGTTCTGATAATGGTTCGGCAGAAAGCTATTCGTACTCAACACCCACGACTCGGAGTCGAAGTCTGTGATATTGTGCGGCACAGTGTTATCGTCCCAGTCCGACGGCGGCGGCGTCGATAACTGCCGCCCCCGTAGCAGACTCAACAACTCACTCGACACCACCGGTAACGCCGACGAGTACGTCAGCAGCAGCGCGAGCGTGAGTAGCAACGACATTAACAGTGCGCGTGCCATCTTTGAAGAAGGCAATGATGAAAAGGAGCAAGTCTTCTTTTCGTGAGTACCTTTTTCCCGTGACGATAACGACAGAGAGGATTGGTATTTCTCTTGCTCGTAATCTACGGCGGGGAAGGTGCGGTAGGAGCGCGCATTATATCCTTTCTCAGGGACACTACCACTACTATTGCTACCATAACCGTCATCATCTCGTAGGCCGTGCATGACGAGTGCCGTCGCGACACCATCCCTCCCCTCCTCGTCCACCACCGCTACTTTCCGGGGCGCTGATTTCTTCGCGGCCACTTTTGCTATGGGGTTTTGCAGAATCAGGTTTGGGGCCGTGTAGGTAGGTAGGTAGGTAGGTACAACGTGAGCTAGGCTAGATGTATGTAGGTGTGTGCTGCTATGCTATGCTATGCTATGCTATGTTATGTTTTCTGTATGTATAGTAGTGTGTATATGTGCGGTATTTACTCGGGTCACTGTCAAGAATGTCCTGTCCTGTAGGTACTTGTCCTGTCTGTCTGTCTGTTTTGGCCGCGTTGCTCGTGTTGGCTTGGGACCTTTGACCTTGTTTCGTACGTGCGCCGAGAGCTTTTTTCCTTTGCTTCCGGGGGTGGCACAACCTGCCTTGCCTGCCTGCTGTATAGCTGGGTATTTCTACCGAGAACCGGGGTGGGCGGGGCGCGTTTTCTGGGGAAGGAAAGCAGCAAGCAGGATTAAAATTAGGATTAATACAATCTGGGGAGGAGGGAGGAGGAGGAGGAGGAGGTTAGGGAGAGGAAGTGGTTAGGGGGATGAAGATGTGGACGAGTAGACAGTGGAGAAGAGCTAGCTAGGTAGCTCTGAGACAGAATGAGTAGAAGACCGGCCGGGCCGGGGGGCTCATATATCGCCTTTTCCTCTAGATCCTTCTTCCCCATATGATATTTTACTCTACCTACCTTTTCCCATTCACTAGCAGCTTCCCCACAGCAAAAAAATATTCACAAGCCAAATAGACAGCTAGACTGTGGCTGCCCTTCTGACTTTCCCCAAACCCAGCCAACTCCCCTCTCACGAGGCCAACCCAACGGCTAAACAGAGATGCGGCTCTCTCTCTCTCTTTTTCCTCCCACTCCAGTCCCTGACCCTGCCGATCGCAGATCTTCCCTTTCGCGCGGCCACTTACTAAAACAAGACGTCACTATGCAGGATCGACTCCCCAGCCAAGCCAAGCCCATCCAACCCAACCAGCGCGGAGGTGGGGACAAGGAGGGAAGTTCCCCACAACGGGCATTCCCGCGGGGTGGGTGGGGAGGGGGGGTGAGCGGTGACAGCCTACAGGAGGCTAGGGAGGGAGACGAGGGAACAAACGGGGAAGGTGACTGCTGTTTCTGGATTCTGGAATCTTTGTAGATGGCAGTTGTTGAAAGGTTAGTTGGGATTGGGGGTGTCGCGTGGACTGGATCCTGGGTTTGTTTGTGAGGCTCTGAACCTGGATACGAGCAGTGTCACGAATATGTCACGTCGATATGATAATTCTGACTTTTTCGATTTTCAGCATCATTTCACCACTCACCCGAATCCCAAAATCCACCCCTCCCACCCAATACAAATATTAGTACATAGCGATGCACTCACTAAAACCGCCTGTCTGCCTAACCACTTCCTGCGCCGGTTTGTTTACTTTTTCTTACAAAATCCCGGTCCGTGGCAACGGCGACAACGTTTTTCTGCTGCCACCTTCCTCCGGCGCAATGTCGGCCTATTACACATCGTCCCCTCCGGCGCCTCTCTTCCCGCCCCTCCTCCTTCTACCCCCCCTTCTACATATCCATAAGGCTAGATAGAGTAGCGCAACCCCAACCCACCCCAACACGAGCTGGGTAAAGAAAAGCGAACGCTCAAAAATCTTACAACCTCCCCGCACCTCCCCGCAAAGGAATCCAAAGCGTATCCCGAAGGAGCAACATAACCGCCGAGCGGCCGGCCGGGCACGGCTGGCTGTGACCTGCCTGCTCGACTGCCTGTCTGACTGACTGGTGGTGGGTCAAGGGGGACCCGCGGAGTGTTGCATCGGGAGTCGTGGGTGGAGTTGGTCGGGCCGTGGTGGAGGGTGGGAGGGTGTGAAGGATAGAGGGAGGCTAAGAGGGCGGGTACAAAAGGCGCTGGAGCCCCCGTGGAGCAGATGCCGAAAACCCTGCCCCGGGGAGGTAGGTACTTCCTTTCAAACGGAAGACAGGTTACATTGTTGGCCATCCATGGGTGAGACCAATACAGTTCTACCTCGCTATGCCGGATGGTCAAGATTCACCAAATTATGTGTGGGATAGCAAATATTCCCAAGAAATCCGGAATAGCAAATTGATTTTTCAGTAGAAAATATAATTCCCAGAGAGTTTCGTATGGAACAGCAATGGACCCGGAATATTATCGCGAGGTGCAACTATATATGCAGTCGATGCAGTTTTTTTTCTGCTGCATACATATTGCTTAAAATCTGTGGCAAACATCTCCCGGACTCAACGGATGAATGTCCAAATGCACCTCACCTCTCCTTCACTTTCTACACAAATATCACAAGCCAGACACAACATGGTCGCCGACACTCCATAGTCAACTCCAACCGTACCTCAGCAACCGTAGCGGAGGCCACCGTAAGGCAGTGTGTGTTCCAGTGGCTGTAGCAAGACCAAACTGTTGGACGAGAGAAGAGACGATGAGATATTGATAGGACTACATGTAGGTACTAGAGCTTGTAGCTTTATACGACATGATTGAGGACATGTTGTCAAGACACCTATTCCTCACAGTTGTAGTATACGTAAATAATGCATGTAGTCAGGTATCCTGTACGGCACCATCTAATTGATTGAGACGTTGTTTGTACCCGCGGAGCGAAGTTTCCTACAAAAATTGCATTGATAGAGTTTAGCGTCAACAATGTCTTGGCACACTACAACCACTTCATGGGCTGAACTCAATTAGGAGAACGGCCTTGGCAAGCTGGCCAATATCATTTCTCATCTTGAACTCCATCCGCACGTGCAAATACTCTACAGATGTTTGAAGTGCCATCTAGGCCAGCGGTCTCTTCCGCCAGCGGATAATATAAACACACTGCATTTACATACATACTGCATGTATTCAGGCGGCAGGCAATTCAATGCTTTACTTTTACTCGATCGAATGGATAACATAAAACATCACGATAAGACGTATGTGCATGAGTCTGTGCCTTCTTTGCCACCAATCATCACCAACGATGTCTACCTATATTGCGGCGTTTATGGAACAGCCCTAGCCCTGGGCGCTAAGTGTGGATGACAATGATTGGTTTTAGCTGGTCTAAAGCCGGCCTCTCATTCATTTTTTTTTCGTGCAGATGAAGCCTAAACCCAACTAACGAAGTGAAACTCTCTAGTAGGTATATAGAACAGAGTACGTACTGGACCAACAAAGATATGCGCTAAATCCACTTCCAAAAAGAAACGCCGATGCACTTATGCATGTCCAATGTTTTGCTGCATGGATATCTCCGCCTGCGGTTATACGGCGTCAAGAGGCGAGCGTCTAGATTTCTGTGGATGATAATTATAAGCTGTATCAAGCTCACCGAGATGGGCGTCTCACCGGTCATTGAGCCAATGATCAACAATCAGTTATGAATATCACAAACGCCGCATGCTAGTGCAGGCGCTTAATTCCACCTGCGGGGAAAAAAGAGATATAAGGAAGCAATGGTAAAGACCACGATGATTCTTTAATCCACAGCTTCGTATTATCATTATACTCATATAAATACACTGTTTATTTATTCCATTTATTATTTACTCCCTCTATAACCATGCCCCCAAACACCTACCGCGTCAGAAACGTCCCGACCTCATGGCCCAAAAGCACGCTCCTCAAAGCCCTCAAATCCGCCTCCGCAGTCTTCGCCACCCTCCCGGAAACCGGTCTCTCACTCTATCCCGCGCCGTACGGAGGGTCACAGACCGCACTCCTCAAATACAACGGCGTCCTCTCAGTTCTTGACCAAACCGGCGTCTACCGCGTCAACGGAAATGGCTACGCCCTGGAGGTCGATAACCATTTTCAGGGCCTGACACAGCTGAGCACAACTGGGGACAATGCGGCATATGAGTATGGCTCAAATTGTTGTGATGCCAAGGACTCGACTAATTGATGATAATAGCATCATTGCAATCACAGGCATAGACGGACATGCGTTTAACAGCTGGGTGGGACCAATTTCGGGGAAGATGTGGTTACGGGACTTTATCCCGCTTAGGCCCCAGCTTGCAAATTCGCGGGTGATGACATATGGGTATGATATGCGCCTTGTGAGCGGGAAGAGCTGGGACGATTATAGGAAGGAGTTTCTTCAAGAGTTGGTGAGATCGAGAACAGAGCCGAGGGTAAAACCAATATTGCAATATCTGGATAATATTATAGAAAGCATTCATTGATCATGAGTATATATACAGGTTCAGACTCGTCCTATTATCTTTATCGGGCATAACATTGGCGGGATCATGGTCGTGCAGGTATAGCCCCAGTACTAGTATATGAGTTGAAAACAAATTATAACACGGATCCAGGCACTCCTCGAATGCCTCGCCAACAGGGCATATAGCCAGGTCTTATCCTCTGTCAAGAGAATCGTTTTTCTAGGCACACCTCACCTGGGGATGCAAACAGAAGCCTTGTTAGCAGCGACCCAAAGGTCCACTCTAACAGCAGCGCAAAAGACAAGCCGCACAGCAATGCTACAGCAGCTGACGAATGGGTCACCATTCGTTCAGAAGATGACAGCAGACGCCACGAGAACTCTGAAGTCGATAGCAGTGGGAATCGGATATGAGACGCGGGGTGTGGTGAGTTCCCTTTTTACTCCAACTACAACCTACCGGAACTTCATAGACTAACAGGCGGGTGCTACTAGCTCAAAAACGGGTGGGAGGTGTACCTGGTTGATCGGGCCTCGGCCATAGTACATAATCAGGGCCGGGTCGTGGGGCTTGTGGCGAGGGACAATGCGAACTTGATAGTGTTTGAATACTATGCGGATCCGGAGGTTCATAGTATTATGGATTTTGCGGAGATTGATAGTATTATGGACTTTATGGAAGGTAAGCCAGGAGGATTGAAAGAGAACAAGTGAATAGAGTGGACGTTCCTACTGTTTCGTGGGACAGCGCCATAGATACGATGTCGGTGGCCGTGGCCGGGGCGGAATAGGACTAGATGGTAGGAAATGGAGTGGGGTTGTGGAAGATTTGATGACGGTAGAAAATTGGGTTATAATATGGAGGAGGGGTGGGGGCACGATATTATTTTGGAGATGTTGTGAGCTCGCTGGACGACATTTTTATTTGTTTTTATTATTTTTTATTTATGAATAGGGTTTGAGAAGAGTGCTATATATCTCAAAAGATGGTAGAACATATAAGTATTTACCCGACAAATAAATAATGAAATCAATCGTGTCTGTGTTGGTGCCATTAACTAATATGGGTAAGCATTGATCATTGACATCTGCAATCCCAAGCAAGAACAGGGTACTGTCGTTCACGGGGTATTGGCGGATACTGGGTGATGGCGGACAGGGCCAAAAAGAGACAGCCAAGCCAACTTTTACCTGCAATCCGCTAATACCTAGTATCTACTAATACCTCGTGAACGACAGTAGAAGCCTTAAAAGAGGTTAAGATGTACGTAGTAAGTGCAAATCCATATAAGACATTATATAGTGGTTATCAGTCCGACTTGATACCCCCATAACCACGTTGAGACCCGGCAACCCCCTAACCGTCCCAAACACCCGACACAACATAAACAGCCACAGAGGAACTTGCACTGTCTCTGCCGTACCAATCTTGAACAGAAACAGAGATCCCACACGTAGAGAGTCAACAGTATGTACAAACAACCACCCCCTCCACATAACTCACCTGATATGATCCGCCGCACGGATCAACGCTCTTCCGGGAAGAAACGAAGGGTCTGTGGTTCAAGCCATATTCTATAAATACCCCCCATTGGTACGAGGGCACGTACCATTGCAAGCCAGAATGGATTTTATCGAGATTAGGGAGTAGGTGGCGGCAAAAACATTGATTATCAAAAAAACCAAATGGGCGATGTTTAGTAGTAACTTTAACCTCGGGGGGTGGCAGTGCTACAGGAGTGGGGCAATCTAGACCATTCATCCCATTGGTATATACTAAAGGGTTTTGCAATTATTATGATTGAGACTGGTACCGTCGGTCGATGTATGCATTTCAACTAGACTAGCAATATGTATGTACTTCTGAAAATAGTAGTGCCCAATTGGAATCTTCTGTTTTCGTAAAGAACTTGCATTTACTTAGGCAGAAAGTAAAAAAAGGTCACAACACGATTTAAGTAAATATATGGTAGAGCAAAAAAAGCACAAAAGAAATAAAATTGCATAGTACTGGTGTGTATTTACACCCCTTGGGAACCAGGGTATAAAAGACGAACAAAACATTACTTTAAACAAGCTGAGCCAAGCCTTAGTAATCGGGAGACGAGTTTACTTGCTGAAGTACAAATGAACCTATCCCACGCTACGCAAAATAAAAATAGTAAACCAAATTGAAAGCTGCATCCTGGTATCTAGCTCCCGCTGATCCTTAAAAGTAAAGGAGATGATTGATAGAAAGAGATAGAAAAGACGATAATTTTCTGTCAGGACGAGTATTCACCAAGCACGCCCTGATGCATCAGCGCAATTCCTCTGAAAACAAAAAAATTCCGAGACCCCGCCCGGTCCATCCCTTCCTAATCCTATCCAATCATGCCCCAGGCATTTAGGTGATGCTCTCCCTGAACACACTCCTCCTCTCGCTCTCAACGCTTGGCCGTCCACCCCTCACATTGTTTCCGACGAATCCTTCGCTTTCGGGCCTCCTAATATCTCCCGCAAACGGGTTTGTTGCATCATCAGTGGGATATGGTGGCGGCACACTTCTTCTCGGAGGCTCTCTGCTTCGGCTCCGGCCTCTCTCCGGCTCCTCGTGTCCGCGATGCTCCTGCATCTGATGCGCCTCGCCATAGCGACCCCTACTGTCGGGGGTCGAGCGTTGGCCATATCCGCCACCAGTGTACGAGATGTCCTCTTCGTCTACCATGCGGGAATCCCAGGCTTGATCTGGATCCAAAGCCTCGCGGGTCCGTGCGGAACGGGTTCCAGCGCCGGAGTAGCCGGTGTTTCCACCCCCGAAAACACCCTTAACTGCACCGACAAAGCCGGCACCTCCACGAGCAGGCTCATAGGAGGATGGGGCCGAACGCTTGTTGTTCTTGATGAAGGGGACGTATGTTCGCCAGCTAGGGGCCGGGAGGCCAAGGCGGCGAGCTCGAAGCTGTGTGTAGACCTATCATAGTTGTGTTAAAATCAGCCGCGCTCGATATGATTGTAGTACCACCCTCGGCCAGTTCAAGAAAGGGTGCGAGATTGAAGGTATAGATATTAAAGGTAAAGATACAAACACAGGAGATAGGGGCACTAACAATATAGGAAATCAATGCAAGCAATAAGATGATGAGAGCAACGATTACTATAATGCCCCATATCGGCATTCCCTCAACCTCATGGTGAAATAGATTTGGCGGATGGGTGGCACCATATGGTGGTTGGGCTCTGTGTTCACTGGTGTTGTCGCCGTCGTCGTCGGGAGCTGCTCTGGGAGCCATGCTCTGTAGGTTCACCGGTGCCGGTGATACTTGGCTGTAGGTGTTTTGGTATTATTGGGCAAGCTGGTTGATCGGCTGCTACTACGTAAGTGGATGTTTGATTGATTGATTGACGATGGATGATGAATGCGTTTGTATAAAGTAATGTGGTTAAACAAGAAGAAGTACAGCAAAGGGAGAAGAGAAGGGGGAAAGGAGTGGATCAGCCAGCGAAGTGTTCCGATGAGTTAAGGATAAGTAGCATGCACGTAAAAGAAAGGAAGGGAAGGACGCATGAAGAAGAAGAAGGATAGGTAGAACAGCAGATGGAAAGATAATAAATGGAAGACCCTTTCTTGCTCTCAGCTCCCCCTCGCTGCCACTCCTTCCAGGCGCTACAAATGGAGGTTTTATGAGACAAAGGGGGGCCAAAAGTGTTTTTTCTGGGAAGGTATATTCTTGGCGGGGGAAATGGCTTACCGCGAGGTCCAGGCGTTTTCAAGGAATTCCCTTAAATAGAGATACGAGATCTCGCCTGTAGGAACGTGTGAGGGGGAGAGTTGAGGTCAGATTAAGGTCTTTTTCGTGATACTTGACAGGTGAGAAGGTTGTTGTTCCACGGCTGAGTTTATCCCGATGGATGGATCGCGATCTTGATTCCTCCAGCCCGCCAAGCAATCCTGAGCCTCTGTGGCGCGAGGTTTATTCTGTATGAGTTGGCGATCTTTTGTTTCGCATCCAGCTTCCTCAAATAAACGAATTATCAAAGCGAAATATCTCTAGACCAGCCATTCTTATGTAATAAGATACTACTTTACGATTAATCCACCTTTTGTCTGTGCAGTCTGATATGAGACGAAGCCTGACATCGCAAGATCGACAAAGACTCAAGTCCAACGCAATCTCAGACGTAGAAAAACAAAAATAAACTTGTAGAGTACTTGTATGTATATGGAATCGAGATAATCATGCGCTGACTGCTCGCTCGCTTACTTTTTCCTACGTACCATGAAATGCGATCAGGCGGGGCTGACTGCGTCTGCTATCGGTGATGGGCGACAGGGAAATTGCACTTCATTACATGTAAATCCAATTCTTTCCCCGCTATCTGAACTTTGGTATCTATATGTAATTAGGCCGATATGTACCTACATGTATGTAGTTCGACGGCGCCAAGAACGTTTATATTGAACGAGTGATCGATTGTGAATTTTCAGAGCATGAGTAAGGTTGTTTTAAACGAAAATAAACTATGCGTAACAATTCGCTACTAATATAAGTATGATCAATATTGAGGGTAAATTTTAGCTATCGCAATATTATTTCCTCATAATTAGTCATGCGTACTAGAAGATAGTCATTTGTGACTATATACGATATTTGCAAGTAGTGAAACGAAACACATATTGTAAAGAGTGCGTGCGCGACTTAAGAAAGGAATCTAAAGAACTCGTACATCGCTACAACCTTTCAAAGAACGGATTGCTGTCTAGATGGTATGAGACAATCCTGTACACGTATACGTAATCGTATTTCTTTTTCTATTGATTCCTCCTGCAGTGCCTCTGAGATCGAATAAGCTTGGGTAAAGCATGCGCAGTACCTACATGTAGTTAAGGCAATACAAATGTCCTTAGCTACTGTCATGGGGCCTTATATCTTTGAGATATTCCAGGTAATTTTACCACTAATTACTTAAAATTTATTAGTGGATCTATTAGGAAATTATATCTTCGAATTCGTACCGCTCCAGTATAGGACATCTAACTGCCTACCAAGCTTACATAATTAATCTTAATTGCGCTCAAATACATAAGACACGCGATCAAATGTACGTACCTACATAATCAATTAATCTAGATTTCGGGGACATATATAGCTGTACGTGCTCTCGCCTCACCTTAATCTTTACTGAGTTCCACTAGTAGTTGGATTTTTGATATCTACGATGTCAATCTTTGAATTAGCTATGCATTTTTTATTTTTGAAATAATTTTAAAATGCCGTATCAACAGAGAATATACTAAGGCATTGTCTAGGCTGCATGCAGAGTAAATATATACTTAAGAAGTTCGGGGCTTCTGGAGACCCGGCAAAGGCAAGTTAATACGACAGATCTTTGTCTAGCATGCGCATATAAGATTTGAGTGATTGTCATACGACCCTAATCAGTATCCTTCGTGATGGAATTTCCAATTTCATCTTGAAGACTACTGGGCTTCCAGCTGTACGGCATTAAAATTCGTTCTTGATGCAGTGTTCATGAGATGTGTTGTCGCTGCGCGCACCATCTGAATATGTCGGCATCAATGCGCGTCCCGCGTTAGTGTGGCTTCGGCATAGATACTCCGTTGGGCGTTGCATTGACGCCGTCTCAATTTTCGCCTCCCCAGTAACGTCTACATGCTCCAAACTACCCATCAAGACAAACCTCTAAATTTCGGACGGGAATGCACAAGAAGAGTGATATCTCATGAATCGACTATAAAGCCTAATTGGCCCATTGCGGTCCTGTCAACAGCTCGGATCTTCGAATTCTGACAACACGGATCCTATCCTATCGGAGGAATCTTCCTTAGCTCATCAATCAGACTACGTTCCTGCATCACAGTTAATCTACACCCCATGCTGCGGATCTTTCTTTTGGTTCTTACCGGTATATCTCCGATTGGAAGAATTACTGGTGGGAGCTATTGACGGTTATCTGTCCCGTGAAGATTGCAACTCTGGGAGCGGTGAGAAAGTGGCCAGGTAAAGAACGGTAGTTAACTTATTGGCTGGTTGCTTGAGGCAAGAAGTTGGTTGGACAAGCCTGTCACTGACCTTTGATTGGGGACTGCACCTCTCGATTTCCTAGAACACACGTATACGGAAGCCCTCGATTTCTCTTTGAGGAAAAGGAAAAACCCGTTATTCTCAAATCCATCTCCGTTTCCATAGCCTGTTTCAGAATGACTTGCTGGATTTTTATCTCGATCTAATAGATATGACCCGAGAGGCAGCTTTATAGCTCTATTCAACCGTAAATTATTACTCTATCTGATATTTCAGAATATATCAATGTCATATTGAATGGATAACACCATTTTGCATATGCTGCATGGGCATAAAACTCACCCAGCGTTCATCTTCTGCTCTGTAGGGTTCAACCATGGAAATGATTTTGTAGATCTACACTTCCCTGTAGGTACGTTTTCATGGCATATCTTATTTGTCTTTCGGCTCACCATGTGCAAGCTCAGGCAGAAATATCCTTGTCCACAAAGCGAAAAGAGTCGGCCTGTGAGAAGGCAGCTAGTTGCCGCACGGCCCGAGGAATCGTTATAACATAATGGGGAAGGTGTACGTTTATTTCTGCTCTCCGGAAGGAAATAAACCTCCCCTGCTTGAATGTTGTCATGGGAATAACCGCTGTCCCGAGAAATCGGACATCTCAGGAGGGATTGATTATTACTTCACCTCATCACTGCTTGAGGGACAGCGGCGGCATTGATGGTACCGCGCTCATTACATTGTCTCTAGATCGATCGCGGACGTGCGAACGTGGGGAAGAGCATCTCAGCTGCAGTCGTTCAACCAGGGTGCTCTACTCAGCTGAAGGAGAGTGTAGAAGTGGGTTTCATGATCCGTCACTCGTTGCCAAGGAATGGATGTCACAACTACATGTAAATATGGGCCTCCTAGGTTTCTACCAACCCAAACCATGTATGAGGATTTCCGCTGGCAAGGAGGATATAGAGCAACCCAGTGAACAGCGGGTAGTTGCATGCTAACACCTCGCTAACTACATCTCTACTCTAGCTAGAGCAGGTAGCTACATTAACAATAAAGAAATGGAATAACGTGGTTATCCTGGGAACTGCCGATAGATAGAAAACAAAAAGCGCCGCTAAATAAAAGACGGTATGTCTTTGCCGTCCGCTGTTCCTAAACGACTAACTGACTGGGCAGAAAAAAAAGTCTTGCTGCGCTGCGGGGCCGAACCGCAACCGATGATGTGGCTCCAGTAGCGCTGTACCTTTTTTCTCTTTTGGCGACCGAGGAACCGATTGGGTAGCGGTACCGGGTTTGATGATAGTCCATCCCAACGGTGTGATTTTGGACGTACAATGATGAGCTTGAGCATGATATCCGTGCAGGTAGGTATCAGACTGCGACAAGAGAGGGGAAACGGATTAAAGATCTTAGTGTACCTACACTGCCCCCTCGCGTGAGGACTCGACTAACTTGTTACTGGACTATCTTCATTTCTGAAAAAGCAAAGTCTTTGCGTCCGTACCGTCCAGATGGATATTGAGCCTCGTTTTAAAGTAGGTATGTACCTACTCTAGCTCTACCGCTAAATCTCGAGTTATTCGGGGGGTTGCCAAGCTCAGCTACTAAACTACATTTAGTTTAGATCCTGCAGAAGAGGGCTGTTTTATTGAAGATCTCTGCCTCTAAAGGTGAAGATCCTCAGTTTTTTGCCTTGGCAACCCCCCGAATAACTCGAGATTTAGCGGTACTCTACTCTATTATCCATGCAAAGCCAGAGATACGAAAAAGGAAAGAACTTAGTTCCTACTCTAACTTTAAAGTGCCGTGTGAAAGGCCCTCCCATGTATCCGGAATTGTCAGTGGTATGATATTATACCTCCACTCATTTGGAGCTATGATCTAGTTACTCTAAACGTTTCTAGTCTCTTCCTCACAACTTCTGATATACATAGATACTTATGAATGCTGAAATAAGTTGGATACCCGGTCATTTACTCTGTACAAGGGGAGCTTGAGATATTTATTCAGTAGGGGAGTTAAACAAGACTAGAAGTAAGGCCCTCAGCAATTTCATGTAAGACATAAATGATCTTGTCATGATCGAAGACGAGGGCCCTACTTTCTTTCGTGAAACGGTTTCATTGATCTATTCTGCTGCCCATCTCTAACGTGGGGGCAGATCGTCATTGCTAATAAACTATGTAGTCAATTGTTTCCAAGGCTTTCTTGACGAGGCGAATATGGCTAGAGTAGAGTATCAGCGGCAGCTACCGGTATGGCACGGTATGGTACATACATGCTCATCGTCACCTAGGAAATACGGCACCTCAGTTGAAAGCCTTCTTAGGTATCTTGACGAGGTTATTACTGGTGCACACCCCTGCTGCCACTCTTCCGCATGCAGGCCAACTCAGCGTGTGCTGTTTTTCTCAGGGTCAGATTCAACCTCGTCTTGTTGTTCGCTCATGTATCGCAACAATAAGAATAACCATACGTCCATCCGCTGTGATGGAGGGCGGCCATTGTTTGAGTGAAGCGGAGAAGCAACAGTTATCTTTACCTCCAATACTATCTCTCTGATCCATAGTTATCCCAGCAATACCGACATTTACTCCACCATAGGAATTTTCTGTGTCAAACAAGTCTCATAAGCTTGAGATCAATAAGGGGGAGGAGAGGAGTAGAGACAGAGAAAGAAAAATCAAACAAATCTGGACTATCGGAATAGAAAGCAAAATCCCGATTTCAAAGCCTGGAGCAAGTGGTGGGTTTTTCTTCCTTCTCAAACCTTTTTTTTTGACACTCTTTTGACTCAATTTCTACCCAATAGTACGTATCTCTGGGCCGGTCCTATATCAAATAGCATTGGTGATTTTAACCCCTTCATAGTTGTCTCAGAACATGTCGAATCATCTGCTCCAGCACTCCCCCCTGTCACCCTCCGTTTATTTATCCAACGGTTCCCACTCGTCAACCACCACGTTTTCAGACCACACCGCAGGCGGTTGGCAGTGGCCCAAGTGGAGCTGTGAGCTGGATGCCTTCTGCGATTCCGCTAAAAGGGTTATTCGTGACCTAGGCAGCGTATTGCAGCCCGAACACCTCGCGCAATTCGAGCTCGAGTACTTCCTGAGGAGAAGCAGTTCTGATGCTGGGATTGGTGGTGTGGTTGACAGCGACAACAACACCAGCAGCGGAGGTTATCTCTCCGACGTTTCTTCCCTCGACCATAATCACGGACCCGCCGCACAACTGCTGTTCATCAATAACGAAGTCGAATCGTCCTCGTCGTATCTCCCGAGACGGGCGTCGCCTAGATTTTCGGTACATACTGACAGCACGGTATCGCTCGAGGCGGCCGCATATTTTACTGATTCCGAAGGGGAGGAGGAGGAGTCTCCAGAGGGAAGGGGGAGACCCTGGGATAGGGATATGGCTGGCACCATGCTTGCAGCTTCGTCAAAGGAGAAGAAAAAATCAAAGTCGGACAAGAAAGATAAGGAAAGGGAAAGGGAAAAAGAAAAGGAGAAGTCTGTGCGTAAGCATGAGGACTCCGAACATGAAGATCGAGAGCAGAGGAGAGAGGCGCGGAGGAAGCGTAGAGCTGAGAGGGAAGAAAGAAAAGCGAGGGAAGCCCAGGAGGAAGCGGAGCGGGCAGAGCGAAAGCGAGAGAAGCAGGAACGACGGGAGCGGAAAGAGGAGAAGAAAAGCGTTGTGGGGACCAAAGAGAAAACAATGCCAAAGATATCAGTTGAGCAGTTCATTAGTGGAATTGGGTTTGTTTACCATTTTTTTGACCACTTGTTTACTGTGCGTTGGTTTTTTATGGAAGCCGTGATTTAATCTTTTCATCCAATCACAGTAGATCAAAATCGCTTATCTCCCGACGACCTAGCGATGCTCGGCCTAGATTGACTATCAAAAGAAGCAAGAGTACAGTTCTAATGCGGTCCCATGAAAGATCTCACGACAGATCACATGAACGACCTCACGAGAGACTTCCCGAAAGGCCCCACGAAAGACCTCAAGAGAGACCCCAAGAAAAGTCCCAAGAAAGACTTCATGAAAGACCAATGGCCATTGAAGCACCGAAGGAATCTTCAAAAGAAAAACATCGCCACCGAGATCACCATGATCACTCGACTCCCGAAGCTCGCGCAAATTGTATACGATGTTTGCGAAAGCGAGAAAAAAAAGAGAAATTGGAAAATATTACTATTGTACCACCACCAAAGATCCGTGAAGCTGTTCGGACGGAAACTGTAAAAAAGAGCTCAAGAAGAAGGGTGGAGCCGGAGAGCGAAGACGAAACCATCATCGAAGCGAAAGAGAGGGTGAAGGAAGCTGTACAAGCTGCTGCTGCCGGTACTAAAGTGAAGCCCGTGCTAGGTTTTGTTATCGAGAAAAGGCCAGAAAAGCTGTGGGTCCATCCTATCCATTCTATACCAATCGGTTAATTAACCCATAAAAAAACTAGTGTTGAGTGTATTACCTGCCTTTCCGACGATGTGCCGGTAAGAGAAGCAGCGAAGCTTTCCTGTGGACACTACTGGTGCAATGAATGTTTGAAACGAATATTCATACTCTCTTTGACCGATCCTGCACATATGCCTCCCAAGTGCTGCACAGACGAACATGTTCCCTTGAAGCATGTTGATAAACTTCTCAACTATGAGACAAAGAAGCTTTGGAACAAAAAATACATTGAATACACATCATCAAATCGTATTTATTGCCCGAAGCCAAATTGTGGTGAATGGATACAACCGAAGGAGATACACAACAATGTCGGGAAATGCTCTCAGTGCAGAACGAAGGTTTGCGCAATGTGTAATGGGAAAGCTCATGGCGATGGGGAATGTCCTAAGGATGAGGATTTAATGAGGTTTATCGAAATAGCTAAGAAAAACAAGTTCCAGAGATGCTATAGCTGCAGAGCAATGGTGGAACTGGAAAGGGGATGCAATCATATGACGTGAGTCAACTCCTCGATATATCCAAGGAACCTGAAGTACTGATAAAATCACATAGTTGTCGTTGCACCGCCGAGTTTTGCTACGTTTGCGGAGATAAATGGAAGACCTGTAAATGTCCTTGGTTTAATTACGAGCCTGATGATGACGAGGAATACGTTGTCCCTGTATGGAATGCCGAAGAGGGTGCAGCTGCAATTCCCGCCAATATTGCTGAACGACGAGAACAAAGAGCCAGGGCTCGTGCTGAACAGCTTCGTCAAGACGAGGAACTTGCTAGACAATTGGCTCAACAAGAAGGCTCACTGTCGCCAGGACTTCATGGAGATGATGAATATTATCTCCCGAGCCCAATCCAGATTGATCCTCTCGCAGCGTTGGGTACCATCGGATCCGGTTTGAGGAATGGGATTCGACGGATCGCCGCTGATTATGTCGAGACAGCTACACGCTCAACTCCGCAACCTCGCGGGACTCCGCAACCTCGGGGGACTCCGCAGCCTCGCGGAACACCGCAACCAAGGTTGGAAAGGAGGAGAGTCGAGCCAGTTGCTAGAATCGCGCCCCGTACACGGAGTCGAGAGGAGATTCGGGAAAATATATCTAATCTTATTCAGGAGGTTGAGGAGCTTGAAGGGCGCAGTAGAACGCCCCACCGTCCTAGAGTCACTCGCACAGAGACCGCCCCGGAGACTCGGGAGCAGCCTCCCCAGAGATCCCGACGACGGGAATCCATCAACCCAAGCCGATACTTGAGTGGAGCTCAACACGCAAATATTGAACAATACCTCCGTGGAATTAATCTGGAAGATCCTGAACCAGTCGCCCCTGGGCCACCTCTTCCGTCTCCACATGAATCCCGGGCTTTCACTCCTGGTATCCCGGAGCTCCGGCGCTCTCGCACCGAACGAATTCCAAGACGAAGAAGAGAGGAGGACTTTTCTCCAGAGTATGCATCTCATGCTCCCATCTCGACAATCGATCGTGCGAGCAGGATAGGAACAGAGAGCAGGATTGGGACAGAGAGTAGATTAGGGACGGAAAGCAGACTTGGGACTGAGATTAGTAGAGTGGGAACAGAGAGCACCAGTGTAGGGACTGAAACTACCTATGCCGCTCGCAGACCCTCTATCAGCGGAAATTTGATGGACCATCGCTGGAGGCAGCAGCACTCGGGATATCAGAGCCGAATGCCAGTGGAGGCGGGTGTTGGAGGATGGAGGGTAAGTCAACCATTCTTAAGGAGTATTGCTTAGGAATTTTACTAAATCGGCGCCTAGTAGGGTAGTGAAAATCGCGGTTACTGATTATTGATTTTACGAGTCAATGCTTCACCACGAATTACGGATATTACGACCTTTTTTACGACTTGTATGCCTTGTTTCATTATATGCATTTGGGAAGGAGCGTTTGCCTTTTGATGATTACGACATACGACACTGATTTATTTCACCACACTCTTTTTTCTTTCTTTTATTCTTCTTTTTTTCCAACTTTTTGCAAGTTTCTGGATTAGAAAACTCATTTATGTGTTGACAAAGAGTCGTTGTGGTGCGCCCCCAAAAAATGTTTATAGCATATTAGCGTTTTTTTTCTATTTCAATTTTTTTTTTTTTTTTTCATAGTTTTTTGTTTTTGGCATATGACGGAATCTTTTTCTTGTCGATATTTTTTGGGGACATTTTGAGCTGCACTATTATACTAGCGATAGCGGTGGTCCGGATTTTCTTGTTACTTTTTTTTATTATCGGTACATGCATCGGTTTAAGAGGGAAACTATCTTTTTCGTGCCTCTGGACGTCACGGCGATCTGTCCACGGGCATAGGAGCTTCGTTCCTTTGTTTTTGTTTTTTTGTTTTGTTTTTTGCTGGGGAAAAAATGTAGTTTAACGCGTCAACGTCGGAATACTAGCTATGATCATGATCTTACGAGGCGGGTTTTTTTTCTCTTGTATGTATGTACTTCTACTACTACTTCCTACTTCATGTACTATGTAATTTACCACCTGGCTGTGTTTTCGTCTTTAACATGTTTTTCGCAATTGATGATGTGTGCAGAGTACCGCGCATGGGTACAATTAGTAGACTCGACTACTAATTGCAGTACTGCTCCCGCTCGCTACTGGATTAGGATACCATTATTTAGCTTTGTTACTTTGAGCGTCCCGAAATGGCTAGCGGGGGTGGTACAAACATTACTACGTCAGTGGGGTGCGGCACGTATTGTAGTCAGCTTTTAAATACATACCTTGCCGCCCACACCACCCACTAGCTTCGCCGCGCCTCAAGACGAGCTTAAAAAAAAAAGGCGAATTCGGGGAGTGTGCTGGATAGAGTAAGGTACACGTAGCAGTTACTGGGCTCTGTAATCATATCATACCCTCATATTGCTCAGCTCAATCGGATCCAAACCACATACACCCGGCCCCGGCCCTCGACGATCACCCCGGTGAACAGTGCAGTGCGGGGCCGGGAGATTGTTTGATTATGCTTTAAAGATTGGCGATCAGCGGGTGTTTAATTAGCTGCATGTAGGTGTTTGACGTCTCGGAACGATGAGTGTTTGGGAATATCGATGATGGGTGGTGGTCCTTTTGATGATTGCTGTGGCTGAGGATTGTTACATCTGGCCGGGCGGAAGTAGCAGTGGGGAGATGTGGTCATTGACTAGCTGCGTGCGCGGTGTTTGGTGCGCGCTCGAGCTGTGCTGAGTGGATTGCATATTTCTATTTGTTTTCATAATGGGGGCGGCGTATTTCATCTGCTCAAAGTATGTTTGATGATGGTGCTGTTAGGGATATATGTAGTTCTATCACGGAGTTTCTTGGTAGGCCTGGATGGCAATTATATCATATCATGCGACAAAGGATATATTATCGTACTACATTTAAACATCGTACTACAAGCCAACAGTCCAATCTAGCGCCCATTCCAAGCCCATCCTTAAAAAACCTCCAAAAACCCCATCCATCGATATTCTCTAGCCATCTCCACCCCAACACCGGCGGTATAATTATATAACCTCGCCTCTAGTAGACACCCCCCTTGCCATCATCCCACCACCCGCTCTCCCCCAACACCTCCACAACAGCACCCTTATTCCAACTCCAATTCGCTATGGCCCCATCCCTCCCCCTCACCGCATACCCAGTCGGCACCCCCGGACATACAAAATCCGCCCTCTTCTCCGCCCTATACATCTCGACGGGCTCGACGCTTCCCGCCCCGATCGCACCACTCATCAAAAAGCTCGCCATCGGCACATCCTCCAACACGGGCTGCTTATTGTACGTGAGCGTCTCGTCGACGGTGCCGGACTTGAGCGCATAGATCTCCTCGGCGCCCTTTCCGTTCCCGCCGTCGGCGAGCCCGGAGAAGGCAAAGTGGAAGCGGCACTGGCGGCCGGCGTGGGCGGCCGTGAACGGGATGGACATGTAGAGGTCTGGCCCCATCTGTTTGTAGCGCGCGATGGGGGTGTCGGGACGGGTCTCATCGACGACCATGACGAGGGAGGCGGCGAGGAGGGCGTCGGTGCTGGTGTTGGAGAGGATGATGGGTTTTTGGTAGTCACCGAGGGGGACGGGAGGGGAGGTTTCCAAGGGGGTGGGGGTGACGGTGGGGGAGGTGGTGGTGATGGTGGTTGTGACTGTGACTGTGGATGTGGAGCAGCCAGTTGCGGTCTGTGGGTCCGCGACGGGGAGGGCAGAGGTGCCGGTGAGGGCTGCTGCTGCGAAGAGGAGGGCAGACGCGAAGGTGAAGGACTTCATTGTTATTGCTGTTGAAGTATAAAGTCGTTGATCAACTGGAGATTGAGAAGTAGCTATAGAACGATTTGGGATAAAACAGCTAATGATACCAATTAACCCTCGGTCGCAGTGTGCTAGAGAACCAAACAAATGGCGGTGGTGAGGAAAGGGAGAGAGAGGGAGCTCAATGGTCGGGGCATTTGATACTTATAGCTTCAAGAAGTTGCGGAGATGGCTCAGTGTGGTAATGATCACATCGCATAACCAACTTTGTTTCACTCATCATCATCAGATCTCACGGCGGCGGCGGTGGAGCAAACGTAGCGCCAGACACAGGAATGCTTGCCAAGACGCACTGCCACCGAGTGATTCGCTGTGACTATGCTAATGCAGTTGTGCGGCTCATGACTGTAGCTAAAGTACAGGATCAGCATTCCGGTGAGTGTTAACCTAGATTTAGGGATCATGTATCGTGGCTAAGGCTTACTGCGCTGCAACTATACCTGATCTGAGTTAATGAGACAACATGCGTGCCATTGCTGAAAAAACACCCGAGAAATATGGGGATGAGCTGTTTAGGTTCTTTTTTCGGAAGTCCAATCCTACGCTCCCCCAAATATTCTAGAGGCTGAAATATACATGTATGTTGTATACATTTATAATCGAGGCGCATATGTAGGAACACGAAGGATTGGAAATTTCGTCTTGAACATAACACATCACGTGACCACCATTGTTTTGAAGCATGCAGGTTCTCTGACACTGGTCACGTATCTCCCCACAGATGTTCCAAACTTATTTTTTCCGATATCTGGGGTCTTGCGAATAAACGTCTAATGCTGCAATGTCCCTAACATTAATTATTTTCCACATGCACGTGATGATGGTGATTACGCGCCTGAAAATTAGACATGGTAGACCACCCCCTCCATTGCGAGTCGGCCCATATCCAGTATTGCTCCGCCAGCGCGCGTGTATGCATGTAGCTTATGTGTTTAGAGAATGAACCGTCCTGATCAAGATCTAGATGCTAAAGATGCACTCGTGACCTGCATGATCTATAAGCTGCGCACTATATACACGTATGCAGCTAGCGCAGGACGTGGTAACTCTACAGTTTGGGGGTCGGTGGAAGGACTTTGGTCCATAGCAGTGTTAATTTACCTCTTCACGGAAAGTTATAGAGACGGTTTTTTAAATAATTGATGTGGGAAGATAAGATGGCAGGTCAGTGGTCGTTGCGCGCGGATTGGTAATATTCAGCTCCTATTATACTTATCATTGCATACTATCATCTCAGCTGAAAGTGGGATTATTCAAATTCAATCTGCTCGCAGGAATTAAGCAGAGAAATGCTGGCGAGTGGAATAATGTTGTGTTGGGCAGGGTAGCTGGTTGGTTTCGTGGCTATAGTCAGGAAAGTTTGACGATACATGTTGGATTTCATCATGACCACGAGCCTCGGGATTTCCCCGTTTCTACTGAGATAAATATGAGCAATTTAATTGAGATTGATAGAATCTATAGATGGTACGTGTGAGTAGCTAATTGGATGAGTTATAACGCGTATTACGGGCTTGCCTAGCTAGCCTAGTAGGAACATATAGAGGAGAGACCAGCTAGTACGTTGTAATTAGCTAGATACACATACATGTACATACATGTAAATCACTTCAGAAATAGTGCTTATCTGCTAGCCCTAGTCAAAGTTTCAACCATCCTCCTCTGCAAACATTGCATTCCTCAACTAGTGCCTATCACCTCTCGTTGAGGGGTATATAGAAGTCCCCACCCCGGACTAGTGCTGGAATGAGTCCGCCTATTTCCCCTCTCTAGTCACTCTGTTAGTTATAATAACGGAATGTGTATCAGAGATCTATCTTCGTAGGGCATTCGGGAGGAACACCGCTAGTTGTATGGTTTCAACGTCCACTACCGATGTGCCGATAAAATGGGGGGAAGGCAACGACAAAAGCGAATTCGAAATCATGGACAGTATATGATCTGGATCTAGCTAAGGTTAGAGATCTGGCCACAGTGGATGTAGTGTACGGAGATCGAGTTGTACAGAGATCGAGTGATGATCCATGACTAGCATGCGCACCCGCGGGTAGTAGGCAATATCGGTAGGTGCTTGCCTTTGGGTTGTAATCGATACCATGTGTACGTAATTTGAGATCCGATCTCGGGTTTTAATGTGATAGTCATCTCAGCTATTGATCTCAGAGGGAATGTTTTTCTACGGCGACGACAGGCCCGGGTATCAGAACAGCATACGGACTCATGCATGAGTCTTGATCTGGCCCACCGATCCTTCCTGTTCCTCATATCTTGGGAAATTCTGCGGGTGTTGGGTCCAAGATGAGTAGATCTAGTCAGCTCACCAGGCGCGGGAACTGACATGCAGGGTAGATACCTAGAAGGTGGGTATACCCGAGTAGGATCGACGATCTGCACTCAGATATCTGAAGATCACCATGTTGTGCAGGGTTAGAGGGTGGCTTAGATGCTAAGTCGTGGGGTTATTAAGTCGATTATATATATTAGTATGTAAAGTTATGTAATTTTGGTAGAATACAGGAGGGTTGGGGTTATTTATGCATACGATAAACTTTTATAGCTATAAGTATATAGTTCTATCATAAGAGGGCCTTTCGTATAAGAGTGCATGGATGGGAGTTTGGGGCATAGGTGAGAATAATGAGTTGCATAGTAAGCTACATATGTAGTCTAGAGCCGAGAGTGGTAGGCACAAGCCTGGTCTAGACTCGAGTTGGCTCGGATTGTGGAGGCAAAATCTCGAGCCTAGGCTCGAGCTCTCATGATCCTAAGAACAAACTCAGTACGACGGTATAAAGTATCTACTAGGATGAACACTGGAGGATATATTTTCTTTGCGTGATCACTCAACCATATATAACGTTCTCCAGTCGCTAGTATTAATACATTCCCAGGCCCGAACCGAAAATTCGAGCCCGCTCGGCTCGTATGATCCTGCCCATCACTAGTAGAGCGTTTAATTAAGTCTACTCGACTCTCTTGTTGAAAAAAAGAATACTAAGAGGCCGACCTAGGGATGCGATTGGTGTGGCTAAGGGACGTATCCAGATGAAATTAGTTGGAAAGGAAATGTTAAACCCAGATCACATTAATCCTATGTTAATTATAACCTCTCTGGTTTTGACATATCTTGCATGTTTTTTCCTTGTTGTACTTTCCTTTAACAAAAAGAATAAGTGAGCGTAAACGCTCTAGTTAAAACTTAGGATTAGATGAGTACGTACACGTACTAAAAGCTTGTGACCAAAGGGATGTAAAGTGGAGGTTTTGGGGGTGGTCTCGGGAGGGGAATTTCAAGCGTCGAGCGGAAAGGACATAAGTGTATACGTACGTATATTAGTTGAATATGTACTGTTCTTATAATTATGTGATGTGCCGTGAGACTTCGGTATATACTTCCTATATACCTACGTATACGTGGCTGGAGTATTAATCGCTGATCACTTCCGCGGGGTATTTTCTATAGATCTAGAGCTATATACATGTAATATAGCTATAAGTATTTTAGAGGGTGCTACATGTATGTATGTAATTGATTAGTGATCTTATTTATTACCCGACATGGGCGTGGAAATGCATCGGTTTATTTGATAAAGGTATAAAATGAAGCGTTAAATTTCCTGGTTATATGTGTGTTCCTATTTATCCTTAAGGTCTTAAGATATGGTGTTTTTGTTGCAATATTTTTTCTTTCCGTCTTTTCTGTGGTACATTTATGCTATATACACTAAATTGTTGTTTACGGGGGCGGGTGGGTGGTTGTGGGCTTTGATACTCAGATGGAGTTATTGGTATGTATTAGAAAAAGAGAAAAGGGGGAAGGGGGCTATATATTAGAAAATCGAAATGCTGACTTTGATAAAATATAAAGGTCTTGTCTTGCTCTACTCGGGGCTGTCGGCTGTCGTTAATTGGACCTAGACGCGTGGTCTCGTTTTCCTTACCCCCTTCTTTCGTTTCCTTTCTTAAACACAACAAACGTACGAAACGAGCTGGGCATGGATAGGCACATTCAGGTACATACAAGTAGGTGGCCCATCCCTCGAGCTCTCCAATACAACTCCTCGTCCTCCTCATCCTCCTCGTCATCCCGGATCCAAGACGATTCAATCCAACCCGAACCAATCAACAAACCAATTTTCGCACGGCTGAATAGCTAGAAGTATAACCTTTCCCCCCAGCCGGTCGTGGAACACTTTGTGGCCGGCCGTAACGGTAGGGAAGCTACTCAGTGAGGCGCTGCGCGAGACAACACCTGCAGGAAGGCTTGTGTTCATGAGACGTTGGATTAAAGTTATGCGTGTGTCAGATAAAACAGGTTTTAGTGCTGGCGCAGCTGTCCGTTTAATTGAGATAAGCTTTTTTTTGCCCTTCCGCCCGTCTCACACAGCCCCGATTTCGGAAATGTCAACAGTAAGGCAATGCAAAAGTGTATAAGTTGCGATTTAACGCTAAGTAGGAATGTAGAGAGAATAGGCTACGTGCGGCTTCTGGTTGAATTGTTGCGAAAGTGGGCCAATTAAGAATAACCGAAGTATTTCTCAAAGAGTTTTTATAATTTAGCTAGTAGGTGAGCTTAGACCTGATAAAACACCTTTCAATTAACTCTTGATAAACTGCACTTATACATAGATAGAGCATCTAGAGAACCTAGAGCATATGTTGCAATTAGGTTGAGGAGGGAGCCTATAATTGGAAACGCACTTTTCGCCCTAATTGCCATCAGATACCTAGGAGGTTCTCATTGGAACTCGTTCAATTCTAAACAAATGGGGTTAGTAAACATATAAACCAAGAGATTAGTGACATTGGTGACCTCTCATTGGCGGATTCTGGCCACATGCACATCGACAATCGATGGCCTACACCTAAAGCAACTTCAGAGCAGCTTCAAGTGCAGCGTTGATCCAACAAATTGAATCCAAATTCGGTTGATATTTCCCCGAATGCCAGAGAAATTGTGAGGGGATAGTGAGGTTACCGGAGGACCCCTGTGGTTAGTAGCCCTCTTCTGAATACCCCGCAGCCTGCCTCGCTAGTTCTAGCAACGATATAAAACCCCAATTGCCAGTTCAGAATACTCCATTGACCATAACAATACAGTCCATGACCGACCTCGATCAAAAGGCGAGCTCCAACAGCTCCGGCCGAGATATGTACGATGGATTGAACTTAGTGATAATACACATCCAACTAGACGGCAATTTGCGTATAGGGTTAAGATAATCGGCTCTATTAACCTAGGTTGGAATGTATCTCGCCCTCCAGCTGAGTTTTCGGGCCGGCCTTATATCTCCCCTGGTCGGCCCGGGAATGGGCTAGCTCGGACGACCGAGAGAGATGGACATCTGCTATTGACGTCTGGGCCTTACCATCAAAAAGCCAAGAAGACTTCCAAGGTTTAACCAGTAAGGAAATAAAAAGATCAATGACGGCTACCTAGATAGGTATATTCACACCTGATTTATATTTTTAATCACCGCGTACCCTGTATTTACTTGGTAGCTGAAACGTTAGTTGTAGGCACCACATAGCTTAGGGATACTTGGTTCGATCGAAGCACTCAACGTTTTGCTAATCGACCATCGACCATCGACCATCGACCATCGAAACCAAGAACGTCGAACTAAAGGGTACTCGTGATAATATGGTTGTCATGACTCTATCTCTACTTTTCCCAGAAGGGTCGGTCGACGCGGAGAACGCTGGAGAGGAGATTTTGCATCTTGTGTTGTAATAGCAATACGCATCGATACGAGGGAGGGCTGGGTGACACTGGTTGGGCGAGAAGGAGGGGTAGGAACCAGGGAAACCCTCACTCTCGCTTTACTCTCGCTAGTTCGGCCCTGCTTCTATCATGCCAGTGTCTTGCCCAAAGAATAAGGCGTGAGCCGTGAAGGGTCATGGGAGTTCTCAACATAGAAGATCTTTATGCATCCTATGTACCACCTACTAAGTGTGTGTTGCATTCTGTGTTACTCACGCTCCACTTGTAAGGCTCGCCGAAAAGCTGTACAGCGATAGGTAATAAGTGATGGAACGCGCTGAGATACAGTTATGCCTGCAAACACCGTATGTTAGTGGCGGTTTACCCAAAATGGGTATCACTGTGTCTCAGGGCGTTCCATCACTTATTACCTGCCGTTGTACAAGCACAATTGTAAGCTTAATAAGTCTTATAGGATTAATATTGAAAAGCGATCAAAGCATCAATCTTTCTTGCTCAGTGAACTGAGCACGCAGACATTGGTTTTAGGCCCGGGAGAAAAGGGAAAAAAAAAGTATTTTCAATTAATCCCGTCACAGGTTTTGATTTGACTATACGTATGTAGCTTTATGTAATTAATGCTTGAGTTTCCGATGTCATAATTATATAACTTATGGACGCTACTAATAGTTGTATATTAATTTGTAGTAGGAATGTCCCCCACCCCCCACCCCCTCCAAATCATACGCTAGTGCTGATCTTTTCTATTTGTCAATATAGTTGAGCTCAGAGAAATTTAAGTGAAAGATATGGTCGGGATTATTGGCGACGCTGGTAGCTGGTCGCGTGCATCGGGAGCTTTCGAATTTCTGGCAGACTGAGCATGAGTGAATATTTCGCATGTAGGGTTTAGGACGTGCGCGTTTAGCCTGCGTGCCTAGCTAGCTGCACCCATCAACAACACCATAGGAGAACCTTCATTGTTTCAAAAGAAGATACCATTACTACTCCCAAGGATTCCGTATCATATAGGTTAGTGGTGAGGTACGCATCCACCCCCACCTCCCTTACACACGCAGCAAATCAGTTAGCGATATCGATATTGATAGCTGCGCGCGATGCGATTTGTATCGTTGATCGGTGAAGAGACTAAGCTCTCGCCAAGAATCCTAAGTTACAATTACATGGGACGCCGAATATATCACACGCATCTAATCAGCGTCGTTGAGTGAAGTTGAGCGATACTGCTGTTTCGATTAATTTCGGTTGTCAAGATTATAAACGTTCACAGCTAGGCGTCCCATAAATTTTGCGGGGTGCATAGTAATATCGCGCGTATACGTGTTAGCGCCCTTGACTTGGACTCAGTAACTGATCTGAATGAGAAGAGTCGATGCAGGAACACCCGGCTGCCTCTTTCATTCTTCAATGATGAGAGACGAGCATTTTTATCGTTCGATATTGTAAAACCGGCCAACTAGTCTCCGTCTGAGCTCTAGTTGGGCGCTCAGTTAAACCAAACAACCAATTCGTAGGGGATAAGTGGGCGTCCTCTGCTGCTCTCGCGATCGGTCGCTTCACTCGAGCACTACTATTACATACTCTAGAGTCTCCGAGTCAACGAGGAGTTCCTAGGAGTAACTACCGATAAACTCAAGCTGCCGAATATTTGGTTCGCATTTCCCGGCGAACTTCAAAGTCAATTACAGTGTGATTCAGAGACCAATCGTTTGGATTGCAGAATTACAAGTCTCACTTAAAGCCCCGTGGTCATGCCCTATCAAGAGTCAGAGATTTCATGGGTGTCTCGGAGACTTGTTGGATGAAAGAAGGCTGAGAAATATCTTGAACTCTAATCACTGCGCACAATAGTCCGTGTCCTGGACCCGCAGCTGTCGATCGACCACCAATTGGCGGGGGGAGAGGCAATTAACTAACTTCACAAATGCACCTGCGCTGTTTACCCGCAAATCAGTTAGCGACGTGTCCACAAAACCTAGAAATTTAAGTCATGGCGTAAACATGACTTAGTTGGACCCCGCTCGCGGCGCAGGTACAGAGGGTGGTAGAATTATTGCGAAAGTGGGTTTTCCGTGACCCGATAGTCCTATTGGCCCTTAAAGGAATTTTTGCAGTAAGCACGGACCAAGAAACCCACTCTTTTAGTTCGGACTTCCGCAATAATTCTACCAGACTCTGTAGATAAAGGGTTTTAGAACAGAGGAATAATGGGCTATTGTGGACCTACCTTTTTATGATGTATTTAACACGCGCAGTATATACAGTGTCTGGAGGGGTGGGATGGGAATGTGGAATTTTATATTAGGCATATTACATACAAAATAATACGGACCTTGTTGGGCCCGCGCGGTTATCGATAGGCGCTGTTGATATATATCGATATACTCTACATATGCATATCTAAGGTACGGTACCGAAGGAATTTGCAATTTCCGATGAAATAAGTACTCGTAGCTTTACGACGTTTCCGAACACGACTGCTATTGCATACCATACAAAAAAGCGCCAAATCCACCTTTTTGTATGTCATGCAATATTGGTCGTGTTCGGAAACGCTATGAAGCTACGAGTAGAAGGTACAAGGATCCATGGATCCAAAGGATCGACAAGAGATGTGCGAAATTCGAAATTAATTAGTAACTGCAGGTCAGACGTACGAAGTTAGTTAATAATCTACGTACAAGCTATTCCGCACGAAATCGAGAGTAACTCTTTCGTGCTTCTTGTTATTTAGTTCATCTACTGTGCTTCCAGTCTTTGTTTATTTACGCTCATTTTGCATTATATAGGGTCGGCGGTTCATCTAGACCGACCTCCGGGCGATCGTGAAGGTTTATGAGCATAATTTTCATTTGACCAATTTATATATAGGTGATAACTAGAACTATAGATAGGCGAGTACGAGTTGACCATCGATCATCTCTCAAAAACGCGTGCTCATATATATATTATATGGTGCCGGTCTCGATAAACCTACACTTTTGGCGGACGAAAAGCTACCCACCCCGGACCTATCTAGTCTACCAACAACCAAGTAATAAAAGATTGAGGAGATAGGCTGTATAGAGGAAGAGAAGGGCCATAAGTCCTATTTGTCAGAAAAAAGAAATAATGATTTTACAAGGAACTGATAGCAAAATAGTGTGACCATATTTTGGTGGGAGCGTGTGTGATTATCACCAAAAAACGATTATTGTAGATATATGTCAGGGTTAGGGGGCTTAAAATCAGGGTTAGGGTTCTTTCCTATCGGCGCGGGTTGTAGGTGACCGGCACCATACATGTACCTGGGGTCAGAATTTCAATTTTTAAAAAGCACAATATTTCAACAGGATAGATATTTTAGTCATACACATTATACATGAGTCTCTATAATAGAGTTTGTATTTCTTTTCAGGTCATTGATTTAGGTTTTTAGCCTGCAAAAGGACAACTTGTGACCGGAGACAGTAATAAAAGGAGCAGCAATAGCTATTCATATTAACTCTTGCCATAACTATGATCTCCAGCTTCTAAATTACCATAGATTTGCCCCACATTCTGTTGTTGAGGAGAATTGATCGCTGTATCACTTTCCGGCACCCCTGGGTACATGTACATGCGTTCTGCAGGGACACTGATTGGTCTGCAGCTGATACTTAAGTCGTACGAATTTCCCCCCGGTAGGGTGAGATATCAGGACCATACTCTCGGGTTTGTGCACTCACATTAGAGTTCAGTGTTCCTGCATAGGGCTGAGTGAACACGCGTGGTGACGCGGGGCAGGGCAAGTTCCGGTTGTACTAAAGACTACAACATCGAGACTATGTAGCTACTTAAAGCGTTACAGGGTGCATATTTGTGAGGTATTATAGTGAGTAAGGATCCAATTGAAGGTTCATGAAAAATTAGCGTGAATTCAATCTATTATCTGGCCGACTACATGTAATTTTGAGTAAAAATACCTAGATCATCGATCGAGAGAGATTAGTATACCAATAACTACATGTAGGTATGAACTCGAGGCCATTCCCTCTAGATCGATCGACATATCTGCCATCTTTGGGATGTTAGATCTGGCTAGTCTCCCTAGCTTAAAAATCAAGCATCATGACAATAAAGCTAATCTACAATGACATGACCTCAGCTGGGCAGGATGTCTCGAGCTCCCTTAACTCATCAAAGTTTTTATACAAATTCAACCAAAAAAATCGACTGCTCCATATGTACGTCCATACAAGAAACTTCACGATCCCTACAGCTGACTCTCGAGGTCCCGTTCTGACCTTTTTGAGTATGAATATTGAAAACAATAGCGAATGGACAGTACTCCTTGGATGATTACTGCCGCTCAGCTTCAGTCGATGGCGCCTACGTGTAAATCGAGAGATTTCACTGAATATTCTTATACCCTCCATGGGCTTATGGTACGCGTATGTGTCAGGTCTCCAGGCTACATATGTAGGTACACAACGCAACACTTCTAAAGTTTATTCGGCAAGCTTCTCGGCTAACATTATTCTGTAGACCTTTCTCAGATTATCCACAACTAGATGATACGACCCCTTTACGACCCATGGGTGGGGTTTTGAGAGTGAAACCATGTTAATCCTCAGTTAATTAACAGGGTCACAGTAATTCAATATGAACACTACCGACAGCTATCTCCCGACCATGGCTATAGCTACTGGATATTAAATATATATCGCTATTATTTCTTAAGAGATATGCCCAGGAGCCCCCAAAATACCTACTAGATATACTTTGCTATTTTTTCTTAAAGAATGCCTAGGCAAATACGCCTCTCAGAATCTATTTACTAATCACCCGCAAAGTGCGATTAATAGAGGGACGCAAGGCCATGTAGCACAAGCGGTTGTGACTAAGTTGAATTCGCGTGCACATGAGAATTAAACATAGATCATATCTCACGCCAATCAAATTCTTTTTGAAAGACTACCTATAAGCGAGTTAATGTTTTGTGGTTTAAAGACGGGTCTTCAACGTCTATCCAGGTATACATGGTTGAATTTGAGAAATTCCTAGAGCTCTTAATCAGAGCCCCATCTGCGTACGTGCACGCGTGTGTGGACAGAAAGAATTTTATCTAGTAGGCATGCACCTGACTTAACTTCGACTAGGTAATCTGCCACAATCTTCTTCACTTATGGAGCCGGAAGTTAAGTGATGGTGAAACAAAGGTTAGATAGCACATATGTATAATACAGGACGCAGGAATACGCAACCAAACCGTCTCCACATATATCGCATCTCTGCTCATACATTTACATTGTCCTTATTTTTCTTGGCGGTTGATTGTACGTGTGCTTTGTATAACGCCACGTGACTACATGTAAGTTAACTTCCTGTGTGTCTGTGTGTACAGTTAGAAAGAATGCAAATATTTTCAACTATTTCAAGTAACACCCTTTTTCTTTTTTTCTTTAACTGATTTTATTGATCATATGAGCCATCGACATTACTAGTCCCGAAAATTGAGGAGTCGGGTATGGTAGGAATCGGTAGTTACTCTGAGAGCTCAGTCGACAAGTTGTTTCACAACGACTACTTCGGGGGACTAAGTTCAAGTTATGGGACGCTGAGCTCTTTTTTCTTTTCTCATGTGTTTGGTTTTGTAATATTTTCTAGGTCCGTACTACTAAGTTGGGAGGGGAGAGAATTGGACTGTAAATCAAAACCCTTCCTTCACCTTATATATCTTGTCTGGCCCCTCATACATATATATGCAGACTAGAGGATAAACTTGAATAGATCGATATCACCACTACCACTTCTTGTGATATATTGGTATGATTCTAGCTTGCATGACCCGTCTGATATCTTTGTCTTTTTCTTCTTTAAACTAATGTATATGTTCAGTAGCTACATATATACATTGATATCGTTATTAGATTAGCCATGCGCCAACACCCAACGCACACAATGGCAATCGATATAACCACTAAGACCAAGGATAAAAGGCCTTGTCTTATCTGCGGGAAAGATATACGGGACGAGATGAAAACCCAGAGGTAAGATCCAATAATTACATCTGTGTTTTACATTATTAACAGCTCTAATCTCATGATCCCTATAGAAACCATTTGAAGAGAATGCATTTCCCGTCTCTGCAATGCCAGGGGTGCGGCTTGAGATTTGGTAAATTCCATGAACTCAAGCGTCATTGCGAGAACAGCTGTAAAGGAAATCCCGAACCACATGAACAACAGCTCAAAAACATTAACGCGAACCGTTTCAATATTGATATGTCCGAGAAGATCGACGAATCTAAGAGCATGAAACAGATCGAAGATGTTTTACTTAATGCCGGTATACGTATAATCGATGGAAAACTACAACAACAGCTCAAAGCCACTACGGATCATTCTAGCACCGCGTCCAAGATCAACAAATCTAAGACCAACAAATATAAGACCAACAAATATAAGAACAAATCTAAGATCAACAGATCCAAGAGGATGGAACAGACCGGGGACGTTTTTCTTGGCGCCGGTGTAGGACTCCATGGCTATGAGCCGCAAAGAGACGGTAAGTGTGCCCTTTGATTTCTTATATAAACCTATAACCTGCCATAAAATTGATATTGACCCTGTGAACGACCTAGATAAAGTGATGAACGGCGCTACCAGCGAGGACGTCGACGGCGAGTACGAGTCAGACGACACCGAGATGCACAACGAAACAGCAGGGGATTCCGTTGGCTCTACACCCCCAGAACTCGGGCTATCGCCAAATCGTGAACCCGACCCATCTCTAGTTTCAGCCGTTGCTGGTCTGTTCAACCTTTCTTCTTTTCGGAACCCGTAAACATAACGTCTAATACCATTAATATTCTAGGTCTTCAATTTGAAAATTACGAGCCTTATGAAGAATTTTTAAGACCCCTGTCTTCGTGGCTAGGACCCTTGCATCTGGGACCCTCGCCTTCGTGGGAGCAGGTAATAGCGAATCACTACGATTATTACAATTAATTATATTCGCTATCATATATACTGAGCTCAGGTAGTCTTCTCATTGCAAATAGGGAACGCAGGTTTTTCGTTCATGAATCGACATTTTATGCAGGCTCTGTTTTTGTCGAATGTTTTGATGTGTGAGAGTGTGGTTTATCAGCCTGCAGTGGTGGGGGGTTGTTTGTGCGTCTCTTTTGTCAAATTTGTCGCTTTCATTGGCCAACGTATACGTATACGTATGGGGATATGTATTTCATTTGTTTTAGTCTAGCTAGTCTAACTGAATTTTTTTTTTGTTAAATTCATTAATTTCTAACTGAATCTATTGTCTCGAACCAGAAGTTGTGTAAATAAATAAATTGGCCTTCCGAATTCACCCTACTGTGGTCTGCCGATTTATTAAAACTACGCTAAGCTGAATTGGCCTACGGGTGGTTTGCCGATTTATTTAAACTACGCTAAGCCGAATTTTGTCTGGTTCGAGACAACTGAATCTACTTAAAGGTTTCAAAAATCTGGCAGACCACTCATAATCATATAATCACTCGTATATCTATATATCACAGCATATAAATCTGTGAGGCCGAGGAAGTTAGCCATTCGGGACTTCAAATCTTCATGGTGAGGGATAGGTCGTTGGTGGTAACTTGAGGGGTACGGTCTCGATCTAGCTTTGGCGCTCCAAGTTATATTGTATAATTAGTTATTCGATTGATTACCAAATTAGCATTGTACGCTGAACTAATTAAATAGTATCTCTTAGCAACTAGACTAGCTATCAGGCCAAATATGACTAAAGTAAATTAACCAAACATTGAAAAATGACACAGGAACTGATCACGGAGTAACTGAGCATCCACTCATATATGCATCGTCTGCTGGCGCTAGCACAAGAATTTGATATATATCATCGCGATATATCCTCTTCCTACGAGCTCGAGCGTTCGTCCACCATAACTTGATTCAGTTCCTAATTAGTGTAAACGAGTTATATCGGGCGGCCCAACAGAAAGAGAATTTTTCTCAATCATGTTCAGTTATATCTCTATATATATACCATGGCCAATCAGAATGATTGCTAGTTGGGCACGTGCGGCGGCCCATGGCCCAGACTAGAAAGTTTTGTTAGGGTCTTTAAGCTTTCAACCAATAAGTTAGTGAACTTATAATTCTTACAGAAATAGTTATAGATTGTATGAGAGGATTGAATTTTAGCCAACACAATTCTTGTAATAACGAACTCACTTCAATCACGGACTAGTACCCGG
The DNA here is from genome assembly GCA_024713935.1 of Morchella eximia. NCBI lineage: Eukaryota > Fungi > Ascomycota > Pezizomycetes > Pezizales > Morchellaceae > Morchella > Morchella eximia. The sequence continues at coordinate 1,426,817 of JAMGZG010000018.1, forward strand.
CTTCAACCCATGAGCTATAGATATATGTGTCGGCAATCGGGTACGCAGATAACTATTAGTTTCCCCGCAGATCTTGATTCTTTAAGATGCACGCTGAGAGCTGGACGCGGTATATATCTAGATCTACAGCTCACAAACAACTGGACGCTTCAATATCTACAATAGGTATATATATATACACATGTATAGGCCGTCATTCTTATAGTTAATCATGATCACCGAAGAGCATCCACGACCTCCCATAAAACAATAAACTGCTGGCAAGCCTGCCACAATATATATATACCTACGCTTTCTTGAGCTGGTCTTTACTACTATCAGACGGTATATAGAGGCACATCAATTACAACGATATCAATACTTCGAATTCGAGTTATATACATATCACAATATAACGTAACAGCAATATATCTGGTACCAAAAACATTCCCACGCAAAAATCTCTGGAAACCTAACATAATAGACGTCTACAAAAGGTTCCGTGAACCTTATCGAGACGGTTATGGAGAATTCAGAGCCTTACCGTTGCCCGTATCTCGTTCACTATCTAAGCATTGGTAAGCATCCTCACAAGGATTGTGAAAGAGAGTTTGGAAACCCCAAGAGTGCCAGGTAAGTAGCACTATATCCTAGCCTTAGTTATGGACGTTAAATTACTAACTGATAAATCCATGTATATATAGTCGGCACATTCAAAGGATACATATCAGACGGTACAGGTGTGATAAGTGCGGTTTACGCCTCGGCTACGATATGAACCGCCATAAGGGGGGAAAACATTGCAAGGGGAAGAATAGAGAACCGGAGGTGCCACAGAAAGCCATCGATCTGCTCAAAGATCTTAAATTGAGCTTAAGCTTAAAAGGCTTTCAAGGCATCAAAGATGTCTTGTTCAAAGACGGGCAAGTAGTATACGACTATCACAAAGGTTAGCTCTCATATACTCTCCACACTCCATCATATATCTAAGAACATGCTAATTAGGAATCTCTTTATCTCACCTCTCACAGAGCCTCTAGTTCTCAGTTCGACTGAAGACGAGGATCTTGATGAGGCTGCCATAGATGCAAGCTTGCCTGAGGCTACATGGGTCGACGGCATTTGGGAGTGAGCAGGAAAATGATGATGATGACGATCTAGTGTTGATCATTGGGTCCAAAAGGAGGGAGTAACAAGCTGGAATGAACTCAAGTGGAAAGATATCTTTAGGCCGGGCCTAGCTAGTATGGGTTTGCATGGTAAAATTGAAAACGTGGTGGAGAGTAGCACTCATTTGAATAACATATATTATTTATATAATAAAATTGAGTTTATTTCCTTATGTCACTACAACATATATACGTACTTTACAATTTGACGGAATGGATAATTAAATATATAAGAGCAATTTCAGATTTACATGTACTGGGTATATCATCAAGTGAGGGTCTAAACTCAGACACAAAACCCAGAGTTAGAGCCAACTCAGTGTACGTCGAGAAAACAGGAAGTGCCCCCTCGGGACAACCTGGCCGGCTTGTAAAAAAAAAAAAGAAAAGAAACACGTTTTGCTTAACTCCTAACTATCAGTGAGATACAGAGGAAACGGAGAAATTTAAATAATGGAGTCCAAAAGGGATATACTCTTTGCGAGATTATACGTCTGCGGGGTTGACAGAAATTGAAGCTTGATGGCCATGATGAAGGTGGGAGTTGGTATTGCATGCGACAGCTGTGGTAAGAAAGGTTAAGTCATTTTTGTTTGTATTGACGCTTATCCGTTGACCACGACCACACTGGAAATCGGGGCCATGGGCTAAGTCGGATAGTCTTAATAGTCATTTGCTAGTTGAATAATCAACGGCAGGCATACTTTAGCACGTGAGATCTCGATCCCATTACAATGGTGTCCTTTAATATGTTCTGCCCGGCCGGCGAAGTTTTCAATTTCGCGAAGTGGACGCCCCTGTCAGGTTACCTCGCCAGCGGGTTGTCCTACTCAAGGAGCCCATACAATACTCCAATCGGTCAACCTGCCCACGAAGTACTTGTCCTGTTCAAGAAGCATGGCCCAATTGGCAGACGCTACAACTTCAGTAGAATACGAAAGAGATAGAGTGTAAAGTCATTCTCATATATATATAATTTAGCAGGAAGCCGTAAGGAAGTATCAGTACCCTTTTTGGGACTGTAGTTAAATATCACTTAAGTTGTATAAAAGTTCTGATCCTTCCATACTATCTGCTAGAGTACCAAGTTCGTATATTGATTTTTGATATAGTAGTATAGTGATTTATAAGACATAAAGTCTGCCAACTTCGCGAACAGTGTCCCTCCCACGAAGTTCGTCCTCTTCACGAAGGGGTCAACCCGCTGACGAAGCTACCTGACTGGGGCGCCCACTTCGCGAAATTGAAAACTTCGCCGGCCAGGCAGAACAAATACATTAATATTTATATGGCCAGGCACGTGCACGCACTGTGGACTGAGGAGGACGCGACGAGGACGCAGAAGTGGAAAGGAGAAAAGCGGAATATGGATGGGTAGGACTAAGAGACGATGATTAACGAGTTCCATTCTATTTCATTTTGTATTTTCTACTTGCTATTTTTGTTTGTAAGAGGTGATGGAGGCAAATCGGAGGTTCTGGGTTTTATGTAATATTGCCATAACCGTAGAGTTGCATGCAATTAATGGATTAAACAAAAAAAACAAAAACTGGCCGTGGATCATGATATATCACTCGGTGGGCGTCCATGTGGACTAAGGATTCATGGTCAATTGATCAATTATTGCTGCACATGAGATCCTTGGTTTCAGTGCAAGTACAGTAATCGTACTTCCATCCCATCTAGAAACAATTGAGAACACAACTATAGGTACGCTCATTAAAGACTATAATTAGCTACTAGCAGAGCTCTCAGGTACGTACGCACATTATGACTAGTCAATTTGGGTTCAGTACGCCAAACTGATCACGTTCATGACCGTAGGATCGCGGAACGTACGCATGTACGCCGGCGTAAGGACTTTGATAAAGACTTTATGTATAAATGAGCAGGCATGTACCTATACGTAGTTTCTTATCATCAACCATCTTCTATCTTACTCTTCCCAGCTTAATTCCGGTCAATTTTAAGCTTATTTCATTTGCAATATCGATATACACGGACTTGATTTATATAGATAAGTATGCATTTGAATGAGTTTTTATTCAGTAGGTTTTGCTCTACTAATGAATTGACTATATACATTCAGATTAGATACCCGCGTGGTGTAACACATCTATAAAAGCAATCAATGGTTGTACTTACCTACCTTTGCCCGTTTAGTGGGAATTATAGCGACCCAAACCACACATGCAAAAGTGTTCATACGGAGCAAAAACTTCTGAAGTATTCTCTCTATGAAATATGATATATTAACGAATCAATTTTACTGATTCTTTATATGGTTAAGACGGCACATACTCAGATGTCATATAAAGCACCTGCATTGCCCTGAGTGCGGGAAGCGGTTTGGATACAACTACGAAAAACTCAGGCACAAGGGTGCATGCAAAGGAGTTATGCTTGAAGGACCAGTCCCGCAAGTTGCCCTTGACCTGGTGGGGAAATTGAAAGCCTGTAAAGCGAGTTGGGACCGCCTCTTGTTTGATGAAAACGGACAATATTTATACGATTATGAAATGAACACTATCTCTCCTCCACTAACTGGACTTACCTCGCGGGACTACCCCAACGAACCAAACCCGAGCACTACCGGTCACGAGCGCATGAACCTTAACTACGACAGTGAGGAGGATGGTGAATTCGAATTGGAAACCGATGACGAACTGGGTTGCACTACGCCCACTAGGACCGAGACTATGGATTTCGATTTTGACCCTTCTCTGGGGGCATACTCTGATCCTACCCATGAAGGCCCTACTCTCAGTGAGGAGGATGGTGAATTCGAATTGGAAACCGATGACGAACTGGGTTGCACTACGCCCACTGGGACCGAGACTATGGATTTCTACTCTGACCCTTCTCTGGGGGCATATTCTGATCCTACTCATGAAGGAGATACTCTCAGTGACCTTGGCCCCTCCCCGGAGGCCAGTTTTGAGGAACTAGTAGCACCCGATAATGAAAATGGTCCATTCGTGTGGGATGACTTTGACGATCCTCCGGGTCCACCTGGCAATTCCACAATAATTGGCCACTCCCTACAGAACGTTACAGAGGCAGCTTTTCTTGTTCCCCATGCTATGGACGTAGATCAATGGGGTGGTCACATCGAACCACAGATGTCGCCTGTTGATACGGAAGCTGTGGACACCTCTTTATACAAAGACCCCGAGCAACAAATTTACAACAACACGTATAATGGGCATGATAAACCCGCAACCGAGCTTTCCACAGTGTCAATGGGATACCCCGGGGGTCCGCCATATTCAGATAATGCTCCCTACCCCGAGGTCAGACCCGGTGTTAACCAGCTTCATAATGAACCCAACGCTGGAGTCTGCCCCGAAGACATATTTTCTGGTCATTGGTGATAGGCCCTTCATGGGAGTAGATTTGGTTTATATGCTAAATGGATTCATGTAGGGCCGCCGGATGGTACTGATTCAGTGCGTTGGGGATTTTAGGGATGTTTTGAAATTTGTGGAAGGTTGTGGTTCCGGAGCGATTCTCGTTTTTTCCCTTTTCTTTTCTCCTTCGTAGCCATGCAGTTGATCTACAAGCTTGAGACTTCTCTCGTCTTTGTTTTTGGTCTTTCCTATATTTTCATGTCGATCCGAAAAATTGTAAAACTCCCCTCGTTGTTTTTATTTACTATATCGAGCTGCACAGCTTCAAACTGCCCTCGCTTCCTTTCCTTATGAAATGTTTATGTCTCGTAATGTTTATGTCGCAATGTTTCATGTCTTTGATTTCATGTCTGTACGGTCAATGACCACCAAAAAAAGTCTGTTGCTTATCCAAAATTTTGATTACATATTCTTTTCTTTTCCAATATACCTGGGTATATATGGTTCAAATTGGTCCAGTATCATTGCTATTGGAATGAAAAAAATAATTCGAACCTCCAATACCTCTCCGTACGTATATGTATCGTACCCTTATCATGTCTAGATTTGGCCATGTCACTAGAATGTAAACTATACGACCAAATTACATGTAGAGCTTATAATTATGCCCGTCAAGTTTTATAACATGTCTAAATACCATATAATACTTGATCTAGGAACCTTTTAATACAAGGACCCCGACAAGTACATGAAGATCTATACCCATTTTAATACTCGGTCGATTTAATTGGGCTGGGGATATCCTGGAAGCGCCTGTATGCATATATGTCCAATACCGCAAAGCCTCAAGAATAATGAACTTAATTAGACTAGGATATATATTCCTCCAGATTGAACAGATTGATATTGAGCCTCAATCCCCGTAATATTCAGTCGACCACTGAGAGTGCAGCGTTCAAAAAAAAAAAAAAAAAAAAAAACTAACCAGCCACCATCGATCACTCGATCCAACCATAGCTTTTCTTGCAGGTGATTTTGCAAAGAGTACCGTTCTATGTATTGGGTCTTTTGGCTGGGCCTAAAATTTTGTAATTCGATGGTTAGTAATTAATAATTCCAATCCTATTAACCAAGTTACTATGTAATAGCTATAAACATATATTTATGAGAATCTTTTGGTATCCGCGGCATATGAATCCTTGTTCTACGACGATTGCAACAAAGTACATCATAGTCGATCACTCCCTCCAACATAACAAATTTAAGATAAATCCATTAAGAGAACTCTTAACCTAAATATCTTCATCTTTTAGCATACGCGTAGAAACGAGGAGTAAATCGACAGCTTTGCACACAATACTTAACCCTATAAGCTTTCCGATATTGCCTTGATGTTTTATTTGTATGTCCGGTTGCAATTGGTTCGTGTCGTACCTTACCTCTTTTCCTGTTCTTCTCCTAGATCCCTACTATTAGTTGTTCTCTTGTAGTTAGCTATTAATTTGGAGTCTTTAAATGTTCCTCCAATCTGATTCCCTTAATTTGAAGCCCTCAATTGGCTGCAGATGCTTACTATCACGTGCATATTCACCCATCTCTCAGCTCAAGCATTAGATGGCACCGTACCGACCACCGGCACCCCGTCAATGGTTTCAGCCGGGCTCAGCTTGATGGAAGACGAAGCTGCGGACTCGAGCGAGTAGTTCCGGTGTTCGGGCCGGCGCCGGACGGACTGACTTCGGCGTGACCGTGAGTTGTGCTGCTGCTATATGATGCTTAGATGCGGTGTTTAGCGGATTAGTATGGGCGGCGGGTGAGTATAGGCGCTTTAGCTTATAGAATGCAGGAAGCCAGGCTGTTGAATTTAAGGGAACACTTTGTGTCATGGCAGGTGTTATTGTTTTCTGCGCTGCTCTTATTACTGTGTCAAGACAATGTAGTTGTCTTTGTTGACAAAAGGAGCTTGTTCCTTCTACTTTTGCAATACAGCCATGGAATACAAATCTTGCTGTTGCTACTCCGAATTGCAGTTATAAAGAGAGATGAGTTTTTAATGAGAGGTGTTTTCGTGGCAGCTATATATTAGAGGGTAGAATCCTTCATCGCTAGCTCTAGCTCTCTACATAGTTCTAGCTCTCCGGCCCCTCTTCACCATATACACTTCTATGTCCCCCGCACACCTAACCGAGCCCATTTCAACTAAACGACCCAGTTGCGATTGGGTGCGCGCAACGTTCCCTCCTCTATTTTGCATCCTCGGTTCGTCCGCCTATGAGATAAGTTTCACATCACCCTTGTGTGCAGAACGCATACCTATGGCTCGAGAAGCTATGGGGGGCAGGTGTGTAAACTTCGGCCTTTTTTAAAGAATCAGCCAATCAAACCTATAGAAATTGGCCATAATGGTACTAGCGCCTAGACTAACCCTGGCATTTTCTCAGATTCCCATACAAACGAAATTCCTCTGAAGTTGACACACCCGCCCTCTAGGCCTTCTCGCACCATACCTTGTGGGAAAGAGCCTTCCTTGCACGTACCAAGAGCGCGACTTATGCAAACATCGAAAAAAAAGTTTCCCTGCACTTGCAATTGTTGATCTGGTTGGTGGGTTCTGCTGCCTGCACTAGCTACTGTTGAATGGGCACTAGTACCAAAGTGGGTTGCTACAACAAAACATCGTGCCGGTACTCTACATGAGCGCTCTTGTACTGTAGCCTAGCCAGACAAGGCGCCTAAAATATTCAGAGTAGAGTATCTACATGGTACTGAGCTCTCTGATATTATAAATATATTATCGCTATCGATAAAACTATCACTATCAAGATGCCTACATTGCAATTGTAGTTGAGCTCTCCTTAAGCTTATCGCTTGTAACTGTCCATCTCCATTGAGATCTCAACCGGCACGTACTCTACTTCTTGTACCTGAGGGCTGAACTGCATAGTACCTGCTTTCTACGCAGGCACCAAAAAAAAAAAAAAAAAAACTGCAGGCACAAGCACAAGCACAATCCATCCATCCATCCATCCATCGGATGCAAGCCCCCCCATCTGACGCCATCAACCTATAAAGTAGAGCGGCGCCACATGTGCTCCTGCACGTTTGCTTTTCTTGTTCCAGCCTCAGCTCAGGTACGACTTTACGTATGTACATGCCAGTGCAGGAACGGGATCCGTAACGAGTAACGAGTAGGAGATGTCCACGCCTTTGAGAAAAAACCTTGGTAGGGTGCGTCGGTTCAATTGTAAGACAATTGCAGCACGTCCCCTCTTTTCTCTCTCCGAGCGCCCAGTGGAATCGCGAGAGAACCAAAAAAAATTCCGACTGTCGGCACTTTCGATGAGAAAGGGTAGTGATGATGACGAGATACATTCGTATCATGTATATTGTGTATTATATGAAAGTGCATGGCGCCTACATGTACCTACTTATCATCTTACGATCAGGCACTGTACATGCTACTCTAACTCTACATGAATGTTTCCACCTATTCGCGCATCGCAATTTCACTTACTTCAACTGAATCACAACTTACGACCTGACAAAGAAAACCGCGGGATATGGGCCTGAGAATAGAATAATTGATTTACATTTCCTCTTCATTTCCCCAATTTCCCCTCCTCCCCGCGGCCGGCGCAGTCAGAATTGCCCATTGGAGATCAATCACACATACCGCCCAGTGCAGAGGAGTCAAAGCAAAAGAACATACACGCACTTGGATACATACTGCATACAGTCCTGTAAGCATGTAAGTATGTATGTACATTGGAATCCAGCCAGAAACAGGTCCTCGGCGTATGGATGCGGAGACTCAATTGATCAACTATACCCAAGCCAAAGCAGGTAATCGGAAGGTTAGTAACGTGGCAAGGAAATCCTCGTATCTGCGTAAAGAAAAGCGAAAAGCGGCATTTCCTGGCTGCATGGCCGAGCACGGGAAGTAAAGCAGTCAGCTTGTTTAGTTTTTCCAGGTAGGTACACACATGTGTAGGTCGAGAAGCATTTGGGTCTGTCTGGAAGGCTGGGTGCATGGTGAAGTGAACCCATGGGGTAATACGTGGTGCGGGTACCTTGTCTTGTACCTTCCCTTGGCCATGGTACCAGCTGCATTGCGCTGCCCGATACAATTTCAGGTTTGTAGACGAGTTAGACAAGTCTGGTACCGAGCATGAGGAGGATCAGCTGGAAGGGCGGGATATATAAGAAGAACGAATATCCTCCCCATCCCTCACCCCTTCCTCGCTTCAAGCTATCGAACTGGTATCTCTCGCTAGCCAATCAAGCCTCACACTCCTTACAACCATCTTCAATTCTTCGCCAGTTATCCTTTACAAGATGCTTTTCTCATACTACACACAGCTCCTGGCGGCTTCAACTGCCATGTTGATTGGTGGTGCTCTGGCTACATCTGATTATCACCCGTAAGTATCCTTGCAATTACCCATTGCCCATTGCCCGTTGCCCCATTGCCGCTGGTTCCCTGCCTCTGATCATATTATATTGGTTCGATTAATGAAATCTAACGACACAACCATAGAGTGCCAACTTCTACTGAAGTCACCACAACTATCACAACCACCGTAAGGACTACTGTGACCTCTACATCCACTACCACAGCGACCAGCACCCGTAGTGTCCCCTGCCCCACTGGCGAGGCCGGCGTCATGAACGTAAGTTCCCTTTCTCATCTACATTTCACCATTTATAATCCAACCCATACTAACATGCCCTACCAGTTCGATGACCTTGAAACCGACGGCGTCTCTGCCCTCCCACTCGAGTACCAGGACTTCAAATTCTCCGGCTCCGCGGGCTGGCAATACTTCTCGAACATCTCATACCCAGCCAACAGCACTGAGCTTCGCAGCATTGGCAGCGCCCCCAACGCCATTCTCTCCCGCTCGTACGGGCTCGTTTCCTTCGGCTCTGAGGACCGTGGGTTCTCGTTCGACCTGACGTCTGTTTCGTTCTTTGCATTCACGGCTAAGGAGGCGACTACCGCAAACACGACACAGACACTGTTGGTGGAGATTGAGGTTGTGAGGGCAGACAATTCAACCGACGTTTATTATCTCCATACGCAGAACGGATCTCTGAATGCTACGGCGGCGGCAGAGAAAGTTGAGTTGGCGCACATTGGCGACTTTGAGGATTTGGTGGATGTGTCGGTTGCGGTGTGGCAGAGCTTTGATAACAGTACCAGGGAAGGCAACCCGGCGGCCTTTGTGCTCGACGATATTGCGTATGTCAAGAGGCCGGAGTGCGCTTCTGAGGAGGAGGAAGATGTTGATGCTTCTGTTGTTTAAGCCGCTTCTGGCCTACTTACTACTCTAGTTCGATCGTAAGCTGGGTTGGGGAGGTCTTATGGCTTTGTTTATTTTTTATATAGACTTGCATTTACATAGATGGGGCTGGGATATCTTGGTGTTCTTATTTTTTTTCTTCTTTTTTCTTTTTCTTCGATCCTTCCTTCCATTCTCTTTTTTTTATTCCTTCTTTTGGTGCTTAGCACAAGACACCCTCTTTCAAAACCTTTTTACTTCTTTGTCGATAGTTTTTATTTTTATTTTTATTTTTTGGGCCCTTAAAATCAAGGTCGAGTCCATCAAGTTCAATTCCAAGTTCAAGTCCAAATGCATCTGCCGTCTGCATCATCTGCTGCTGTTGCTGGCCCTTGCTGCTGCCCAGCTGTCAAAAAGATGGGCAGCAGCGAAACCACGTAAAATGAGCTAGACACTGTCTCACTCGGCCCAAGAGAGATTTCTACATACCCCTGAATATCTCTTGGCATTCCTGCAAGCCTAGAGCCCGCGACGCGAGCGCAGTGATCGATGGATCTCCCGCACATTTGACAACGTGGTGGGCAACACATTAAGCCTTCTAATCTTGGGTATGTAGGGCTGGGTTGGGCTCATCATTTCCTGATGTAAAACGGTAGTGGCGTGCGGTCGTTGCCGTAATTTGCATGGGGGGTTTTCATTTTACGAATTCGGGTCTGCTTGTTATGTATGCCTTAGCTAGTCTAGTTAGCTCTATTGCCTGGTCTACATAAGAAAGTTACTGGCTAATTAAGGGGGATGGGTATGGGGGTCCCACTGTTCCACTGTTATTTTTACCATGGCGAACAGTGCTCAGAGTTCTGGAAGCTTTGTGGGGATCAGGCCGGGACATGATCTGCTATTGGGCGGAGATAAGGTGATTGAGATTCTCACGGCATTTTCGTTGGTTACACATACCTACTTAGCTAGCTACTCCAGTCGAAGTCTGAAGAGTATCGGAGATAAGGTGGTTCTCATGTGCGCTGCTGTTTGTCTAGTGATGGGTGTTTCTACAAAAACTGCTTCGCTTGGTCAATGAGTGATCATTAATGATTCGGAAACTTTAAAATCGCCACCGCTGTCGTCAAAATTCAATCAGCACAGGATCCGATTAGCTATGACTTTTATCATAGCTTGATATATTTCTATATCTATACGTAAAACCTCAGGTAATTGCAATGATATGCTAGCATAGCTGTAGACCCATAGATCCCTTTACATTTTTCTCTGGAGAAATCTCCGGCGCGAAACTCATTCGCCAGTGATACTCCATAATTTCAATAACATCATGATAGTCAGCTTTGAGATTCCGTCAGTTCTAGTTTCAAAAAATGGTTAGCTTTGTGGATCGTTATTTGGTAAATGACAGTATACTAGACACGATTTATGTGTAGCGATGCTGTAGTTCAATACCTTGACACATGCCCATATCCTCGTTCTGACAGGTGGAATAGTACATGTATGTGTTTCTTTCTGTTTGTTCTGTATGGGGCAGTCACCGAAGAGTTGATCATGAGAGGGGAAGGAGGGGTTGTTGATAAATTGATGTTCTATAGCTCAGAAAGGTAAATTCTAGCATGTCTAGTCGTGGGATCGTGCCCGTGTGAGGAGAAAGCTAGCTAGCTCCTGTGGCCCCTTAAGTTACACTCAACGGTGTTACAGCGGGAGGGAGAATTATTGTAGAAACAGGGGTCTAAAAACAGGGTTTAAGTGGCTGACTCGGCCAATGGGACTCTTCCCATACTTCTACAATAATTTCCCCCCCCGCTGTATCTGTGCCCTATAAGCATTATATAGGTGACACCAGTTAATAATACCATAGGTTATAGGTTGACACTAACCTATTAGCTCTGTCCTGCAGTAATAACATAGAGTTGAATGCATGAAATGGGAGGGGAAACCGCCCGTTCGGTATAAAGTGTGAGCTAATTAATAGTAAGGTACCCATACTCCGATCCTGTCCCCAGATATCCGTGATGATATCAATGAAACTCTTAGAGTTTATGCATATAGGATGCCACAGCATCGACATGAGCGGCAGCACAGTGGTTCAACATATGGCTCGATTTTCGATAGTGGGTGTGTAAACTTGAGTGGCAATTGATTTTGGAGGAAGAGCTTCAAGTAAAGACCCTAAACCACGCTTATTTCGAGCTAAACGTCGGTTTCTGCCAATGAAAATCCAAGTTGACACACCTACCCTCAATCGAAAATCGAGCCATATTCTGACGTGTTTTGTTATTAGCCTCATGCTCGATCGATAGAGAGCTGTAACGGTTAAGGCGCTCAGTGATGGGTAAAAGGCCCAGTGGCGAATGATCTGTATCCTTGTAGAGAATACGTTAGGGCACAGCTCGGAAGTCTTGTAGATTAGAGGCACTTAAGACTGGATATTGTTAATGTTGTTAAAGGTACAACACAAATAGCTAGCATGCAAATGGTATCGATCGTACGATATATCTAGCTTCTTTATAGTTATCCAATATTATCGATCCAGATCCACGCGAGGAAAGCTTTTAATGGAGGGGACGCTAAAAGTACTTAATCGAGTTATGTAAAGAGATGCCGTGAAATATTTCCCCTCGCATCATTGGGGAGACAAAATCAACTTATTCCATGGATCTAGCATCTCGTCTTGTGGAGAAGAAGAAGAAAAAGAAGAAGAGACGTACTTTTCACGCTAGCGTGCCAAGCTTGTCTACAAAAATGAATTTCCCTTGTACATACATGAAGTATCAACAAAAACCAAAAAAAGAACCATAAGAAGTTAACTCTAATTAAACCACCACATTTAACGCAAATAGGACCTGCCAGGACGGGCTCAGGATAGCGATAAACTATTGCTACATGTAATGCTTCTGTTTGACACCTTAGGGCGAGAAAGCAACTTGAAATTCTGCAATGAGGGGTTCTACTGAGTATCAAATGCCACTCAGGATTCGGGGCCCAGTGCTGGTCGATTCAATGTTTTCAACCTTGTCTCGAGATGGGGACAACTCTACTATCCAAATGCCCCCGTAATGGCAGCCCGTCATGCATGAGTCATCAATTGGTGGTCAACGACTTCACTTTTTGGCGTGCATGTGGCCGGCCCATGCATGAGCGGCCGAGCCGACGGACGCGTCGAGCTTATATGCTGCCCTGTGTATCTCTTGGCAAAGCTAGTGGCTTAGGTTGACGTTTGACTTTTGGATTGCGAGTGATATCTTGTGCAAGGATTACAACGTCACACTCATATACCATATACCGGGGAACGCAATCAACTTGTATTTAAACCACGTATAATGACCGGTCTCCAACTCTATCGTAATTATGAATGCATGTAAATACATCTCCATGCATGCTTCTATTTTATTATGCACTGGATTAGTAGGCGTTTGCAGTCTGATTGGTCGACAGCGACAGGAGTGAGTTTAGTAAGCACAAACTGCATAGCAATTAACCGGCTCTCCCCAGCAAAATTGGGAGCGGGCAGCGCAGTAACACTGGCATTAACAGGATGGTAATATTGGAGGCGGCATTAACTGGAGCTGGCATTAATTGGGGGTGGCATTGGAGGTGGCTAAATGGAGGTGAACGTGGCATCATGAATCGAAATACCTTATTGCAATATTAACCGAAAGAACTGGGTCTGGACCACGGAGCCGGTGGTGGAAATTTACGGTCCACTGTGGAATCTAGCTGGCCATCGTCAATTATGGGAGCTGGCTGTGGTCAACGGGGTGGGGGCTGGGCATGAGATGGCCAAGGGCAGGATAGATTTACTACATGTATTGGAGGCGGTCAACTACATGTATGTACTACACGGGGGTGGGAGAGATCCTGAGGTGGGAGGTAGGCTACTACTAGTAATATATACCTAAGCTACTCTATTGGAAATATAATACTAGAATTAGGAAAAGAGGAAGTAAGGTGACTTTATACTTGTATTTATCGACTATAACAGTACGAGTCGATCGGTACCTATGTTTAGAGTCGTATTGCTTTAACGCGCGATGTATTACGAGGTGAGTGATATCTCAAGCTTAAATATCAAATTAGCGCCCCCACGGGTTCGACTTTTATAGATCATTTTCGTCGAGTCCTCTATGTTAGTAGTATAAAGAGCAATTGCAAAGGAGCATCTAATACCAACCTATTACATCACCTTATTCTGATTCTCTAATATCTACTTAGCACATAGTATGTGCATGCTTATATTTATATTCACTGTGCTGCTGCTTTTGCCTTATTGAAAACTAAATATGGGAGAGTGCACTATATGGATATCAGTGCTTCGGCCTTTCTAGACTTATCGTATACAATATTATCACTCCTCCCATAAAAATCTTACGGCAGAATCTTCTCTATAGGGGTAAGATATCTATGGAGATGCCCACTTGGACAAAAGAACTCATCATGACTAGCCTATGGGAGTTGAATACTTACCCTCGTAGCAAGGTATCTACTTAGAATTTGTCAATTGGAGGTACGAAAGGGAAGGAAGAGACGAGGACGGAGAGGAGGAACGAAGAGTAACGAGTTTCATTTGTATTTTCTTTAGTTTTGTTTTCAGTACTCAGTGAGAGATGGAGGAGGCAGACGGGCAGCTCAGGGGTTTAGTACGATATTGTTATAATTGTAAGATTGTACGTAATCAATGAATTAAACTAAAAAAAAAAAAAAGGGCATCTACTTAGAGCTTAGATAGCCTTATCATCGGTATATAAATCAGTGCCAGTATATTAAATATTAATCGCATCTCAATTTATTGCGTCCATCACCTACAGTAAACATCCCTTTCATGAAAATTACTAGTTTATTCCGTCTAAAGAAGCACCTAAATACTGTTACCCAACTGGAAAGCAGGTCGAAATTGACAGAAACCCTACCCTATGGGTTAGGGTTATAACTATCGATCAACTGTCATTAACAAAGGGTTTGCAGGATTTTGATAGGAACAACCAATTAGACCTGTTTCAGTAATTGATCTGTACACTGTGGAGAGAGAGTCTGGAAGAATCGTACGCTTAGTATAAAGGGCTATTTAGGAGATAAGTACTACGTTTGTACAGTATGTGCATATATACCGTAAAAACACCCAAAGGCCAGTATATCAGTATATGGGGCTAAATACAGCAACCTCGGAGGAGTATTCCTTATTTCTCCATCCATCTGTTCATGATAGATTTCGATATCACGGTAGATCTAATCCTGATGGAGTCTAATGACCGGAAGGCATTTTCAGTCCCATTTCTTAGGCCATGGCTATGTATTCTCTTGCCCATTCGATGTTCTTGGTGTAGAAGTACAAGTCACACTTGGACGCAAGCCCTTAAGTTAATCCCCATACGCTTACATAATAGTCTTATTGGATTACCGGAGGGGCATCTGCTCTCAAAGTACCTATGTAGGTAGAGTGCTGTACGTGCTTAATCTTTAGATACACACCACTGTTTATAGTTTATCGGGACCCACGAAGTGAGATCTGTCCTGATACCGACGGAAGTGATGGTTACACAGAATGGCCGCTGCCAGGATGATATATTGGCATGACCCGTCCCAAGTCTTCAAGGAAATGGGGGGCAGCGCCGTATCCACTCCAAGGCTCGCTTGTTGCGGTTGTGCTGTCTCTCGGTCCGCTCGGGAAGTGAACCCTTCTCTACCCAAAAGTTCATAACCAGCCAGTCATGATTTGTTTTTTCAATCCCAGGTAATAATTCTCAGTGGACAAAACAGTACCATCAGCCGATTCTTCGGGAGAGGATTACCGATCAATTGAAAGCGAAACTCTCTTTGACCTAGTATGTACATACCGCCATTCCCATATCTTATGGAAGCAAGGATGTACGCGATACGTGCGGTACAACATACTCTAGCGACTGCACACGGACGGCACGGAATTTTGCGCCGCAGTATACCTGGGTAAGAAAGAAAAAAAAAGGCGGTCAGCCTGTTACCGGTACCGGCGAACTCAAATCGATATGGAGTGTCTTTGATTTCTGAAAGTGATGGAATATGCAACGAACCAATCAGTGCATCATTTTACCCGGGGTTTGAGTCTTTGGGGGGCAGTCTTTACACTTCCATTCCGCTTCCAAAGAAAGAGGACCTCAGATGTAGAGATGGATGCAAGTTAATCGGCCCTTTCACACTCATCACTCAAGCTTGTGCCCTATCGGAGTTTTCAACTAGAAGTTAGTTACAGGACTAGATGCAGCATTGACTTGGAGTAAAGTACAGTCGCAACTCGATATGCCGGATCTCAATACGCTGAATCCCTTGCTGTCCCGTACGAAATCCTCTGTGATTTTAATTTTCTTACTGCAAAATCAATTTGCTATCCCGGATTTTTTGCTACCCCGTACGAAATCCTTCGAATCTTGGCAATCCGGCATATCGAGTTGCGACTATAAGTACTTGCTGCCCATTTGCAACCTGTTCTAGCCTGTGCAGTGCTCTACTACTGTGTCGTCCAAAGGACGGAAGCTCAGCTGTCCGAGAAAACTTGCATCGGTAGATTCCAAATTGTGCATCTAGGCATGTATGTACGCACTCTAGAGCGATGGCGTTCAGCTGCTCTCTTGATCAAGAAAGATATAACGAGTGAGGATTTCCCAGCCGAGCCCGAGTTAGCAAGGCAAATACCATCTTGAGATCGCAATTATTTCGGGGCAGAGGGTGATGAGTACATACGTTACCCCAAACCTAGAGAGTCTATAGTGATAGATATTATAGACCGAATAATGTGATGTGTCGTCCGAGGGTAGCTCGGGAAAATCAATCGAACTCGCCCCTTGCGCTGGATTGTTATTTGCCATGATTTTGGTTCTCCATCGCTTAGCTGGTCTGCTGGGAAGTTCCCTGTGCCTTCTATGCGGCCATACATCGAGCTATCGTCGGACCGAACACATATCAAACAGTTGGTGGTCTGGGCAACTAGGTTATTTGCGCTGCCCTAGGGCTAGTTTTAGAGAACCCGGATTACAGTGTGTCTGTGAGACTCGGGTGATATATACAGTCGCAACTCGATATGCCGGATTGCCAAGATTCGAAGGATTTCGTACGGGATAGCAAAAAATCCGGGATAGCAAATTGATTTTGCAGTAAGAAAATTAAAATCACAGAGGATTTCGTACGGGACAGCAAGGGATCCGGCATATTGAGATCCGGCATATCGAGTTGCGACTGTATATGTAAGGTTTTATGGAGCAAATGAACATGTTCGCTCATGATCAGTTCTGGGCGCCCCGGGTACAAGTACTGGGGGCATGTATTTACTTATGTATCTGCTCCGTGTGCCTACATCGCCGAACACCCCTAAAAACCCCAAGTGGAGGATTTGGTGGGGATATACCTAGCAAGTGCACATAAGCAAGCCTACACAAAAACGAAAAATTTGTGCAAAGCCCTGACCCAGACCCCACACGCATCTTCAAAGAACCTGGCCGGACAACAAAGAATTCATACACCCGTTACTCTACTCTATGTACCCTAGAGTACTACGATAACCATGCATATACATACATGTACCTACACGCTCCGAGGGTCACGCAGCGCGTTTTTTCGTTTACTCCCTCACGTATACTCCTGGCCGCGGACGACAGAAGGGGATTCTGGTGATAATATCTCTGCTCCTGGCGTTTAAGCAGAAGCTTTTGAATCCATCTGCTCACGTGGCGCGCCAATCTAACCCCCACTTGCTTTGCTCTTAATACCGTAGTAGGTTCGAACTCTCCTATATTCGCCTATCCTAAGTGCATAGGCGCGGGGTAAGCCGTTGAGTGATGGGTGGCAGTAAATTAATGACCAACAGTTGCCAGCCTAGAGGATATAAAGCTCTTTCGCACCTCTCCTGAATTGTCCTCTAATAAAACCACACACCAGCCGACAAACCAACCAACCAACCAACCCACCACTACTTTAGGTGTAAAGGTATATATCTCAGTTTACCAGTGCTATCACGATTACCTGAAAACCTCCGAAATCTCATAATTCGCCAAAGATAAAATGTCAGACAGCAATAGTGACGGTCATATCTCCGTCGACGAGACTGTAAGTAACATTATGGGAGTTATTATTTTGTACCAATACTAACCCGCATGTTTTAGGCCAACGACTCGGCATTCGATTCGGTAGCTGAATCGTGAGTAGCTGCTATTATTTACTAAATATATGATACTAACTAAATACGGAAAAAAATTGTAGTGAGATTTCTACCGAGTCGCTTGCATCTTCAATCTATGAGTAAGCTGCTCTTGTGCCTCTTCTTGGGCTCCGTTTTGTAAGAAGATAAAAATGATCTGACAGCATTTTTTTCCCCCTGACAGATATCGTTTTGAAAATGGTCGGAGGTATCACGCCTACAAGGATGGGTGAGTTTTTCTTTTTCCTTTTTTGGAGCGAAATGGTGTTTGGGGTGGTTTTCTGGGCCGGAAAATGGGGTTGATAAACCCAGACACCACGCATCGATTTTCTTTGTCCAACATGTTATAAAAATGGAAAATAAAAAGAGCTAACATAGAACTCAAAATGCAGAAAATACTTAGCCCCCAACGATGAGGTATGGGCTGTTTTGCCTAAGGCCCATATATTTTTATACCGTTTAGTTCCTAACAACTAGTTTGCAGACTGAACAAGACCGTCTCGACATTTTCCACCATGTAAATCTTTTGATGTTGGATGGAGAGCTATTAACCGCTCCTATCCCCAAAGACCCACAAATGATATTGGATATCGGTACCGGCACCGGTATTTGGGCGATCGATGCTGGCGAGAAGTATCCTTCTGCGAAAGTCATCGGGACAGATCTTAGCCCTATTCAACCCAACTGGTAAGACTGAAATCGTCGAACACAACTCGGTCAGGTAGACGCATGTAGCTAACCCATTTTTTCAAGGGTCCCACCAAACGTTGAGTTTCAAATCGATGACGCCGAACAAGAGTGGACATGGCCCAAGAACCACTTCGACCTGGTCCATATTCGGAATCTCAATGGGGCTATCAAGGATTGGAACTTCCTCTTGAGGGAGGCATACAGAACTACCAAACCAGGTGGTTGGGTCGACATTACAGAGTATGATTTCCACCTCTACAGCGACGACGGCACTTTTCACAAGGACCTCGGCATGTACAAGTACTACAACCTCGTCAATAAGGCTGCCGACAAGACCGGTATGTTCTCCACTTTTCTCGCTTTTTGCTTTCACGCATACTAACGTGCACCTGTACCATAGGCCGCCCATTCGGAATCGCATCTCACATCGCGCCCATACTTGAGGCGTGTGGTTTCGAAGAAATCCGAGTAAAGATGATGAAACTACCACTAGGGACATGGCCCGCAGACCCGAAGTTGAAAGAGATTGGCGCATTCTTCATGTTGGCTGCGGAGACTGGATTTGAGGCGTTGGGGATGGCGTACTTGACAAGAGTACTTGGAATGGAGGTGGAAGATGTCAACGAACTGTTGAGGGAAATTAAGAAGGAAATGAAGAATAGGAAGATACATGCCTACGGAAAACAGTATGTCTCATCCTCCTTCTCTTACCACATAAATGCTGGTAGATTTTCTAACGAGATTATAGGTACTTCTACTCTGCACGAAAGCCTTTGAATTATGACGAATAAACATCTTCTTTGGTTTTTTTTTCTTCTTCTTTTTTTCTTTCCTTGTTTCTGTTCTTTATTCTTATTTGTATGATCCGCACTACGTACCTACTAGCGAGCGAGCGACTGTTGTCAATATCGAACCATCAAAAGCCGTGTTCGAGTATCATAATAAATGAAAGCTATGCCACGCCATGTCATGCCTGCATGTCGTGCCAATTCTTGGGTCTTGTGATGGTAAAAGTGAAGATGCAAATGATATGAACAAAATAGGCAAACAACGCAGTTATGCACATAAGCACAAAGATAGTTAGTCAAAAGAAAAGAAAACAATTACAACTTTGCTATATCCTCCGGTGCAATCTTGACAACGAGCTTCCCAAATTGTCTCCCCTCCTTCATATCCTCGAACAGAGGCTCAATGCTGTCGATTGAAATGCCGTCTGCCACTTTCGAGATGACGGGTCTGAGCTGCTTATCGCGGACAAACTCAACCATGTCCCCGAATTCCTTGCGGGAGCCCATAGTTGATCCCATGAGGTCAATATTTTTTAACACGGCTGACATCGTGAAAGGGGTTTGGGGACCAAGTGTCATGCCGTATGAGACGATCTTGCCACCGCGTTTAAGTAACGGTACGGTTCGTGCTGTCCTCCCGCATAAACCGAATTAGCTAAAAATTCATTGCGCGTTGCACCCCCACACACATATGTATCACCACGATCCTTTTTCCGCCAAAAGGAAAGAAAGCATGAATAACTCACCAGCAACATCTCCTCCAGCACCATCAATAACTGCATCCAAATACGGCCTACTCCTTGGCAGAAGGCCCTTGAGATCCTTTTCCCACGCCGTACTCTTGTAACTCACTCCCGCACTCGCCCCGAGCTCCTTCGCGGCGGCCAACTTATCCTCGGACCCGCTAGTCACAAACACCACCGCGCCCTTTGCGCAGCAGAATGCGAGCGCCATCAACGCAACACCCCCGCCAATACCTGTGATGAGTACATTCTGACCGGCCTGCACCTGACCCTTCGTGAAGACCGCGCGGAAAGCAGTTAGCCCACAGAGTGGTAGTGCGGCTGACCCGATGGCATCGAGATGGAGAGGAGCTTCTTCCACCTCCGAGACGGGAACACTGATGTATTCCTGAAGGGTGCCGGTGGGGGCGTGTTTGGTCCCACCGAGAATGGAATAGACGTCACTTTCGGGGCCGGCAGGATCAGAGTCCCATCCGCGACCGGGAGCGAGAACGACGCGCTTTCCAAGCCAGGAAGTGGGTACGGCGCTGCCAGTAGAGGTCACTATTCCGGCGCCGTCCGCGAGGAGGGGAATGGAATCGAATGAGATTCCGGGATAGAGATGTTGACGAATGAAGTGATCTCGGTGGTTTAGGGCGGCTGCCAGAAGCTTTACTGTGACTTCCGTAGGCTTAGGAGTCAATATAGGGAGGTCAATTAGTTTGAGCCTGGATATCGGTCCGTAAGTATTGGTTTTCAAAAAACCCTCTTTATCAAGAGGTACCAATCAGAGGAAGTGTTTGGGGCAATGATTGACAGATTGTCTTTTAGACAAACAAACGGTTTACGTACGGGTAATAAACTTTGCCGGGCTTTCCCTCGACTTTTTCAATAGTGATAGCTTTCATTGTTTGGGGCGTTTCGAATAGGTAGGGTATCTGTTCGATTGACTGGCTAAGAGCTATCGAGAATTGGCAGCTCTCTTCTCTCGATTCTTTGAAGTACCTAAGGTCGCACCGGACCGAGGTAGATGGATGGCGTCATCTGGAAGGATGGCCGGATCATGTTGCGGGGAAAGCCTCGGCGCTGCTGGATTATAAATTTCACAGATTAACTGTGCACAAATAAATAGTGATTGTAGTATTGATTTTCGTCTAGGTAATGAATAATTTGGCTATGTTCACGGTGTTGAGTTTTGGCCCATATGATCAAGACTGAACTGTCTATCGGCCCCGTCCATGCCTTGTCGGCATCTCTAAAATGCTTGGTAACCCGTCTACATAGAGAAACCCAACCCGCTGGTTTCCGTGCATACCCGTTGCTCTCTTCTCTAGCACTTGCATGTAGTAGTAGTAATATCGGAGGGCCCAACACCGGTTGTACCAATTCTTTTGGCTCAGAAATTGTTTCTGTTGGTTGGTCTGCTGTACGAACCAACTGGGCTAGGGTTGAAAGCCAGCAACAACGTGGTTTGGGCCAGGGCCAATCCGTTTCTTCATCTACCGGATCTCCCTTATCAACACACATCGCAATCTCACTTTCCCACTTGCTGATGTTGACGTAAAATCAAAATGCAACATGCCGGGTAGGTGACGAATTTTCCCGAGAGAACCCGGTTGACTGACAGCACATGATGTTTCGTATACGCGTATCTGAACGCCTCTTTCTTTAATTCCTCTGATACTGTTCCATTCCCGGTGAGTACTGTAGGTAAGTATGGTGATAGGTTGATACTCGCGTATGTAGATAGGTAGGTTATCGGGATCGATGGGGCAAGGAGGCGAAAAAAGGAGGAGGAGGGGAAAGGCACGGAGATAGATTCACCGAGACACCAGCAAAAGTTGTGATAGAAAGCGCCTTGAAGCACGTGTTATCTTTGATATCGCAGGGGCGCCGTTAGATTTGCGAATGACCATGTCTCATTTTCGCTCCTGCATGTAATTGCGGGCGAGACTAACGCAAAGTTACGTCAGTCAACCCTGAGTTCCATGTAGACACAAAACGTACGTACAGTACCGCACAAAGACGCCATGAGTTGTCTAGATCTTCCTTCTACATACCTTCCCCGACGTGAGATAAACTCTTCAGAAACTGCCGTAGTTGGTGTAAATTTTGAATGTGACTTGATGAATCTCCGATTGCATCTCGTAAAATCGATAACCGACGGACATCGAGTGTCATCAGGGAGAGCTCTAGAAGGGGGAGGGGGAGTTTCGAATCCCGGAATAACTAACATCCAGGTTCTATCGACACTTGTAACTACAAAATGTACCTAGATACTGCATATACCTACCAAGTAGGCTCCACTAACCCCGCTGATGACCCCACTAGCAGAACCCCTCCACCCCCCCCCGCGAACATGAAAGAAACCCCACCTCAGGAGAAGAACCTAAAAGCTTCCTCCTAGAGCTTCATCGAGCGATTGTTATTGTTGAAATCTTTGTTATATAAGTCTATAGATCTAGTTATCAAAAATCGCCAAATCTGAGAAAACACAGGTCACCGGCCATCAACAGACACGAAACTTTAAACTGAATACGCCATAGCAGAGCCTCTATAGAGCCGCACCTTAATTGAACGCCACAAATCAAAACAAAGTAAGCATAATATTCCTTGGCTCTTTTTCTACCTCTTTTGCTGTAGCTCTCTATTCAACTTCCCGCTTCCTTCCTCCTACTCTGCTTCTTTATTGGTTGCTCATTTTATGCCTTATAAAAATGCCCCGCTTGTGCAGTGTTCCTGGTATGCAAGTTGATTTTACCCCTGGTTAAGAAGGAGCACCCTGGGCTTGGCAGGCGCTGTGGATGTATTTATATGCCACAAATACCTCCGACCTTTCGAAAATATTTCTCTCATCGTCGATCCATAGTTCTATCACAGGTTTCAAAGCTTACCTTTTCCCCTAGACCTTATATTTCAGATCCTTCCTACCAGCTCTCGAAAAATTCGCAAAATGGCAGACGAGATCAACCACCAAGAGGTTCACGACTTTCTTGTTGAGGTTGCTCACCTCGCTGGAGATATGATCACCAACGCCAATCCGCTGGTCAGCACCACTTCAACCAAAAAGAACTGTAAGTTTCCATCTCGGCTGATTCAATTGATAATGAATAACTGCTTACACTGCAATTTTAGCTGCCGATTTGGTCACAGAAACTGATCAAGCTGTTGAAAAATTTGTCCTTGGAAAGCTCAAGGAGAAATATCCTAATTACGAGTATGGTTCCATTGAAGTCTCACGAGTGCACCTAATTTTCTGGTTCATTCCATGGATGGATAGCTGATAAAACCTAGTTTTCTTGGAGAGGAAAGCTATGTTCCTGGAAAGAAGCTCACAGATAAACCTACTTTTATCTGTGACCCCATTGATGGGACAGTCAATTTCGTAAGTACTTTCTCTACAAAATTACCTTTTAATTCTGTATCTTTCATGCTAACTACGTGTACGTTTCAGGTTCACACATTCCCAAATGTGTGCATTTCTCTGGCTCTTTGCGTCTACAAAATGCCAGTTATCGGTGTTGTTTACAACCCCTATACCACTCACATGTAAGTTGTGAATAAAACATTCATCTAGTTTTTTCCACCTTTTATCTAATGCCGTATCACAGGTACACTGCTATCAAGAATCAGGGCTCCTACCTTAGCATGCCTGTTCGTGCCAGTGGCGCTACCAATGGCGCCACCCCGACCCCCCACAAGATTCGTCTTCCTCGCAAGACCTACCCTTCGCCGCTTGAAGGACTTTCAAAGGCGCTTGTGGCCATCGAATGGGGCAGTGACCGCCAGGGTCATAATTGGAGAATCAAGTACGAAACCTTCGCCAAGCTTGCTGCTGGCCCCGAAGAAGGTGGCAAGATGGTTCACTCTCTCAGAAGCATGGGATCTGCTGCCTTGAACTTCTGCGCTGTTGCAGCTGGAAACATTGACTTGTATTGGGTAAGTTTCTTTTTTGTTCCAACCTTCCGTGACGAATACCTCC
The DNA here is from genome assembly GCA_024713935.1 of Morchella eximia. NCBI lineage: Eukaryota > Fungi > Ascomycota > Pezizomycetes > Pezizales > Morchellaceae > Morchella > Morchella eximia. The sequence goes on from JAMGZG010000018.1 coordinate 1,450,940, forward strand.
GTTATTTGCTTTTTTCATTAGCTAATATGAAGCAGGAGGGTGGATGCTGGGCGTGGGATGTTGCTGCGGGATGGCTTATTCTCACCGAAGCCGGCGGTCTCGTGGTTGATACTAACCCTGGTGGGTGGACTCCAGCAGTCGACGGCCGTAGGTACATGGCTGTTCGTGGTGCTCCAAGTGGCCAAAAGGAAATCATTGAAGAATTTTGGAACATTGTTCCCAATGGTGGATATGATTACTCCGTTTAGGCAACCTTGTTCCTAAAAACTAATAACTAAATTTCTCTTTCTTCCTATTCGGGCTTTTACTTTGTCGGTCTTTCACGTTGCATAATGGTTGGTCATTTGGTTTCTAAAATTTTAAGCATACCCAAGGGGAGATAACTACATAGCTATAGAAGTAGAGTGGATACCCATATAGAAATTTTTTTTCCCGAGCATGTTAATTTTAATTTGGGCGAAGTCTGTAACCATCGTTGATTCAGAAGTTGGTAGAGGACCTGCTGTACCAATGACCCGGAACGTTGGATTGATGTCGTGGATTTCGGACAAGAGATTCAACTGGTCAGGTGTAGGCGGGGGTTCCTATTGGGGGTAAGGTGATTTGTTATGACTTGATCGGAAAAAAAAAAAAAGAAGCAAGGAAGAAAAGCTTATCCTCACGTACACGCGGTCTCCAAAGCCGATTATCCGCGCAAAGTGTTGTCAAAAAAGAATATTTCTCGCCCCACCCGGATGCCTAACTCAAAATTAAAATCAATATATCAACGGCCGCCCGAACGAAAGTCTCTAATCACCCCTCACAATGGCCGCCACTCGGGGGGTGTTCGGAAATAGAGTATGGATATTACATGTATCCCTATGTAGATGCTACGTTGTCTTACGTGGGGGGTATAGATTTGCGCAATTGGATTGACTAACAATAACAAATAATTGAGCATCTCTCATGTAATTGGACATCGTGAGTAATTATGTAAGGTGTCTAACCTATGTAGTGTGTGCAAATCGGTTAGATTGGTGGGTTTTGAGGCGCCGTTAGCCGATTATCATGCATGCAGGGTCGACGTCAAGTGTTGTTCACAGTCTATCACTCGTTCCTGTACTTGCCGCCGAATTTCGTTTTCAGAGTGATAAAGCATACAGTTGTCAAGATCAGTTTAGTACCTGCCTAGCTGTAACTAGTATTCTCATTTGAAGGTCTTAATGTAAGTGTTATCCAGAAAAAGACAGAGAAAGATAACTGCCTGTCAGGTAATTCGAAATTTGCAGATCTTTCTATCGGCTATTGCTTCTCTAGGCGCGTTACCAAAGTTTTTATCTATTACACGTATCACTATTATCAGATAAATAAAATATACGAAAAATGCTAGCTACATATGGAACCAATGTTTAACTCAGGTGGCATATCTGTTTCATAAGCCCCCCCACGAGAACAACGACATTGGCTCCTAGGTGACCCCGATTGACTGGGCTGCCATCACGCATACACTCATCCTTATATCTATTACCACAGATACGGATCTATCAAAAAGAGGAGCCGTCCATTTGCGCTTGAAGCTTCTATCAAAATGATATCAGATCTTACGTTTGGATCAATTAACGTCCAGTGTGCCAAAAAATGAGAATGCAGGGGCAAGAGATATCTAAACAGCGCCATGCACGTGGGCATGCATGGACATTAGATCTCAAAAAGAAGAATACGACTGGATTCTAGAATCAAGAAGAAAAAGGAAACCAAAAAAGAAAAAGAAAAGAAAAAAAAAAAAAAAAAGTTGACCGGCGAAGATTTGGAGCATTAACGTGCCATGTGAGACCCTGTACAACCAAAAACTGCCAGACAATGACCGGTTCCAAAAACATGAATGACACCTTGCATACATACATACATCCTATGACAGCCACCCGCCAACGTTTTTTTGCAGCCTTAGACACGCCATGTCTCATATGTACCGATGAATCAACGTTTTGTCTGATATGGGTATGTACATGAATGTTCTCAATAAACTGCCGAGTTTGAAAATCTAAATTTAAGAGAGTAGTACTCACGACAGGTAACAAATACCCGAAAATATAGGCTCTAATTTTGCAATTACTATTGGAGTAGAAGTAAAAATGCACCAGAGTCTTGCTGTTAGACTCCGGGTATTCCAGACCTGCTGCGAGTACAGACTATGGTGTGTACGTACGTGCAAGTAGGTACATGTATAGGTAGGCTCGTCCCCAACCCGTCTACTTCCATGCTTGTGAGCAGCTTGCTGCAAGTAACGGGCTGGGTACGGGACTAATGTATAGGTATACGGGCACGTGCTGCAGTGCGAATAGTGTATGGACACCAAAATAAATATAGTACCAATCTTCCTCCTAGATCTTCTAGGTTCATGCATGTCCTATTTTCACTTTTATTATTTATTAATCTCGAGGCATGAGTGTCATTGCCTTTTAAATTTTCCTTTTCTTGGCGCCATATTCACCACCCATCACTCGCAACCTAGCAGCAAGATAAGAATTATATGGCAGCGTAATGATGCCCTCTATTGTAAACTAATCTAGTTATCGAAAAGTATAATTATAATGACAAACATTAACTTAGTCTCAATAAATCTTGACCGCCTTTTATACACTCTACCCCTTATATCACACCTCCTCCCCACTCCTCTTCCACCGATCACTCCTCCATCTCATGTTGAAAACTACTGTCAGAGTTTAAGCTGAGGTGCAGAGCCCGTAAGCCTGCATCTTAAGCTTGGTGCTCACACAATCGGTTGATGCCGCATCACCATCGACATACCACAACTGGTAGGTCCTTCCACCAGTCTCGGTAGGGCACAAAGACCACTTGCTGCCATCACCCGCAAGTCTATTCTACTGTTAGCATTGTTTGAAGAGCATGAACAGAAAGTTGGCGTGAAAACTCACCCAAGGTAGCCATCATCGATGGTGAATCCCTTCTGGGTTGCATTCGACGAGATCCCCTGCCACATGTCGACCTTGACGGGTCCAGTGGCGTGCTCATTGACGTAGAAGAGCTGGTAACGCTCCGTGTGCCATGAGAGGAAGCTTAGGTAACCATCATCGGACACGTTCACTACAAACTTGTGAGTATTGCACTGTAGGGACAATTGATATCTGGAGATATTGCTTACCGATGTACTGCTCAGCGGCCTGGTTGAACTTTGCATCACCGGCATAGAGAGAGCTAGTTCCCTGGTTGACCCAAGAGATCTGGTTGAAGTAAGTGTTGAGGGTGGATGCGGGCTCGGCGACCACACGGTAGGTGGTCTGCGCGGCAGCGGTAGCGGCAATGAGGAGAGTGCTGAGGAGAGTGTACTGCATTTTGATTATTGGTATCGTGGATTGAACGAAAGTATTTGTTGGTAAAGCGAGTGAAGCTGTTGAGGATTGATGTAGAGCGAAGGTGAAGAAGCTGTTGGTGAGGAGAGAAGAAAGACGGTGAGAAGGGCTGTATATAAAGACTTTTGCATAGTACCTGTCCTCCTCATAGTCAATGCTATATTCGTGTTGGATACAATAATAATATCGCATCGTATGCACAGCCCCTCGCACCATGGAATACACAGACAGATTTGGCCAAATACGGAAGGCTCGTACTACTTACCGTGCAGTGACGTTTGGTGAGCCAGGGGAGCAGTACTTGAACACCAATTGGTCATACTCTCCAGATTAGTTGGTTAGCTAGCTCGTACTAAGATCTGATCGAGTGACCTTTCTTACACTTGGCGATACAAGCTTAAGTGGAGTGCCTGGCACTATACTCGAGCTATAGTGGAATGTTCTAATAATAAATCGCCACAAACATCCATCTAGAGGATGTTTTTTCGCGTAGCATAGATCGAACCATTGCTTATTCGTTTAAATGTGTACATGTAGCCATCAGTAATGTACCACTCCACTCACTCGAGTACCTGCCATAATGTCTCGCCAGAACCAACTGGATCGAGAATACCACAGCCCCTTCGCTTCTCATCTCAGCTTGAGACCTCGCATTAAGCTTGCCCTCAACCCTCCAAGACATGCGTTATTACTCTACCACGACCAGATCCACCAAGGTTCCCCCCCATCTACCACTCCAATCGGAAAATACAATAGAACAAGCATTAAGCTCAATGTGGGGGCCGGGTGGAATACCGAAGGATTCGCTTGGGGAAGGCCGGTGGTTGGGGGTTCAAACTTCGTACCTACAGCTAGAAATGTAGGTATCCCTACGCCGTACTGTACTCTTTAGGTAGCCGAGCTAAGCAAGTTTCCAGGGTCGATCACGGCCCGGGGCCGGTACACATTGCGTTAGCCAAGACAACAGCAGGCGTTAGACCAAAATAGAACCCCATGCATGTCTTACTTATGTAAACAGCTTCTCTTGTTCTAGAAGAAGAAGAAGTGCCGCGGTAACGGCACATGAAGCCGTGTTAGTCCCCAAAGGTGTGTAAAGCCTGTACTCTACCCTCTCTATGTAGTCTCTAAAAGCAGCTAGCAAATAGTCTAATTCGTGCCACTCTGCACCATTCGGAACCAGATTCAGCCGAGATCGAGCTGAGATGATCTCCCGACTAAGCGGGCAAATACATGAGACAAAAATAGCCAGCCAACCCGACCGGGAATCAAGAAAGCTGAAAGTGCAGGCTTAGGTAATTGCAAGTGCAATTATTACATATGACGATCGAGGTACCAACGGAAGGTTCAGCCCACTGCTCGAAGGCAAAATTGACAGTCAAGACTTGGTAGGTTGGTTGCGTGGGTACATGTAGTTGTTTATTCTTAACACTAACTAATAAGGGATTTTCAGCACGGTCATCGCACCGTACCGTATTGCTGAAGCTGGTTTTGACTTCACAACTTTGCGTCGCTTGGAATGACTCTTTGGGGTGCCCATAGCCATGGCTCGTATCCGGAGTTATATAGAAAGAGAAGTGTTTTGCTGAGATTCGGTATTCGATCATGTTCTAAGGGGCCAATCGGAGAACTCTACGAAGCTAACTTAACGATATGGTGAGAATGTATCATGAAGAAAAGATCCCCCTATAGGTACAAGTAAATTAGCACAATTCTTCTCATTTCTCAGAACAGAAAATTTCATGATGATAAGTACGGTATGGCTCTAGAAAGTAGAGGTTTTAGGGAAGACCTCCCAGTACTCACATGAGCTAGGTAGGGGATATGAGCTGAACACCCCGCATGGAAACCGCCAACGCCCCAACGGTTTGACAGCCGACAAGATCTCGGAGGCGCATAATTTGCGGAAGGTCGCGTGCCTCCGTCACTCGCGGTCCGCGCCCAGGGTCCATCCGGTCTAGGATACCTTAACTTTCTTTTGTATCGATATCACACGGCTTCTAATTCACCAAGAAGGAATATTGTCCGTAAACCCGGCAGAGCCCGAAGAGTGTTTACGTAAATCTCAGATGGCAAGCAACACAGAGGTTATTGGCCACACTCGCATATACGTCGGACACATGTGCGCACGAACTTCCTGGGTGAATGTAGAGGTTTAGTTTCGCCAACGAAGAGGATGTACATATATTGTGGGTCTAAGAGCCATAAACAAGATGAGTAGAAGAAATTATCGAGCTTTTGCAGGAAAGAAGCAAGAGATACGAGCTATTAATCGGCGAATTATCTCTTCGTATCTTGAAAGACAACCTTATTCATTCCCTGAGTTTTTGTTTGATGAAACTATCCTTCGTCGGTTGTGTTCTTTGTATAGGAGAAGAACTAAATGCTTAAAGTACATGTATTGTATACACCGAGGCTGAGAATCGCGGTACCGGCAATAGAGACTGACATTCCTGGAAAGATGCGTACACGTAGCTCATTATGCGTCTATCAGCCGACAGGCGTTCAAGAGATACTGAATAAGGGGCATTGGTGTTATGTATGTTGTGTCATAGCCGTTCTCCAATACTCTGTGGCCTAGGTCATGTATAATCACTCGAATTATATAAGTCTATATACTTCTGATTCTGTCAGTCCCCCGGGATAGTGGTGACAACAAATTATTGTAATCGAAAGCATTCGCAGACAAAAGATGATCAAAATTTGTTGTACATGCAGTACATGGATTGGACCTGTGTACATTAGGGACGGGGGTGGAGGGGGCTTTCCAGAACCCTCATGAATACCACCTAAGCAAAAAAGACGACAGCGACGAGATTCGAACTCGCGAGCCCGAAGGCATCAGCTCAACTGTATAGCAGGCTGACGTGTTAACCTCTCCACCACACTGCCATGATCACGTGGATGTTTTACCTGTTTATCACCCTTAGGATACATACTACATGCAGTATTGCAGGATTGAGATATAAAGTCCCCGTCAATAGAATAAAGACAGGATCCAGCCAATGCAAGCTAACAATTGCAACACAGACCCCAGGGTACAGAAAACCACAGTAGTGCTCACTAGGGGGATTAGAAAGACAAAAAAGATAATTCGAGTGATATCCTATGACATGGCTGGGCGATCCTGATCTTGTTGAATACGGGATTCACTTTGCTCCGGTTTAGTATTCCAATTAAGCTAACTTACATCACAGGAAGTTAAGCGTTGAACCGAGGTACTGCTGACACGGCCGGTTCCGTATACTATCCCAGGAAACCTACCTAATGCCTTAGAGCCTGCTTGGGAGCCGGGACTGTAGAAAACTCCGTTTTGCTTAACCTCCATCAGTAGGGAAGGGGGGGCGGGGGGCGGGGCTACGGAGAAAATTTAAAACGGAGTTTAAAAGTAGTGTACATTTGGGGGCTTTGGTGGTGATGGTTTTCCTGCACAACGAGACAAGGACGGTTGTGGTGGTCTGAGTTGCCTATTTGGAAAAATTTCGTGGTTTGATATTTTTTTATGACCCGCAAAATGGGTCATCAAACACAAAAAAAGTCCCCCAGAACGAAGTTTTCGCCAGAACGGAGTTTCAGGTATACAGAGTCCAGAGCTCCGTTTTGGATCCTAAACGGGCCTTTAGTCGTTACAAAGACATCAAACCACCTTGGGACCATCCTTAATCATTGACCTAATTGAGATGTCAATGAATCCTTCAATCAGTATCTGGATATGGTGATATTTGGAAAACTAAATCTTCATACCTCGGCCCATCTGCTTTAATGAAAAACTAGAACTAGCCAGAATCCCTTAAATCCATTAGCTTTCTTTCCTTTCGGAGATTTCTCCCTATCAGGCACCTATAGCAGCCCAGGATTTAAGGGGAGAACCCTCGTTCACTATCAAAACATGCAAGTCTAGCCATTGGTAGTGATTTCAACAGAACCTGTTGGCAATTAGATTATATAGTCTTGAATATGTGATGAACTATTTTTGTTGCGGCAATATGCAAGGCCAGAAATCTCATGAGCGAGTTGACCTGTAAATCCAGTTTTGAGAGTTCCCGATATATGCCGGGAAGAGCCCCGCGAGCTTCTGGGCTATTCCTGAGTACACGCTTAAGATAACTCTTATTTTAAACCCGGCTCTCTCGGAGTGAGCAGACGGGCTGAGAGCTCATGATCAATTGAGTCTGATATTTCTCTAGTATTGCCAGCGCTGTGCAACCCAAAATTGATCATAAGCTCTTCCTGGAGGTGTTCAGTAAACGACCTAACGTTATCATCTTTTACTGATTGGTAGCTGTTCCTCTGTACCACCACATGATATTGGCCACTGGTCGGTAAAAAAGCATCTGTCACCCTTCTAGTAAATACCACGCATTTAGCGAGCGAAGGGCAAGAACAAGCATCAAATCGATTCAACTCAGGCTGAACTCAACCGCCACTCGAGGTTAAAGGTGTAGGAAAGGAGAGTCGGTAAGGAGCCGAAATCCGAGAAATGACTGGTTCTGGAAGGCTTTCCACCAATTGATCGACACCGGCTGTCTCCACATCCGTGGTACATAGTGGCGTTTCTAAACTTGGTTGCAGGATGCACGGTCCCTTGCTTTGTTTAGATCATGGAATATTTTGGCTGTCTCCCACCTACGTCAGGTTGGGGAAGAACACGGGTATGGTAAGTTTGTAGAGTATATTGTGGAGGGAAGGTGGTGTTGAGAGCCTGAACCTAGCTGACGTCGGATAAGGCCGGTAGATACTACAACCTAGGCTTTACTCTATTGGATACTAACAACCCAACTGCGAGGTTGGGTATGGTAGAATTAATAAGTGGTTCATCAATTTGAGTGCATGCCCTGGTTAGTTGTTTGAACAAAGGATTATTTTTATCCTGGTTGATAGAGAAGTTAGTTTGGCTAATTAATCAAGTACCTCAAGTCCATGCTGAACGTAGGTAGTAGGCTAGATTATGTCGGAGCCGTGCCTACTATTCATTGTCATCCGGGATTTCCGGAGAGATACGAACTCAATAATGACGATGTCAAATATCTAAATCGGATACTTCTCCATAGTCTTGTCAATTTCTATATAACCTCCACGAAGCTCCCAACATAGGCCTATTTCACCACCATCAATCGGTTCATTCTCATCACATCAAAATCAATTCACTCGCTTTAATTTCCTTTCCAGAAATCAATCATTCAAGATGAAGTTCACCATGACCACCGCTCTTGCCGCAGCCCTTACCACTATGGTCTCTGGCGCTGCTATCGAGAAGCGCGACGCCCTCCCAGCCAAGTTTACTCTTACTTCCACCACCACGGGATTGGACGGGATTATTTACAGCGAGTTTATGTACGCCAACAGTAAGTAACCTCATGGGTAATCTAGTTGCCAGAATAACCAGCTAACAACTAATAAAGGCTCCGCATACATTGGAAACATTAAGTACGCGACTTATTCGGAGAATCTTATCTGTAAGCTTCCTCAGATTGTTCATTTTATCCTAGCTCATAAACTAACACCCCATAGTGTCCTCCGGCGGCGACGGTGCATCCTTCCAGTCCTTCCACAGCTCCCCTACTGGTAGCCAGCGTCTTTATGTCTATCCTACCGAGTCAAAGCCCATTGGGTTCACAGTCCCACATTCCGCGGCCGTCCCTACCGGCGCTGTCACCACCGGAATCACTAAGGAAGGCGACCTTTTCGCGGTAAATGGAATTAGTGGAAGCTGGAAGGCCTGCAAAGTCGATGAGAGCAAGGTCCAGGGAACTTGGCAATTGTACTGGGATGGTGCGAGCACTTTGGAAGCAGAGGGTTGTGTCGCAGTGAATATTACTGTTGTAGAGAACAGCTGTTAAACATGTGTTGAGTGTAAGTGTTTTGGGGATGGGCGGGACGGGGTCCTAATGGCTGGTATGTGGATGTATACCGTAGATACATAATAAAATCAATGCAGAAGTTATAGAACTTGATCGGATAGAGTTTATAAACTGTCAATCTAGAGTATATCCCTAACGGAGTTACATGATCAGTGGCAGGGACAAGGTTTGGTGTAGTTCCAAGTGCATACATGTATGTATGTACTAGTGCCCCGTAACGAACTCAGAGCTCGAGTCAAAAACAGCGTCACGAACTCAGCCTGTCATAAACAGCAGTTGTTAACTGTCAAATGTCATGAACTAACCTTGATGTCCACTCCAAGATTACCCAAATTTCATTTTCTAATCCAATTTTACACCTTGAATTACCCTAACCCATACAAAAAATTCAGTTTACACCAATGATTAGTTCATAATCATGACACACAGCTTTCCTAAAACCAGTTTTTAACCAGTTTAAACCTGTCTGTCTGTAACTCAGTTTGAAACTCCCGAGTTCGTTACGGGCCCCTAGTATGGACCTACGTAAGAAAGGAGGCTCAAACAACTGCACATGTGTTATCGATAACAGATGAGTAAGAAATTGGTGCCTGACAGATCGGTACCTGAATTAAAATAAACGTATAAGACAGTGATATCTGGGATCAACCTACCTTGTAAAAACTCGTGGTTTCACATCCTCATAATGTCCCTTGCAATGAGATTGGGTTTCTCACTTTATATAACAGTAATTTGTGAACAGGTCCTCAGTACCTCATGTATTCGCATTTGCAGGACCATGTACAGGGTTAGGGGAAATTATGTGGCGTGACGCGAAATGGCCTGAGCTTTACGCCTCTTCGCTTAATTTTATATGCCGTCCCTTGCTTCCTTCCCCCTTCCTTTGCCTCCTAATCGTTTACTTCACGAACACACACGAAAAAACAGAGAAAAACACCACCATCTCTACAAACATTGGAGTAATCATCTCCATCTTGAACTCCCGACGAATTTATCAATTGATCACATTAGTCCCTCCGTAAGCCACTCCCCATAGTATTCTTTACCTTTTGCCTGATTTGCTGTGCCAGCTAACCACAGAAATGTTCATAGGCAAAAATGACTACTGCAACTCCAACCTGGCCTGCTCTTTCTGAAGATCACCCGCTTAGTGTGCTTCATACCGAGCTTGCCTCGATCCTCTCAGAACAGCCCCCCCACAAGATCTGGGGAATCACTCTCTCACCTAATAAGGACGACTTCCTTACCAAGATCATCTTGCAGAAGTTCTTGAGGGCAAACAAGGGTGACAAGGAATTGGCTCTTAAGCAGCTTAAGGAAACCCTGGAGTGGCGCAGGCAGTTCTTTGATGGGGATGGTAAAGTCATCGGTACCTGGGATGAGGCCAAGTATCAGGATTTGGGGTATATCACTACAGAAAAAGTCAAGGATGGAGAAAATGAGAAGAAGGTCGTTGTCACCTGGAATATCTATGGAAATGTCAAAGACTTTGCGAAAACATTCGGTGATGTCCAGGAGTAAGTCTCTCAGTTCCACTTTCAACTGCTGCAAGGCCACCTTCTAACGTCTCCTTTCTAAGGTTCCTCCGTTGGAGGGTTGACCTCATGGAGCGCTCTATCGAACTCCTCGACCTCGCCTCTGCCAAAGAGCCTATTCCTGACTACGACCCCGCAAAGGCAACCATCGACCCGTACAAGACAATTCAGGTCCACGATTATCTCCGTGTTTCTTTCTTCCGTAGCCCTGCAGAAGTCAAAACCGCTTCGAAGAAAACCATCGAAATCTTTCAGCAATTCTACCCGGAGCTTCTCGACAAAAAGTTCTTTGTCAACGTTCCACTCCTTATGAGCTGGATGTACACCACTATGAGAGCCCTTGTTGCAAAGGAAACCTTCAAAAAGCTCATCATGCTTTCTTATGGTGCAGAGCTGTCCAAGAGCATGGGATCTACCACTATCCCTGCGGCCTACGGCGGGACCGGCGAACCTTTGAAAAAGGATGAAGGTGCATCCAAAGAGAACCTTAGTGGTGGTGACGCTGCCAACGATGACGCCGCAAAAAGTGATGTCGTTAAAGATGACACCGCCAAAGACAATACCGATAAAAACAACACCGACAAGGACAACGCAGATAAAGTAAACACCGATAAGGACAACACCGATAAGGAAAATGTCACTGAGGTCGTTCCAAGCCCTGCTGCCGCTCCCGAAGAGCCAACTACTGCTTCTGCTGCTGTTACTGCAGCCCCGGAGACTGCCACTGCTACCAAGGCCGTTGAGGAGCCTAGTTTGGCTAATGCCATCAGTCCTACATCAGCTCCAGCTACGGAGGCTACAACTGATTCTTCTACAGCCCCTGCTGCGACTCCTGTGGTCTCTGAGCTTGTAGTCGGAGCTGAAGCCACTCCTGCCGTTGCTGCCGCCCCCAGTGTTCCCGCCTCCACTTCCGATGCAGCTGTCCCGACTGTTATTACTACTGCTGGAGAGCCCGAGAAGAATTAATCTTCCTAAGTCTATAATGATCAGTAATTCTCAGTTTGTCTTTATTGGGTTCGATTGTCTGGAGTATGGTACCCAAAACTGAGGAGGATTGTAAGGTGTCTTTAATTAGCGAAACATATACCCATGACAGAAAATCTCGCACAGGTTGAGAGATTATTCTTTCTGTCTTCTTTTTTAATCTTAATGTTAGCAAACTTTCCGGTTGGTGTAGCAGAGGGGATTAATGGGATTTCTCTTATCTTGTGGTTTTGGTTCATTGCAGCGCAATCTCAAGTGAACCGTATAAAGCTATTCATCAATGAATTATCGCTTGCTCTCCTGTTTAAACAAATTCAAGATCAAATAAATTTCATAGCTGCTAGTTAGGGGCTGGGAAAGTGATCACAAATGATTACTCGGGTCAGTTTTCATCCTCCAAGCCACATACGTGTACCTATCAGTGTATTTCAGGCAGGGTACTCATATTGATAAGACCAATGGTGCCTACTTGTAGTGAGGTCTTACAGAGGCATAGCACACGAATAGAGGGCCAGCGCCAGAACCGTACGCTGGTCACATGTAACAGTGAACCTCAGTGGGGCTAGTACTGTCTGGGCAGTTCTACTAATTTAACCCAAATTGGTCTGGCGGTAAACTTCTGATGTGCGCGATTGTCCCTGTATGGCTCATCTATGGACTATTGTTACTACAGTGGTGGGAATATAGATAAAGCGACTACCGTAGTCTTTGGCAATGCCTGACCACTGCCGTACCGTTATCGTATACTTCGTTAAAATACGGAGATAAAAGGGCACATTCTCACAATACCGTACTATTGCGATACCAGATTTACTGTACATGTACATGCACATGTAGATGTCTTTATATAATTATCTCAGCCTTACTGTTAGTGGTATCGCACTGCCTCACTTGATTATACCAGATCCTTAAAATTAGAGAAGAGTGACATCAAGAGATGCATGATCAATCTCTGAGGGCTCTAAATTCAGCCTTGCGATGGCCATGAATATTCTGTTACTCACTTTAGTATAGGTTTTACCTGCGATAGGGTTTAAGCCTGTATCAATATTCGAGAGGTAACGGCTTTTTTGTGTATGTGCCTATAAGTGTGTGTGGACATGTATATTTATATAGCGGAAACGGCCGGGTCCGCGGCCGGTTCTATGAAGTTTTGCCCAAAAACAAATTTGAATTTCTAATATATAGCGGGAAGGAGTGTTTAAGCTTATCTTGATACGAGGGATATTGTCATTCTAATCAATCTGATCCCTCCGCGTGAGTAAAGGCCATTCTTGCGTGTTCGCTATCCATAGCCAGGAACATTAAAAATTCTGCACATTCTCGTTAGTATTTCGTTCCCATTTCTAGCTTCTCTTACCCAGTTGTTTTGTACCTAAACCACTATCAGATTCCTACAGAAAAACACTAGGTTGGTCTATTCACCCTTCATTTATATGGACTTTCTGTGAAAAATTACACCCTCATGGAGTGGGGGAGGGGCCCGAGTCAACCAATCTAATTATAAAAAGTGCAATATAGTGAGTATGGTTTATACTTATGTTATCAGATATATAATTCTAATCATACGTATCTTCTTATCATTGTTGATGCTTTTTTCTTAGCCTTCAGCCCTCGATGAAAATTTTGGCGGATCCAAAACCAGAATACTTTGTAGGCCCAGAAAATTATTTGACCAACCGTATGTACCGAAGAGCAATTAGGATATTTTTCGAACCAAGAATTGTAGGGTTGATGACCAGAACACAAATAAGGCTGTCTCAAGTTTATCGAGAAGAATTTTCCCTGACAGAACTTCCCCAATATTTGGTAATTAGATTTAGCAACTCGAATTCTATGGAATTACACTTTTGGGGTTCTGAACCTGAACCTAAGATATCGCATCTGGTGGGGCCAGGTGTGGAGAAAATTGGCTGCATTGGATTTAATGCGGGGTGGGGATTCTGTTCCCAATGTCTAGCCAGGCGGAATTGATTTCCACCGTAATTAAACCGGCTAAGCCAAAGAAATATGGCATCGGGTTGCTACGTCATCGGCTGTTTCGGTTCTCTAGGTCTAGATTACCCAGTCAGAATTCCTCGATTTCTGTTTATATGCGTATGTTGGAGGTACAGTTTACGGTATATGCTCAATGATTTCATTGTATGGTAGCCTTATTTTGCGGAATTACGGGATTGAGCATTGCGTGAGTGTGATCGCGGGATATTTTATTACTCTTGATAATTATAGGCACAAATCAGGGGCTTAAAAAGATACAGCGTGCAGGGAATGCGTAAGTAGGGATATAACTGGTGAAGTCCGATTCATCATTGGTCAACAATGAGCCAAAAAGATAGATTTTAGGGTTATATTTGCGGATAACAGCGAACACGTAGTGATGCACCCTGAGAATGTATTGTATTGGCGGGGCTTAATAGTCACCCGCGGGAAGGTGAATTGTGAGTTCCAGATATTGGGACCTATTAAAATATGTGTGTAGCGAAGGGCCGAGTGATTAACTGTGAATTATGACATTAACATACAGCTAAAGCTTGTATGAATTAAATTATAGGGTTCGGAGTAAATAGTTTGTCGAGCGAGCGTTCTTACATCGAGCTATACCTTTGTTGTCTTTATCTCTACCAGGCAGAATTGGTGTGGGTTGGATGGTAAGGTAGGCAGACAAGGCGCCGATTCGGCACGCTCTCAGGTGCTCCCGCGAGGTATGTACGTGTTCTTTTCTAAGCTTCCTTTTTTGTTTTTGAAAGCCACGAGGGGTTTTAGAGGCGATTCGAGTACTACCTACAGCATATATGTGGAACGATTGTGTATCCTCGCAGAGCTTGTGGGACCTTGTACAAGCTTCGCCAAATATTGGTTTCAACGGGCGAGTCATGATCCTTGGAACACATAGATAACCCTTGGTGCCTTGGGTCACTATCGACGAGAAGAGATTAGGATATATTCGACAAGTATAACGAACTAGCTATGTAGGTCCAGCCTTGATTTTCGCCCGCTCCAAAATGGAAAAAAAAAAGTGAGAGAGATCGGAATCACGCGGGCTTCGCTGTAACCTGCTCCGTAGTCTCTCCAGTGGCTGTAACCGTAGATCCCTCAGTGTTCTTCTCAGTAGCTAGCATGAGAACGTATCAGTCGCTTTATCAGGTCCTGGAGAAATCCCATATATGTACTTACGAAAGTCCCGTTGCTCGGAGCTGGTACCCACCCCTTTAGAATATAAGAACCCACCCTCCTTTTCATCATATCTTGCCGTCCATCCGTGCGGCAGATTCTTGGGAGGCGGTGGAGGGATGTAACTCTCAGAGGCCGGTTTACCACTTGTCTGTGTATGCGAGTCCTCCACAGGGCCCTCAGCAGTTGCGCTCATCCCACTGGTGGAAGGTGGTTCGTAGGATGCCACGTTATGAGCTTGTGCTGCAGCTTTGGCTTCGCGGAAGTCCGAAATTAGGTTATTGAGGAAGGACATTCTCTTGTTTGTTCTGTTAATTCTGAGCTTGAGGCACTTGAGAGGGGTTTTTGTGGCTATGTAGAGTAGAGCTGTAATGTGGGGTAACTGGCAAGGCAGTGTAAATGATCGACAGGCAGGTGGGATTCAGGGTTGGGGGCTTACAATGTAAAGGGTTAGCGTGTATGTATCTTGTCACACCGTGCCAAGAGACGCTTAAAAATGTGGTTGCTTTCTTAAAGGTATTCGTGCGTGACTACATGCTTGAGTACCTACATTATTTAATTTCAAGTTTCAACGCCTGACGGTCTACAATATGATTATACAGAGCCTCACCGACACACAGAGAGAGGCCTTCCAAAGAGATGAGCCCTCACAACGTTCCTTGTGTAATGTGTGTAACCCTAGCTGATGGTGGAGCCAAATCCGAGTGGTAACACAAAACCCGGGTCACCGTCACCGCAGCTTTCACACCCATCTCTGCCTTACTTACCATCCAGCCCTTCACTCCAACCCACGTGGATTGCATCTACTGATTAAACCAGGACTTCGCCTCTGCTCTTGACTGAAATGGGGGTCAAGAGTTATCCACAGACCTGTTGTTGATGTGGCTTCTATTTATACCCTGACATAAAAGTCCGGCCAGTCTGGTGAAATTGGTTCATATCTCGCTACTTATTACGGTAAACAGCTTGGATCCATCACGGGCTTTAGTCATCAGGAGCCTTGGGGATGTTGTACTACCATAACGGTTTTACCTGGCTTGTGTAACTATAGGTGTGTTCCATCAGGTTATTCCCCCATTCCTGGCAGCCAAGGCAGAAACGGCGCATTGCTCATCGAATAGAAAGAAAAAAGCCAATCGTCTGTTCCATTCCAGGTCATGCCCTACCTAGCTATAGACAGCCACAAGGAAACAAAAATCGATAAGGGCTATGCACGGTTGTGAGCTGGATTTCGCTCATCATTTTCAAGCTGGTTCATATACCTCACAGCTACCGTCCGAACTCCATAATGTCCGTTATCATTTTTGTAACTCTATCTTGCACAGTATCTTTCTTTCTCCTGCTCTATTCTTATTACCGAAAGAATACACAGTTCGAGATGGCTACAACTACGACTTTAGTCGCACAGAGTGCCCCGGTTGCTGTTGATAAAGGTAAAGAAATCGAAGTTATCGACATTACCACAGTAACCCACCAACCAGACCAAGAGGATCATGCTACGTCAATCACATACAGCGACACCTACCTCGACCTCGAAAATATCCCTGGCCTTGATCTGACGATTCTATCCGCCAAAGATCTCAGCCCCGAAAAATGGTGGAAGCAATATCCTCCACCACCCGAGCTCATCTGGTCTGTCGATGATGGTTCTTATCTTAACAATATGCTATTCAAAGATTGGGCTGAAGCTCTTGAAGGTGTGCTCGAAACTATAAAAAATGAGAAGGATCAGAAAGAAGAAGAAACTTCAGTAACGACAGAGGTGGGGGAATGTTCGAGAAGTAACCCAGCAGATGCCCCCGAACTCGTCTCAGATACCATCACACCAGTCAACAAAGCCCCGTTGCCACAGAGAAACTCATTGAGGATATCTGTGGGCTCTGTTTGTGGGCCTGTATCAGAGCTTGAAAGTCCCGTAAGCCCACGCTCTATAACGGATTTACGCTCCGTGGCAGATTCGACGACCTCTATTGGTTCAAAAAAGTCAAAAAGCAGAAGAGAATTGCCAAAATACAACATCTCCGGGAGTGCTTCACTTGTTTATTCACCATATTTTGCACCATTGCCAGCAAACGATTGTACTGTTGTTTCGATGCCAGTTTCGCCAAGGGTGGAGCAGGTTAAAAGGTTTTGGAAGAAGAGCCTAGGCACCGGGGAAAGGTAAGCTCCTTTGTTTTTATTTTATCGAAGAGATAATGACGTGATGTTAGTGAATGTTCATCTTGCCTCGACGATCATAAGAATAAGAAGCTAGTGAAGTTAGGATGCCAGCACAGATACTGTTATGTCTGCCTCGAGACCCTCATCAGGTATTACTTCTCTTTACCTCTCTGCGCATGTATACTTATCTACCCAGAACTGCAATGCAGGACGAGTCCCTCTGGCCTCCACGCTGCTGTATTCAAAACATACCACAAAAAACCATCGAAAAGGCCCTCAATAAGCAAGACCGCCAGGCCTACAAGGCAAAGGTGAAAGAATACGCCATCCCAGCTGCAGATCGAGTCTATTGCCCATATCCCACATGTTCGGCATGGATCCCACCGTGCGGTACCGGTCGGATTATATGCGGCTCGTGCAATAATAGTGTGTGTGGTACATGTAGAGGGACGGCCCATCCCGCCCAAGCAGACTGTCCCGAAGACTTCGATCTCATCTTGACGCTAGAGGAGGGAGAAAGGCAAGGCTGGATAAGGTGTTACCAGTGTAGAACAATGGTTGAGAGGACGCAGGGATGTAATCATATTACCTGGTAAGGATTGCATGAATTAAGTAGCGACATGAGTAGACCTACTGACAGATCGGGGGGCAGTAAATGCGGTGCACATTTTTGTTACATCTGTGGCTCGGTTTGGAAAACATGTGCTTGCACAGGTGAAGAAGCAGCCGTCCGCCGCGTAGCCCGTATAGAACAGGTTGCTCTCAACCGCGCCGCACGAGCGCAGGAGGAGGTAGAACGTCAAAGGTTAATAGAAGCAAATGCGAGAATGGAGCAGCGGGAGCAAGAGATACAGGAACGACGGGCAGAAGCTGACAGAATCGCCGCTGCACAAGCTGCTCGCAGAGAGGCCAGAAAGAGGAGAGAATTACAGAAGAAGTGGCTGGAGAGGGTCTCTTCTGAGTTTGAAAGCGCGGAGAAGGCGTTGTTGGTGCTGCATCAGAAGCAATGGGGAATCATGCGGGGCAGACATCAGAAAGAGAAGGAAGAGCAAGAGATTGAGTTTAGCAACCGTGAAAGTGGGAGTGAGAAAAGGTTCACTGAAGATATTGCAACACTTGGGAAAAGTCAAAAGAGGGAGGAGGAAGAACTGAATGCTTGCTTCGCACAAGAACGGGAAGCACTCATTACCAAGCAAGCTTCAGAAGAAGACGAGTATTGGTTTGAAGTCCAGACATTTTTGAAGGGAAGACCAAATAAGGAAGCAAGACTGAAGTCTTTGATGGACAAGTTCAATAAGGCTCAGGGGGAGCAGATAAATGCCCTTTATCAAACCCAGGAACAGATAGCGGCCAAGCTCGCAACGTCGCATAAAGAACAAACGACAAATTTCATAAATTCTGTGGAAAAGGGCCGTGAGATTGAGAAGCAAATGGCAATGACGGAGCTGAAACAGTCTACAAAACATCAATGGGCTGATATTAAATGGTTTGTAGTGGTACAAATGGCACGAAATACGAGATTGGTTGATATGTGGGAAGTATCTAAGGGGGATGAGGAGGCGAAGCAGAGGATCATGCAAGTCCTAGAGTTTCTTTGAAATGTATTAGTTTATTTCTTTTGTCCATAGGAGAGATTCTTGTCGCTTTTTTTCTTCTATGTAGGGCATATGAGGCATGCGCATGGTTCGTGATTTATGGTAGTAGATATATGTATTAGAAGCGGAACATGTCTAACGTCTTTCGGGGTTTAAAAATGTACTCATTTGAAATCTTTATCTCATAAGCCCTAGCTAGGTCGGTTCTCCTTACTCTTCTTTGAAGCTTTCCGTTTCTATCGTACGATTATCGCATGTTGATACAACTATTCATTTTAGTTGGTAAGATATTTGGCGTATGGCTCGAGAAGCTATGGGGGGTAGGTGTGTAAACTTCGGCGTTTTTTTAAAGAATCAGCCAATCAAACCTATAGAAATTGGCCATAATGGTACTAGCGCCTAGACTAACCCTGGCATTTTCTCAGATTCCCATACAAACGAAATTCCTCTGAAGTTGACACACCCGCCCTCTAGGCCTTCTCGCACCATAGTAGAATGCCTGCGCCGAAATACATAAGCAGCCGGCTGAGACATCGAAGTGGCTGTACCCCCTGGTATTGTACATTCACGTTGCAACCAAAATTTGTATGGGAATGCAACTTCAAAAGCGTATTTCTCCACAACCACAAGGAGATGGAGCAATGGAATCTTAGATATGGATTCTCCGGTAGTGATAGTATCTACAGCTAAAATGTCAGTTCGAGAGGGCGAATTTGAAATTTTGATGTTGTTAGGTGGTTTGTATGGTTACCACCTCAATGTTCGCTTACTTGTGGAAACCCGCAATACCTACGCGGTGTGTTACCCGAAAAGAAACCCTAGCCCATATAAAAAGCCATGAAGTCAACGTCACCTCCTTCCACTTGGAAATATGTTGTATATTATGTATATTAGATACATGTAGTATAGAGAGAAATAGCATCGTGTATGAGCTCCTGAATTACGGACGTTGGCAAGATCTTCAGAGCCAAATTGTCTGTTCAAATCTTAATAACATGCGTGACTACTATTTAGCTGTACAGAGTCTTGGCACTTTGGGGAACAATCCTCACGATTCAATGCTAGGAAATGATTGTCAACAAACAAAAGATCATTCGGTCTAACATGATTACAGAGACTACCACATTTCCTTCTAACGATAAGACTATCATACTGGTAACGGTAGGAAATTAATACGATCCTAACGCCATAATGCGGGACCGGCTTCGCTCCCGGGTAGAGCGGGTTGATCACTACGGGTTGAAGTACGTCTATGCCACGGTATTATTTTTTTTCACCGGCGGCTTATTACACCGCCGCAGTACTATTTCATTATTGCTATGGGAAAGTATGGGGGTTATCTCGTGCATTACCTTTACTCTATATACGGCCTAAAGATAAACAACTTAACCAACGAACTCCCAGGCACCCCTGCTATCTTTTCTTGAATTGAACTACTCTCTGAATGATCTAGTTGCCGTTCGACCCGGTTTTGCTTGAACTTTTTGTATATATGTAGGGAAAAAGAAAATATAACTATATGGGGTTTATGCAGAGTATGGAGTTTGGGATGTTATGGAGTTTGTGTAAAGGATGCGGAGATAAGAGATCCCTACCTGTCTTCACGCGCCTCAAGCTTGAGCTTGCTAGCTAGTCACCTGACCAGGGGATCCTCCCCGAGTATAAAGTGAAGCCCACTTACCACCACATCTCGGCAGAAACCAATCCAGAACTCAAGCACCCCCTTCCATACCTCTCTCTCCATCTTATCCTCATCTTGATCTTCAACCTCATCACAAAGCTTATATTTCACATCCCACCATCCAGGTCATTAAAACAATGTCGACGCACTCCAAAGCATGCTGCACCGTCCCTCCAATTGTCGCCTCAGACTACACTCTCAAAGGAACCTTCGCCGAAATTGGCGGCCTTAGAACCTGTCCGTCACGCCCAATCACAATATCGCTTGACGATCAATTATTAACAAAATCCAGATGTTACCGGCAATGAAAATGCCAAATGTGCCGTCCTGAATTTATTTGACATCTTCAGTTACTCCCCTCAGATCCAGCAAGGCGCTGATATCATCGCTGCCTCTGGAGATTACCTTGTAGGCATTCTTTTTTGGTGGGCCGTAGTCGTTCGTCGAGCTGAATTGACGATGTGACAGGTTGTGATGCCCGACTACTTCATGGGCAACGTCCTCGACCACACCCTCTACCCCCCAGATACCCCCGAGAAGTGGGCAATCATCAAAGCCTTTATTCAAGATTGGGCCGACTTTCAGAAGGGCATAGAAAATACCAAGGTATTTCTTGCCGCACTCAAGGAACAATACAAGTCCATTGAAAGCATCGCAGCCGTCGGCTTCTGTTGGGGTGGAAAGGTGCGTATACGTGCCCTTCATTACATAGTTGGCAGGCTATGCATGGAACTGACCAGTTGCAGGTCGCGGTACTCATGTCTGGTGAAGACACACCTTTCAAAGTGACAATCCAGGTTCACCCAGGCCAGGTTGATGCGGAGAACGCAAAGGGTGTGACAATCCCGCATATGATACTTGCATCGAAGGATGAGCCTGCGGAGGCGATCGCTGGGAGTGCAGAGGCCCTTAAGAACTCTAAGATCGAGACTGTGAGGAACGCGGCTGTCGTTGAGACGTATCCGACTATGCCGCATGGGTGGATGGCTGCCAGAGCTAACTTGAGTGATGAGGAAAATGTGAAGGAGTATGAGAGGGGGTAAGTCCGTTTATGCTCTTCTTTGGAGGGTTGTTATGGGTGCTAATATTGCGGTGGTGGGTTAGATATAAGCAGGTTGTAAACTATCTGCAGGAACACCTGAAGGCTGCAGCGTAAATGACGGATTAAGCAATGATCTGGGCAGGAAGGTCGCTATATGTCTGGGAGTCGGTCTCATGCTCAATGAGAATCTTATGTTACTTATTTTACGCCCTTACTTAAAAGGACTCCAATAGTCTAGTGCTTTGTTCTCGATAGGTGAATTACATTAAATTGGATCGGTGGTGGGTTATCAAAGAATTATCGTGACAACTAGCTTTATAAGTGGGTTATGTCCTGTGATTCAATGATCCTCTCATCCGGTAATGATTCAAACCGTAAACTCAGTAACAGCCATAGTAAATCTGTATTACGGCATGACCAATTCTATGCATAGAAGAATGCATATATCTGTAGCATCTTTTCCCTGCGAACCCTCGGCGTGACTCCCACCGTTACCAATCACCAAGTTCTAAAACCTAAACAAGCAGACATCGACACAAATCAGGAAGCACCACTTCACCTCACCATGAAGTACATGTGTCCTCAAGGACCTATCGCGGCCATCGACTTCATCCAAACAAAGTCCTGCATCGCCCTAAAATGTATCCTCCTCTTCGAGTTCGTTCTGTGTGTCGGCCTCGGTGCCTACGTCGCTTGGCGCATCCAGGCAAACACCATCAAGGGCCGAAGAAGGGCCGAGCTGACTGCGGGTATCACGGCGGTCGAGGAGTGGATCGAGATGAGGAACGCGGCGGCTGGGTCGGCGGATAGGTGGGGGGCGGAGGAGAATAGATTTTCCGGACTTGGAAGCGGGAGCAGGAGGGGAGGAGGGGCACGGGGTTGGTGGTGGAGGGTGAGCAGGAGTTGGTATAAGTGGGGTGTTTGAGGTGTGGACGTGGGTTTGGTGGTTCGGCCTATAGCTGGGACTTGTATTGATAAATGCACTTGCCGGTCCAAATCTTTACATAGTTTTTAGTTCAACGATATCAATGCATACATACATGTATTTGTCTAGCAAAACTTCTATTAGTATCCTTATATAAAACTTACACTGTGTCTGCTTGCAATGCCTGTATTTCGATTTTGCTATCTTTCGTGTCCTTACACGGACATTGAAGAGAGAATAACGATTCCCGGTGTCTGACAGTGATTACATGGCCCGGTATCACAGATCGCATTGCTCCGCGTAACTCTCCTCACGGCCATAGACCTCGCGAATTTTATGTGCCGATCAATCAAAAAAACATAGCATCACGATTCTCTCACCAGGACTTTATCATAACTTCAAATTTCTAAACGGTTTTCATTCAAACTCCCAAAGAATCACAATTGCAACCCAATTTATAAGGTGGAAAATTCCATTCATAGTACATGACTCATCCCCAAATTTAAAAAGAACAAAAGAAAGAGGAAAGAAGAAAAAGAGATATCACAAGAAGAAAAACGCCAAAAGGCCCAGCCCCAGTTTATCTTACAGCTCCCCCCCCTCCAAGCCACGCTAATATCCCGCAGATCCTCTCCTAGTCTCATCAGCGACATAATGTCCACCACCGATAGCTAGTCCTCCACCAGTGTTTCCTGGCCCAGGGTGCTTGTGGGCGTTGGTCGGTCCCGGCGCACCGTATGAGTCCTCGGTCAAGCTGCCTCTCCTGTAACCCGGCGCCGAGTTCATCGTTCCGGCACCAGTACCAGCCATGGTGTTTCCAGAGTTCACACCGGCACCAACTCCGGCATTTCCGGAGGGGTAGGTGCCGTGGGGGTATCTGTGCTTCTCGGGGTTCTCGATGATGCGGCCGGTGGCCATCTCTTCGCGGCCGCGGCTAATGATGCCTTGGTTTCTGGCCTGGCCCTCACGGTCACGCATGGCAGTATCAACAGCCATGTTGAACTGGCCGCGAATTTGCTCTATAGACAAGTATCAGTAACTATGAATCAGACTGAGAATCTTTGGAAAGGTTGGATTACCTCCAGCTCCGTGAAGCCCGCTCATGACTCCTTCCAACTTGCGTCCAGTTGTGGCTCCAGCGTTGGTGCCACCGCCAGCACCGTGCATGGTGGTAGGCATGGTGGTGGAGGAAGTGGTAGTAGCTGTTGTTGACCCGGGGGCAGTTGTGTTTGTGTAGCCTGCGTTTCCGGGCACCATGTTGGGGTTCTGGTTGTTGTAGCTCGACATGTTTGTTTTCTTTAGAGGTGTGTATACAAGAAGATATAGATTGTCAAGTTGTAAAGTAGGATTTGTATGTAGAGTAATCTTTTATGGTGTGTGTTTAGCAAGGGATGGTTATGAACATCACACACCGCAGGGGCAGGCCAGGACCCTTTTATTCGCTCCCCATCCCAGAAATTTCACCAAGAACCCTCCGACGTCGAAAAGTCAGGTTTCGGGATTTCCAAGTTCTGATCGGCATGCCGGCTGGCGGTCATGATGATGTCATGATCACAAATCACGTGGAATCGCGAGTGAGAATCGGTGAAATGACGATCAGCAGCACCGGCCTTGGCAGGGGACTGCAGCACTAATGGCCCGTCAGCTTATGCATAACCTCTTCTTAGGCTCTGAGGACGATCGCTTTAGAGTGGATTTTTTCCCTGGTGAAAATCCGGTGTACTCTACTTCTACTCTAGGCGCGGTAGGCGGTCGGTGCACGGTGAGGATTGTAAGGGGTCTTTCTATGCATATCATCATTCGAGATCTTCAAACCAAGCGAAAATGGAGCACGTGATCGCCAGGAACGCTGTATCAGAAACTTCTATGCGTGGTTTTGTTTGTTGGTTTTGTTTTGCAAAAAAAACTGTGCATGACATCATTACCAAGCAATCCAACATGTATCATAATCATTACCCCACACAAACACTGCCGAGACGCGCGCGGCCGGCATCATGCAGGGTCTAAGTTCTAAATTTCCTTGATATCGCAACAACACGCACAATCACGTACGGCGGCATGGCATGGCATGGCAAACTTCCCGGGAATGTTCTTTCTATCAGCGAAACCGACAAAGGGAATTTTCGATTTCTGCCCAGATCTCTTTCTTTCCCCTTTCAACACACATCACCCGTGGTCGTATCTAGAGTCAAATCGGGGAATCATCTAGATACACCTTATGCGAGCTTTTTCGTTGAGTATGCATCGGCTTGTTCTTATTCTGTGCACATCACAGGGAGACCTATAAATAAATAACGGTTGTTCTTAGGGCAGTGCGGTGTAGCATGGGCTACTCTAGAACATCGACTTCTGAGGGATATGTAGGCGCGGGCACGTACATAGACGGATCTAGGTCCCCCAACGAAAGGGTAAAGAACTTGGGCAGGGTGCATGTACTTTATGTATGTAGGTAAGCCCCTTCCTATGAGAAGTCAGACACTGACAAATAGTAGATGTAAGGCACCGATGAGAGATGTCTACTATAGCGAGACGTCAAGCAAACATGAAAAGATTAAAGTCACGAATCATCACTCGCACAAATCGACTCAAGAGACCGATCACTGGACGGGGGAGATTTCTGATGGTCGTGAGATCAGCGAACTTATCATTTCGCCTCCAGCTCACGAGAAGCGTTGTTATCCTTGCCCGATCTATTGGAAAAAGAAATCGTGAAGAGATAATAAATAAATATAAGAAAAAGACAATACTCGGAACACAACTATATAAAAAAAGAAAATAATAATAACGAAATCACCCACCGGCCAAACTGACAAAAGAAATTATAGATTTGTTCGACTTAAACTCCGGTTCTTCCATGACTTCTAATACTCCAATCCCAAAGCTCCAACGAGTCCCAAATGTTAATTGAACGACGATAACGCTAAGAAAAAAAAACGAAAGGTCCACTACTCCAGTCTACGAGATATTACTACCAAGCCTTCGGCCCAAACTTTCCTCCATTCTCGCTCTTTGGGTCCAAGAATGAACACGCCTGCCAATCACATCCACCCTTGTAGATCTCCGTACCCCACCATTTGAAACCCTCCATCCAGCCTGGATAAACGAAGCCAAAGAATATGACCACGAGGCCAAAAGCAAGACTGGCATCAAGAGCAGCGGATAATGTCATAGTGTATTTCCCCCACCAGGCATTAGCGCGACGACGGAGGTAATCGTTAAATATGAAGCAAACGACTGCCCAGGCAGAAAAGTTAAGACCGGTCTATTTATATGTCAGAGCAGGTTTCATATGTAATAAGGTATGAACTAATATTTTTTAGAGAGAGGGGAAGAGATAGTGATGACATACGGCTGGTGGAATCCAACTTAGACTTCCAAATGCTACCGGTAAACTGACTTTTCGCAGCCACGCCCAATTTCCTTTCCTACCGCCGGTCCATTTCCAAACTGCCCACAACATTGGGGGTGCTACGGCTCCAATAACGAATGCCCACACAAGTGGTCTATAAAGTTCCGTGGCGCCGAAGAACCTCTGTGGCCCTATGACACCCCAGAGAATACTACCGTTAAAGTGAACACGTGCAATAGGACACGTGAAACCGTGCATGGCTTCTGGAGTGCAGATGCCGGAGATATTGCGGAACATCCAGTTCAAGACACCAATCTGGGTTAGTGAAGAGACCAGGGTTGCGACCATCTGCACGCTGAACAGGAGGCGGGGTGGGATTTTCATGTAATGCCCGAGTTTTAGGTCAGAGGCGAACTTTAAACCTTGAGTAGATGTTATCTGCCATCTGTAAGCTCTTGCACGTTTGCCGGGATGGGAGATGCACTTACATAACCGTATGTAACGAAGACCATATTCGCAACTGGTAAACCTGGAAATAGCGTACCGCAAATCAACTGACAGACCAAAAACAAGCTGCTCTGCTGATTCGTAATCGCCATGACAATTCCAATCGGAATAAAAAACACCGTGCATACACCCAACGCCAGCAACAGCCCATACCAAGGCAAGTATATGGGGTAGTACTCGACGACAAACATTCCGACTGCCGTCATGGTAACGAAAGTGATCAAATACCAGCTGGTAGGGGCTTCCTCATATCGCCGCATGAGACGCATATGCACATCTTCACGGTCCATGACTTCATCCCATTCCTGCTCGCTCAAGCTGCTCCTCCTCCGTCTTGTTCTTCTACTAGAATGACTCCTGGGCTCTGGTATAGGCGCATAGACTCCTGACGTATTCGATGAAGATGATGCATTCCTTGTTGCATTATACTCGCGTCTTACACGTCCCCATTGTCTCCAAATATCTTTCCCATGCCAACAGAAGGTATGTGTAACCAGTGCAGTCAATGCTGCGAATTGAAGGCCGTAAGACAATACATATCTACCATCAAGAGTGTCAGATAATCTGATAACCTTATCTATTTTGAAACAGTCGGCGGGGTAGTCACGTGATGGACATAAACAAACGACTGTATTCTTTGTAAGCCGCTTCGTCGAATTTGTAGTCTGCTGTTAAAACCTTGGTCACATCATAGGCGTTACCAGTGTTGTCGAAGACTACACTGGAAAGAATCGGCATGAATCCTGAATACCAAGCGTTCGAGTAATCTGTAATTGGTCAGCAAAGAGAACAACTTCAATCATTGGTTACAAACATAATACTGGAGCGGTAATCCATATGACAATGATCAGACCAGCGATGACATTGGCAGCAGCCCAAAAGGGCGTCATCAAGGGTGATCCAATGTACGAAATTTGTGCCCAATCAAAGGTCAAGGGGAACATTCCCAGGCCCGATGCCACCCCAAACTGATTTTGACTAAATCAGTGTCCATCATTCAAGTGATCAAGGAGAAAATGGTACCAGGTTAGCAACAACCACACTCTTCGGTGCGAACCAGGTGACCACATTGAAATAACTGAGTGCTGGCATCAAGAGCCCCGGAATAAAGTACCAGGTGAATGCGGCAATAAACACCACAATCTGCAATAATAGGTTAGTTGTCGATCATCTAGAATCAGATGATCAGATAACACGGAGGCTGACAAAAAACTTCCACCGAGAGATTTTCCACCCATTTGCAGGCTTATTTTCTTCGCCGTGTAGTGTTGTGAACATCGCAGTGGACATAAGTGTTCCCGGCCAGATCATCCCACCGGGGTAGACCAACCACTGTCGCGTGAGCCCTGCGAAGGTGTATCCGAGAAATTGAGTCGATAGAGTAAGCAGAATCTGGTACCAAATCCCAAGATCCTGCTTGTAGAATTTTGTCTGCTCGACTATGACCTGCAGAGAGTCAACCCAACTGTCTCGGTCCCAAAAATCTTTAGACGACTCACATCTGTAGCAAATGCGAACCCAAACGAGACATTGCTAGATATATATACGCAGCAATGCTCTTTCCGGTTCCATCGTCCTTGCCCGAGCCATAGTCTTAATTTGCCCAACTTTCCTTTCTCCCCATCCCAGGCGGAAGCGTCAGGCTCCGGAAATAGCTGGTCCCATATCTTTCCCAATGGGTGCGCAAGAAGAAGCGCAATAACCGGTGTGATTGAGATTGATGGATATCGTAACGAGAAAAACAAGTTTGTAGACGAGCCAATAAGCGAAAACAAGATCGAGAGAGCCCACATGCGTGGCGTATTAATGGAGAGCGACAGGTCGTCAGTGGCTGGTACTGAAGCGCGGACTTCAGGGTACCTGTGATGCGTCAGCATTCGCCCGCAAGTAAGGCCATGCAGAGGTATAAGATAAACGCGCGCAAACTTACGGTGAGTTATCTATAGGATCGTTTTCGTCTTCTTCATCTTCTCCGTCGCTCTCGACGGTGGCGCCTTCTTCTTCTTCTGCTCCATCAATACCATGGAACCCTGTAACGACATTCTTACCCTCCGAGACCGGACCATGTGCTGAAGCCGCGGAAGTTGTGTTTGCCTTTCTCTTACTTCGACTCTTTATTGCAGGGTCCTCCAATAGTCCGCGCCCCTCGTTTTCTTGATCGCTATCCTTTCCATCGTGCTCCCCCGAGGTCGTTGAAGTTGAAAGTGAACTTCCAGCATAGCTGCTCTCACCGCCACCAGTAATAGGCAAAGCTCCATAGCTCCCGGTACCAACTGCCGGCGATGAGCGCAATAGAGGGAACTGCGCCGGCTTCATTAAGGTGTTTAGGAGGGTCGAGAAGTTTAGAGACGAGGACGGCGGCGGCGCAGGATGTGGAAGGGATGAAGAGTGGGCAGACTCTGAGCCATCTATAAGTGGGGTTTGAGATCCTTCAGGTTGGGAGGACGACTCAGGCTGCAGTGGAGATGGTGCGGATGATGTATTAGAATGGGTACGAGGACCCTTATTTGTGGGGGGGCCAAAAGTAGTGACCGGAAAGGCAGGGACAGGGGGGACATTTACTGCAGATCCGGCTTGAGGTGTTTTCTGGTGTAGCGGTTGAAGCGGAAAGGAACTAGTTGGGGATAAGGATTTGAGTTCAACATCCTGAGCCTGTTGTGAAGACATGCAGCTGAGCTACACTTGTACCTTAGTGGGGACTGATGAGTTGTGAAGAACAAGAGTGACCTGCAAAGGAGGGGAACAAAATTCCTTTGTTGGTCCAACCAGATTGTAATATTTACGCAAGGTGTTTGGCGTGACCTTTCTTTTCCAGATGGGGGGGGATGTGACTAGACAATCGGGAATGGGGGGGAGGGGAAGAAATGTAGAGAATTAAGGGAAGCAGGTGACACTCGGCACTTGCGATAGGTCCTTTAGACTTTCACTGCCAACACTAGAAGGAATCTCAAGGAGGTTTACTGCCGCGGCACTACTATCCAGGCACGATTCCGAGATCGGGATGGGGCACACTCACCCACTGCACATAAAGCGATAGAGGGGGTGTGTGAAGAGGGGTGGAGGAAGGGATGAATGGTTGGAACCTAGAGGTCTACACACATGCATGTAACTATATATACTTCCCTAATGTTTACCGGTATGAAGAGCACTCTATAGTTTTACCATATAGAACATCGAGGAGTTCATCCACGATGATATGGACGTGTTGTGGGGCCGCGGGGGGGGAGAGACCAAAGACGTATTTTTTCCTCTCCATATGCATAACCATCATGGATGGAGTGAGTGGTTACTCTACATGGGCTTTTTTTTTGGCATCACCCCTACTAACCTACTAACCACATGTGAACAAGCAAAATATGTGAGCTGCGGATCAGTGCCTTATCAGATTGGCCGGCTGTCAATTCCACCTCCACAAAGCTTTCTCTCTCACTTATGTTTGTATACAGGTATAGGTACAGAAATCTCCTGTAGGTATACGTACTACATGTACTTGCTGTATCTGCCTCCTGAAGTGTCTTCCCTGAAGGGTCCACGCTGTACGTATCCTAACCTCTGAAGCACGTATCAGATCATTTTATATTGTTCATGGGCCTGCATGAACCCTGTTCAGATTTGATTGATAACTGTTGTCTAATCTGATGGCATGATTCTGACACACGATATCACATTCCCGGATACCCCCACTTAACACTCAAAAGAGCTGTCTGTCTCATGCAGGTCAACGACTTTAGATCTTCATCAAATTTATCGTGACTTTTTTTTTTCATGTAATCACTCCGTCTGTAAGTATTTGAATAGGTAATGATGTCTCATCCAGACAAAACTAGCATTTCAGCCTTTTTCCATGTTTTCATGTTTTGTGTTTATTCGGTCATGATTCTGTTGGTTCACACATGTAGGTTTGTGGCTTTCAAATGGGCCAGCGCGGGTTCTCTGATTTTGATTGGCCAGGCCAGTAAAGTATGTGCGCATTTACCATTGAACGTGACCCGGAATATTTGTGAGGCTGAAATAAACGTGTGTGACCGTGCTAAGTACCTTTTTCTCAACACCAAGCCTCCCTTTCATCCCGTTCAATCCGTTCACCTATCATACAACCCATACGCTCACTATAAACCCTCTCGGCATCAGTATCAACCTGCCTTGCTCTCGAAAACAATAGTAGCTTGGCCCCTGTCTCCTCAGTTCGGCTGCATGGAATAACTCTATACCCCCTACCTCGGATAATCCCACCAGCAGCACTGCAGCCATGCTGCTCTTGCACACTACCGGTGTCAGTAAAATTGGCGAAATCCACCGATATACAATTACCTATACCCCATCTGTTGACCGTGTTCTTCCTCCGCCTTCTGCGCTGCATCTCCGGATAAAGAATACCGCGTCGCTACCTCTACGTGCCGCGTACTTACACGGTCCGTATACTCTCTACGTTTCGGTTCGGCGTCAGGAGTTTGAGCCATGGAGCTCAAACACCCCAGGCACTGAAGGTCGGAAGGAGGAGTTAGCCCAAGAGGATGACCGAGATCCGGTGCTGGTTGGTGAAGGAGGTATTCCTGTGTGAGTGTCAAATTTTATACCCTTTCCTTTCGGTGTGCGGCCCATGTTTTATGGGTTGAGCCAAACACTAATCCTCGTCCGAAATACAGATTTGAGCCACAGCTTAAGGCCGGCTCCTCATTTTATGCAACGCTTCCAATCCCCTCAGATCTCATCGAAGATGCACTCAATACTGTCCGCCGGGAAGGCCAGACGACACCCGATCCCTCCACGCATACACGCAGAGCCTTTGAACAAGGCGGCCAGCAATCTACCCTCACCAGTGTAGACAAAAAACTACAACGTAAGAGCGTAACGTGGATCGTGGAGGTTATCAGCCAAACTATTTTTTCTGCTACCGCACAGGTTGGATTCGAGGTTATATTAGGTCGAGATGAGAAGAGTTTAAACTACAATACTCTTCCGGGACCACGGCCCCAAACTGCAGGCTCAATAGATAGTAACCAGTCTAATAGTGATATTTACAGTCGAGCTTTGAAGGTCAAAACTCAGGGTACACACGATTTGTGGAACACCCCGCCTTTCCCAAGTTGGAACCGGGAAGAAGACTGGCGTATGCAGAATGGTGAATACCTAGATCCAGAAGATCAGGATGAAGCCAAAGAAAGGCGGCGAAGGAAGAAAAGAAAGACAAAGAATGTGCATCTTGTCATCCTCACGCACGGCCTCCACAGTAACACTGGTGCAGACATGCTATTCATGAAGGAGGCAATTGACGAGGAAGCACGAAAAGGCGACATTGCTTGGCGGGAAAGACGACGGAGGGAACGCGCGGAAAGTGGTAAGATACTAACCGATAGCGAAGCTGAGGAGGAAGAGGAGGAAGAGGATCGGGAGCAAGTGATTGTCAGAGGATTTCATGATAATGTCTGCCGCACTGAACGAGGGATAAAATATCTCGGCCGCCGTCTTGCCCGCTATGTCCTTCACCTTGTGCACCCCAGCACCTCCCCCCCGCCCCCCTCTGGCCCTAACAAGCTGAGTAAACGACCTACACACCATCATCCACATTTGACGCCGTTCGCTCAGCTTGCTTCTTTGGCTGACCATGACAGCGATGATGATGTGCCACCATACAAAATTACATCCATCTCTTTTATTGGACACTCCCTTGGTGGTCTGGTGCAAACTTACGCTATTGCATATATTCATGCACACTCTCCCAACTTCTTTACGGATATAAAACCCGTCTCTTTTGTCGCTTTAGCGACTCCGTTTTTAGGCCTTAGTAACGAAAATCCGATGTATGTCAAATTTGCACTTGATTTTGGTCTTGTCGGCCGCACAGGGCAAGACTTGGGATTGACCTGGCGCGCGCCGAGTGCGTTCTCAGCCTTCACGGCAAAACCGGCAGTAACGGCACGCCCAACAGATACAAGCAAGCCCTTGTTGAGGATTTTGCCGACTGGGCCAGCACATGAAGTACTGAAGAAATTTCGCAATAGAACGGTCTACGCAAATGTTGTCAATGATGGAATCGTCCCATTACGAACAAGTTGTTTGTTGTTTCTGGACTGGAAAGGCCTTGGAAAGGTTGAGAAAGCACGACGAGAAAATAATGCTGTTCAAAGTCTTGTCGGTTGGGGTTGGGGCCAGCTTATAAATGGCGGGAGCACTAGTCCGCGTGGAAGTGTATACTCCCCAACCTCCACGAAAAGTAGGGCTGATAGTACAACCACCAGCCCTATCTCCCCAGCATTTCGAGATAAAGGCAAGGTGGGGAAAGAACAAGGAGGGAAAAGCCCTCTCATTCCCACGAGTGATGATGATGATAATCCCATCACAGTGGCGCCACTGACTAGCGAGCCCACAACACGGGAATCTAAGGCTGAGTTGGAGTCTTCTTCAACGGAACGTTCCTCCTCCGCCAAAGGCTCTACCGTTCCAAATGCTCTTACTACTCTCATGACATTGTTCCGTCCCAGTGCCGTGAGTAAAAGTAAGGGCTCTGACTCTAAATCGTCCAAAATTTACCGCCGTTCACAAACAAATCCCCATGACGATGACTCCTCTTCCTCATCTTTTAAAAAGAGAAATAAGCTTAAGACTACTCCCAGTTTCCCACAACCACCAGATCTGGGCTCGGTCCCCAATACACCTCCACGGACTACCTTACTCGAAGCTGCAAACCACGTGCTCAACCCTCCTCTCCCATCTGTGGAATTTCTCATTGATCCTTCATCCCGCCCTCGAACAATTTTTCATGATCGTGTTTACTCCGCTAGCGATTGTCCTCCACCCCCCTCTCCTAGCATTGATAAGGACAACATTATGAAAGTCGAGGAAAAGATCGCTCGAGCTTACCACGCAGATATGGCATGGAGGAAAGTTTTAGTTAGTCTAGAGCCAGACGCACATAACAACATGATTGTCCGCCGTATGTTCGCCAATGCCTATGGTTGGCCAGTCGTCCGCCACGTCGTCGAAACTCATTTCGGGGAATCATGGAGTGCTCGCACTGCCGATGAAAATGAAGGCAAAGAAGATCGTGCCGCCACACCAGAAGAAGAAGCTACTGGAGAAGCTGGCGATGGCCAGCAGACTCCCGTACCGGAATTCCAGGACCAAAGCTTGGATAATGATACACACCTAGATGTGCAACGAGAAATTGCTTCGATCAGAAATAGGGCTCGTTCCCCAACCGCTTCATCCGGTGCATGGAGCGATAGAGCATTTGCCATTACCGACGATGATGACTCTGACTCTGACGTTGAAGTCCGAAAAGATGAAGAAATTGGCCGCTTTCTCGGTCTGCAACCACGGCTCCAACGCCCTTCCCTTGGCCTCGAGTTGTCACACAAAAGCACCTCCTCTACATCCGGAATTTCTCGTATCGATGTAGTTGTCTCACCCGTCGCCAGTACCAGCGGTGACCTTGGGGACGGGCCAAGTGCAGTGTGGGGGGAGACGGGTAGCAGCAGCGGCGGGCTAGGTCTCCCTGATGTCACACGCATTGGCCTAGGGCGTTGGGGGAGCAGCAGTAGCATCCCTTCTGCAACAAGGCCTACAGGTGCCAGCTTGGAAGCCGTCAGATGCGGCACTAGCGGAAGCGATGCGGTGCGGCTGCTAGAACGAAATATCAGCATCGCAGGACCTAATAGGAACTCTAGTAGTAGATCCAGCAGTAGCAAAAGTGCCGATACAGAACGTGGCAAAGGCAACAGTAGGACCGGAAGCCACACAGAAGGTAGTATCCAGGGTGATCTATCTGATCGCGATGGTATATTGAGCTTGACATCGGAAGCGGGCGCGGTGAATTAAAAAAGCTCCCGCCAAATTTTATTTTTTTATATACCCTATTTGCTGCGCGGGGGTTGGGGTTTTTGGCATATTAGCGTCTCGGGAGTGTTGTTTTATTTTCTTTATTTTTTTTATTTGGTATTTATTTACGACATGGAGGAAGTGAGACATACTGATGGATATGTAATGTACAGACCTAGTTATACCTAGGCCTTGATATGAAGTGGGCTGTATCTACCTCCGCTCCTAGTGATAAAGTCCGTGGTTTCCTGTAGTGTACGTGCTAAGGCGATTCTGGGTCGCATTGTCTAAATAAGATGTTAATTTTTAATGATATACCGGTAGGTATAAGCAGTTGTACCCAACGATGCTATTGGTAAGAGCTCTTGCTCTCAAGGCCATCAAAATAATACAGGCGCAATTGAAACTACAATACCAGCATTGTATGTAGATGATACTCTCTCGATATCTGGCCACGTAGTAAATTCTGGGTTCCAACCCTCGCACAGGCATCGACTACGCTCACATCCAGTATATTCATACCTTCCATCCATCAAAAGAGCAAAAAAATTAAGATCGACAACGACAAGATTCGAACTTGCGCGCCCGAAGGCATCCGCTGAACTTTACATGCCTCTTTCAAGGACTCGTAATAGCAGGCGAACGTGTTAACCACTCCACCACGTTGTCTTTGATTCCTAGTTATCGGGCTTTGTTATATGAAGGATAGTTCGTTTCCTGTGCATGATGCTAGAGTAGAGGAGTCAGCGGAGTGTGCAGGGGTAAGGGGGCCATAGCAGGGGGGAGTGACGAGTAGTTAGACCAGGGCCAGGATAATAAACGTACTTCTTACGCCAGAAGAAGAGGTACAGGAGTCACCCTATCGGAGTAGACCTTCGCCTTCGGCTTGCTGGCCACCTTAATGAGTTAAGCGCCTGTCAGGTTATCTTCAAGACAAGCTCGAAGGTTATATAGGCAACTGGCATATAGATATCTGTTGTTTAGGTTAACGTTGATATCGGGATCTTAAGAGCTTGAGTGTGAGAAGAGTTGGTGAGAAAAAGAGGGGAAAGAAAGAATCGCAGCTAAAATACCAAGATTTATTGCGGAGCCCCCTTGCCTTCTCACGTGATCATGCATTTCTCTCTCTAGCCAATATCTCCAATTGTCAAAATAATGACCAATACTCTTGAACTTTAGTTGTCTAAGAAGATACATACCGGGAGTTGAGGTTATGCAAGTACTCTACAGAGAACCCCATTTTGGACTGTGATTGCCTGGGAGGGCCTATTATTGGTCGGATACCCATAAAGGTGGCACTTGGCCATGCAAGTATTGAATTGTGCATGCGCAACCTCAACCACTATTTCCAGCTGCTGCTCTTTTCGAACCCAAACCAAAAATATCTTTGAAGGCTTCGAATCGCTGCCTAGGTGAAGCTAAGAACACGTTCGAAGGCTCGTACCTCTCTCACACATTTCAAATGATTTATCTCGACGAGGTAAAACCCAGAAACCGTCTCAATCTTATACATATGCCACCCTGGGTTAAGGTATTTGACCTCCATGAGTAAATTTTGTTTTTGTGAGGGAAGAAATTTTTTTAGAATACCTTCAATTTGCCTTTACCCTGAGAGAGTACGTTCTGGACACATCGGCTCCCCATCATGATTCGTAATCAGAAAGCACTGCGTCGGTAATTTCGCATACTAAACACTAAACAGTGATCAGTGAGCTTTGAACAATTTGGTTGATGAGGTTGTCGCCACATAGGCAACAAATGAACCTACATCCCGCTTATGGAGGGAGGGGCGTCTACAGCAAAACAGGTGATCATAGATTATCACTCGACTGACCTCAATCATGCGAGAGGTGCAATTTTTAAATAAAGAGAGGTAAAGCATAGGTACTTAATTTTAGGCTATTTACCTATAATAGCTCTTCAGCTATATATAAAGTGCTAACTTAATAATGGACCGAAGGGTATCTCATTTTAGTATGTACTACAAGCTCGGAAAGATCTAGAGGGTCAACTGAGTGACTTCTGAATCTCTGCATATCTAAAACCTTTCAAAACCTGATAGGACGTCAACCGATGTCTTCCAACCCTCACAGCCCCCCCGCTACGTTTTCGTCGACGAGACAAGCGATCAAAGTTTGTCTAACACTACAGGGAAGTGACGATGATAGCCGGTTCTATATGAGGGCTTGTGGGAAATGTACTCGATATCGGTGATATAAAGTTGTTCACACGTGGTTGTTGAGAGGCGCTAGAGTAAGGTGGCGGCAGCAGGAGCTATATAAACAAGCAAGACGGTCCTCTGCAGCATACAAAACGAGCACACGTAGCCTCGACCACATGTCGGTCTTAATTTTCCAATTCATAAGAAGTGTTATACGTTAATCGTATATCTATCTAAGAGAAAATCCCTTAGCTCGATCTGTTTAGGGTGCTTGATAGATCTGTGGAAGGATTAAATATAGAGTCTTAAATCCCTCTAGTATAGGTCATAGACGATCACTTACTACTAAAGGGTTCTCATCCTACTTACCTTAACCAAAGAAAGAATTACTTCATTGCTATTCCTAGTGGAAAGGCCGACTAGAAATTATGTACGAACCCCCCCGCGTGGGTATTGTGATCATGACATATCACTCGTTCTCAATGGGTTAGGGCTCAATTTTAGAAATGTTTTGGTTTCAGCGGAGATCTTGCTAAACCATGTGAGAAATGTGGATTTCTAGAATTCAAAAGAAAGAAAATGAAGCTTTTCTTGATATATTACTAATCGTAAGCTACATGTGGATTCCCCTTCAGATCAAGTGATCACGAGAGACGTTTCCTCTACCGGTGACCGCTATGTACGAAGTTGTAGTTAGTCGATAGAGACCCAAGTCCTTATTTTCTGGTTTGCGGTATGTGTCATGGATAGAGTCTTTGGATCTTATCACGAAATTAGGCTTTAGAAATGTATTGAATAGGTATTACTTTAGTTCTTATACGTTACATGTCGATTGAGAATAAGTTAGTCTTCCCCTTCAGTCTTTTCATTATGTAGCCTCAAAATATTTTCAGCTCAATCCATGGCTCAAAGGTAATCCGTTTTCCACATAACAGCATAATACTGGAAAAACACCTGCGCGTCAAGTGAAGGATGATGACTCAAAAAGGCCGGAAAAGAGAAGAAAAGGTCCCCCCAACTGCAGCAACCAGCCTACCGGGACTTTCTACAAGTACGTACACTGTACTTGAGTAGGTCGTAACGCATCGACCTTTCCTTTTAATGTCTACCTACGTCTACATTTGGTATCTTACCCGACTAGAAAGGCTTTAGGTTTCCTCTGGCTTCACCTGTAGCAGGTTAACCACTGCTCATTATGAATACGGCCAAAGAGTACCATAACCCTACACATGGGTCAACTTTAATCGTGAATGATCGGCAAATTCAATGAGTACAAGTTCTCTTGTTGCTCATGGAACGGCCCCAATATTGACATGATCTAGCCTAACCATACGAAAATGACCCAATAAACGCTGTGAATGATGAAGATACATAGAACTCCAAGCAACAGCGTCTGCACTGCAGGAATCGCCAATATGTAGGATGCGACCACGATCCAGCCGAAAAAGGATTTTGCTCAGCTGCAGAGGCGCATGTTGTAGTAGTACTTTGTGGCCGTCTATCACGCAGATTCAGGGAACGCACCCGGGTGATACGGGCCCCAGAATGCAACAGAGCAGACATAATTCTCTTGATCCAATCGCTTAAGGAAATAAGTACACCCTCTCCAAATACTTAGTAGAGGCCCCCCCGCCAAGAAAGGGGGGATCACAGCTACATCCAACCAAACCCAGAGTAAACACCACGCCAAGCAAAAAGTAGGGGTGGGTGAGAAAATTAATAAAAAACCACATTTTTCCCTTCTAAATGCCCAAAACCCGGGTTCGGCGTTACCAGGATACCTACGTGCATTTCTACCACCATAAAGCACTTACATACTGCCAGATTGCAATATGCAGCCAACCCAACCCCAACCACAGCGTCGATCGACAACGTTAACTAACGCCAAACTCGATTACCGATTCTGCACTTTGTTTAACGCCCAGTAGGAGAGTGCGCTGCGTGCACTAAGATCTCGGACGCCTAGCCCGCAAGTTAAGGTGTTCCAAGGTAGGTAGCTATCCCAACCTGGTATCGTGGCCACCAGCATGGCCAAGCACTTGGCATCCTCGGCCTCAAGGAGGGAGAAATGATTAACAGCACCTAATAACCATTAACACTTCAACCTCTCTTCACCGCTACATAAAAAATTTCAAAAGATGGACTCCCTCAATGGCTTTAGTGCACTAGCTAGTAGAGAAAAAACCGCCCCCGCCATTTCCCCGGGGAGTGAGGCGTTCGGGTGGCTGCTCCGGCCAGTTGGAGAGAGAGCTCCACTTTGACAGCGCCAGCTACGTAAGATTTCGGGTGGTTAAAAGAGAGATTACGGTGGTGGCTTATGTAGCCGTTCTCGGATGTCGATCTCGCCTGTTTATTTTTTGAGTCTGCATGGTGCCGAGTGAGGGACTGTGAAGGAGTGTGTCTTAGTCATGCATGCATATCTTATGATCAGGGTGTAAGAACGTGTTCCTAATAATACGTGCACTTTAAAGCATCAATGAGTAGCGCATATCCAACTCTTTGAATCGCGTTTCGCTCGGGCAAAATCGCATGTCTAGACTATAGTATGGCAATTCATACAGCCACTGTAAACTCGCCTCTCGTTAGTTGATATATGGAGTTAAATAACATATTTGTTCTGAACGAGCACTCTGACACCATCAAAGCTCAGACCCAACCTTCATAAATTCCCAGGACTGATGTCACTGGAAAGTTCCGGCGTTGGCCAGACTTCCTGAAAATACCGTAGATGTCCTGAAACAAGGCCAGATTAGCTAGGAGTACGAGTTTAATTCACGGGGAGGAAACAATGCTCGGACTCGAGCGGTTTGAAGTGGCGAGTAGAACGATCGTGGAAGATTAGCGGGGCCGTCCATATGTACCCTCTAGCTAGCCCTTCGATCCTTCCAAGCCATATAAAGTGGATATCCATGAGCCTCATTTTGGCATCACATCAGAGGCGTTGCACAATGGTGGAGCACCACTCCCCAAGAACACTCACCAGGCGTTCCGGAGGCCGAGATCAAAAAAAAAATTCAGTGGGCCAGAGAAAACGCCTCTGATCAAATCCATCCCTTTGGCTCCAGCACGTGTCCTCGCCAACAGCCACAGCGGGAGTCCTGCGCACTAGCTAAGCGTCCGGCGCTGGACCCTGAAGCCGCGGGGTTTTTTTTGTTTGCCAGGTGCCGATAGTTTGTTTCAACGTCAATATCGGCGAGTTGACTAAGGGAGTCCCCGAGAGGTATTCAATTTGCAGAGGAGTACATAGACGGTTACTTGCGTGGGAGTTTGGGGGGAATTGGATTGATATTAGTTTACCATGGGGTTATGAGGGATGGGCATTGCATTGATTAATTGGGGTTGTTGATATTATCCCAAGTATCGCCAACCCCACCCAAATTAATCTCCCTCCTCACCTCCGCGTCTCTCCCCACAAATCCCGACAACAGAAAGTCTCCCGACCGACCAACCCTCCACACCACACCGGAGCAGTGCCCGAGCTTAATCTCAGCCGTTGAGGCCTTGGCGATATTAACCCATCCATCCATCCATCCATCCATCCATCTATCCATCCCCATCATCCATACCATCCCTTTCGACTCCATCAAGAAGCTGATATCATGCATCCACGGTAAGCAAAAGCACCTCTATAGGGCCAAAACACCTACTCAATCCCCGGCTACCCGATGACCTCGGCTACCCTGCAAGTCAAGTCCCTCAAATTGACCACTCCTCCTCCCATACCGATGCCGAGACCACCGTATCCCATCCATACATGTAGCTACATGTAGGCATGCCGAGACTTGGACTGCAACCAAACCCAACCCAACGGATGACCACGGCGCTAGACATGGAATTCCCTACTTGTCACTTTTGAGAAGCGCTGCAAGATGGAAGTTACCGTTGGTAAAGTAGAGTTGGAGTACATACATCAAGACTAGAAAAACCTCTGCCTCGGTTACGTTACACCATGGCCCCCGTGAATTCCCGCTGGGCTGTGCTTGGCGCTTTGCCACTTCTTGGGGGGGAGTGATCGCGGAACACCTTTTTTGGGGGGGGGCGTCTGAATATTTCCATATTTCCATATGCGCGCCAAGAAAGTGCTCTAACGTAGTTGCAAGTTGCGGTGGGAGTGATATCTTTCTTTACATGGAATATCGTGGGGTTGCGGTGTGTGTGTTACTGTGATTTCACCCAAAGGAGTGAGCTATAGCAGTCAGTTTAAACATGGTCGATCCCTCTTGCGAGGGATGTGAAACGGTTTCCGCTTACGTGCATGGGCAAAAGCCTTATTGCCCATGTTCCACCCTGGCTGGCTGGCTGGCTGGCTGGCTGGCTGGTGGCTGGCTGGCATCCGGTTTAGCCATCAGCATCTTTATCATCATCAGATATCAACCGTAATTTTTTAGGGGTGGGGACTTTGTAAGGTCTAGGGATGATTAGTTAGGTGAACGTCGAGTAAAGTGCATGTGTAATATAAAGCTGAGAAGATTCTGTACCAATTCATTTACACTATATATATATATAGAGAAACACACAAAGGAAAAATAAATCGGTGAAGCAGCATGTAGCTATACATGTAGTCTAAAGTGCAATGCATGGTCTGGTAGATATCCGTAAAAAAAAAAATCAATCGAAAAACATAAAAAAGAAAAAAGACAAAAGGGAAAAAAAAATCAAAGATGCGCCCCTCTTCCAGTCCCGTCTTCCCCGTTTTCACACATATTGTACGTTAAAGTTACCACATATCATACACGTCTCATCCCGTCCTATTTCCATCCCGTCCCGGTACCTTTTTTGTCCACACACCCCGCCCGGCCGCCCCCACAAAAGAAAATATAAAAAAGTTCAAAAAAAGAAATAGTATAATTATTGTAGAGTAGTACCAAAAAAAAAAAAAAAAAAAAGGGTGCAGGTTTTGAAATTGCTTAGATGGCGCCGCAAGAGTCCTCGATGATGTTCTCCTTGTGTCTCAGCTCGTTCTGGGTGAATCTGGAGTTGAACTTCATGATCTTCTTCATCTGTTTGTACTGCTCGATCGAGACGTTCAATGGCTCCTCAACGACGAACCAATTGATCTCCTCCGTGCAGGGCGGGGTGGTAAGGGACCCCTTGTAGTTGTACACGGTTGACTTTGCGACCTTCTTGGTGATCGATCTATATGCATAACCAATTAGCCAATCAAATTCCACATGTAGTAAAATAACTAATAACCAAAAGAAAAACTTACGAAAGGTGGATGTTTGCAGTTCCCTCATCCCCCTTCTCCTCCACATCCTTGAGTCCCGCCTGAACACCCATCAAGAATCCATCTCCAGGTCCCCTCGCCACATCAAAGAACACGCCCACCACAGCCAATGACTTATCCGCCGCATTCTGGTGGACAAAGTGGACCTCGAGCGGGAAGTGCTCCTTGTTCAATCTGTGCTCACTGGGAGTATGGAAGTGGAACTGGAGCAACTGGTACTGCTTTCCGCCGAGGGTGGCCGTGAAGTTTGCGCCCTTGGGCGGCGAGTACTGGAGGGTGTGTCCGTTGTTTTCCGAGGTGAAGCTGGCCTGGGCGGGGTATGAGAGGGTGGTGGAGACGGCGGTTCCAATGTCGGATTTGGTGTCGACGTTGATGGGGGATTGGGTCTTTCCCT
The DNA here is from genome assembly GCA_024713935.1 of Morchella eximia. Lineage (NCBI taxonomy): Eukaryota > Fungi > Ascomycota > Pezizomycetes > Pezizales > Morchellaceae > Morchella > Morchella eximia. The sequence continues at coordinate 1,492,697 of JAMGZG010000018.1, forward strand.
GGGCGCAGGCACCGTTGGTGGTGGCGTTGAGGTGATGCCACACGAGAGGTCCGCCGGCACCCTCGTATGTGTAGCTGCTTTCGCCTGCGCGGGGGTAGATGCAGGCGGAACTGAGGGAGGTGAGAGAAGCAAGCAGGACGACTGAGAACTTCATTGTGGTGGTGGTAGGTTGGTTGAGTGTTATATATATAGTAGAGTTCTAGTATATAATGGTATGTAAATGTTGATCGAGTTAAAACTGGTGTTTCTAGGAAAGAATGAAGTTGGAGTACTGTAGTGGTACCGAGTGTGTATGAACTGATTGTTTGTATTAATGATCACCATAGAGGGGGGGGGATACCGGTCCCTTTTAAAAAAGACTCATGTCTGATAGGAGCCTCATAGCTCACGAGGCGGTAATTCAATGGAGGAGGGGTGCTACCGGATAGATCAGATGTAAGGCATCGTCATTCTAGACTTGCTTAGCCACAAGAGAAAGGGTAAAAGCTCAATCTCCCATCTTTTACGAACACTCTCATATGGTGGTGGTAGTGCTTGTGGTTGTTAACTTGCATGTTGGAGCAATTGTACTCTATGTCTCAGGGGAAAAGAGGTAGTCCCCATCTGCTTAACAGGACCAGGCCCCCCTGCCTGCGTCGCCGATCGGTAGCCACTGACATATTTAACTAATGAGGAAGCAGTCTAACTGGTGGTTTCCGCTCGCTTCCTTTTTACTCCCCCACCTATTTTTTTTTCTGTAGGAAGTGCTCCTAGCTCTGGGCGGGTGCCAGTATCTAGTCCCTTCCGGCCGAGGTCTCTCTGAATTATCATTTCCCCCCTGTAAAGTCCACCCCGGATTCCTACGAATAGTAACATCCAGTCATGCTCAAGAAAACCATTAACAGCAGCAATTAGGTACATCTCATGTATGCACGGAATATAAGACCCTTTTCCAGTTGCTATCAACTGCATGAGGCTTCTTCCAAGACATGTATTGAAATGAGACCCTTTTCCATCGCCAACGCTCCTACAATTAATGGCCAACCAAGAAAGAGGGCAAAAAAGGAAAATCACTACGCTATTCTCATTAGCATTTCATGCTGTCAACCTGTCAGTCAGTTAATCATTGATTTGTGCAAAATCAAATTATTTCTTTTTTCCCCACCGCTCATCGTGAGATTGATTTGCCTCACTCGGCGAGCGAGTATCATTTGCCGCATTTTGCCTCCCCCCCTCCTCTTTACACAAAATTTCTTCTTGATGGCCGATTGATGGTCCCTCCCCCCTTCTGCGGGCATTGCTTTTTCCCTGCGCACGCCTTCTCCGGCCCCTCGCGGTGGGGTACATGCTTTTCCATACGGAAATGGACGGAAACCGTACCTCCCTCTATGTATCCCAGCCAGTAAGCAAATCAGATGTCTCACTCGCGGTCAGTCGAACTTAGATTGGCGGCGGGCGTCTCCCCGTGGTCACAATCCTACGATGAGGGAAACAAATTTCTTCTATTGCTTTTTTTTAAATCCCCCTCTCCCCTTCCGAAATATCGCCGTCGCTTCGCATGAAATATCCTCGCGGTTGTGCTCTTGTGCTCCTGTAGCCGCGGTGAAGATGTCTATTTCGTCTGAACTTTGAGGAGTGTAACTACTACTAGTATGTAGTCTTGTAGGTGCTGTTGTTCACAGTCAGTCATCCAGCAGAAGAGTTGGCATTTTCTCCTAAACCGGCCAGAGAGTTGGTTTGCCTCGAACGGCGCTTGCGATGCGATATTCGCTGTCTTGGATCAAATTAGGACAAACCAGCTCGAACATCTATCCGGCCAAGAAGTTGAGCCTTTATACTCTTCCAAATGATAGATGAAAAGTGGCATGATTTCATTAATTTTTTTCATTTCTCTGCAGAATGATTATCTTCTCGAGGCCCTGTTTATTACATTCCCGATAGATGAGATGATCCTGGAACGGAGAGGAGTAATAATTGTTTCCCTGATATTACTCCGTAATCACTAACCACGAATTTTCTTTGCGCACAACAAGCGGTGCTCTACGAGTTACCACGCCTCTCTCCCCCCGTGTCCCGCGTACCGGTTCATCCGCCGGCATTTTTTTGTTGTGTTTTCTTTCTCGCCGGTGACCTCGGAGATGCGTGACATGACTGGTCAGCTGTGGGGTAAATAAGCACCTAGTTGGGGGGGCACCGGGCAACAGGGCCTAAGGATTTTGTTTTTTTGCGAGGCTGTGGTGGGTAGATCTAGATCTGAAGAAGGGGGGGGGAAAGCGTTCCTCTTGTCCAACCAGTTCTCTGATCTGTTGGCGGTTGCTGTTGTTTCTCTCGATGCTGCCGATGCTGTTCCTCTTGACCAGATCCATCATAGCCAACTTGATTCTCGTGAGTTTTCTTTCTCCATCCCCAAGCTGCTACTGCTACTGCTGCTGCCAGTGAAGTTGAATCTCATTCTTGGCCTTTGCTGCTCTTGCCCCGTCTGAGTCAAGTTTCATGCAACTCACCGCCCCTTTGACGTTTCGGTTAAGGGTGTGCCAAGGTGTCTATGCGCGACAAGCCTTTTTTTGCTAAACCCACGTCTCAGTCATCCGGGTAAACACAGGAATAGATAGACAGCAAAATGTCTAAGATGACGGTGTGCGGAGGATAGCTGTATCATCTGTAAGCATGAAGAACTCATGGAGAGAGAAAAGTTTGTTTCTGGGGAGGAAGAGGGGAGTGCGGGCGGGCGAGATGAGGAAGTCTGCATATATGTGGCATTCATTATTAAATTGATATCGGAAGATGAATATATCGTGACTTGACCGACACACCTTAATTGTGCCACTCAAAGCAGGACAGGCACAGACAGGGGGGGGGGGGGTTGTGAGGCTGAAACTATCGTGAGCCCCCCACGGGCATAATAATACATATCAGTACTCTATTTGTTACCGCTGTGCAGCGCAGCAGTGCAGCACGTACTCTAGAGTACTCTACGACGTCGCGTCCTCAATCATTCATAAATCCCTGAGCGGTGTTCAGAGCCACAGGTAATTCTATCTGCTGACTGACGGATCTGGCTCTCCCGAGCACGGACCGATGCTGCGAGATAGGCTATGTATTCGGATTCCGACCGGTGCGATTCAACCCGACCTCCGGGGGCTTCGCCGATTTGCTGGGGTCCATCTCGTTATTTACAGTGGCCGAATCAGGGAGATGTACTGTCTTCTGCATGGCTGGCTGGCTGGCTACTATCAATGCATTGTGGGTTACCTACATCTAAAGAACTTATTCTATGTCGCGTGTTCTGGAAGTACCAACCAATATCACTGAACGTTGTTGTCGTTTATTGCCGCGTGTCAACTCCCCCACGGGGGCGTAGAGTAATCGCGCCGAATGGTTCATGGAATATCACTCGTTACGGTCATCTCTCCCGGGGGGTTTCGAACCTCCCCGTATCCGTGTTTTCAATTACCCGTGAGGGGTACATGTACAGCTTGAATTACCTCCAGACCGACGGGATTTTCCACCGTTATTGAAGAGAGCTCAAGTCAAATCTAAATTCGCTCATCATCAGCGTGAACATGGTCATCTCGGGTATGATACAAGGATTCCCTCTGCTCTACGTATACACTGCTGCTATCTATAATATAGAGTGCTGGTGATATTTTTGGCCCAGTTGAAATCATGGCTAAAAAAAAAACGATGTTTTAAGCCCCATACGAGCCTCTGTTCTGTTCATGAGAACAACAGTAGTTCAACTTGACGCATCAAGGCAACAACCCGCACCCAATAGTGGCTGACACTTATAGCCAATGAGTACTCTACGCAGGCCAGTGCGCACCACCGTGCGCCCCCCATCCGTCCAGATGTGGGCAGGTACTCTATTAATCTTATGATAACCTTGCGTGATTTAACACCCTCCCCCCTCAAAATGTCTCGGGGATCCAAAATCTACGCGAACACTGGTAAGACATCCACTGACTTGACTTCACAGCCCCTCACTCGGCGACGCGATTAGATCTGATAACAGCCAAGCTCTGCCTGGGACTAGACTATGTACCTACCTGCCAACCTAAAACTCCCCACGGGTCAGCGGCGAAACATAATTCACGGGGGCCCAGCCCGTCGACGAGGCTCAGAGAGACTAGGCTACGTCGAGAAATGGAGATGGTATGGTGATCTTCGACACTGGCTGCTAAGGTCGACCGCTATTCCTTCCTGAATGCGCAGATCATGCCCGGTCGGGAAGGACAGTAGAAAAGGCCAAGGCTCTTGGCAGGAGGAAATGAACGCATTATCAACGGTTGTTATTCAGTACATGGTAGGCGGCCGGCCGTTATCGGGATACAAGATTCTGATTTTCAAATCTTAAATCCTGGGTGTGGTGGTCATGGCGAAAGCCACCCGATAGATGTGGCGGCGGGCTAGAAAATGAGGTGGGGGGTGCGGTTAGCTAAGCTGGCCAAGAGCAATTAGTACTGCAATTATTAACGCGCATAGAATGGCAGAACGATAGCAAACAACACTGTCAAAGCAAACATCTAGAGTGGAAAGCTACGCATGTGCCTGTCTGCATATTGGATCGCGACTCGGCAGGTAGAGTAATATCCTATACTTGGCATTGACGGCTATATGTATATGGCAGGGCGGGAGGGATCCGGAGGAGTTCGAGGGGGTATTTTTTTACCCCACCATAGAACAGTTCTGGAGTAGAGTCCCGATTAGTTCAGATGCTCAGTCTGGCAGTGATACCTCACAGGAGAATGTGGTGCCTGCTTTTGAAAAGTTTCCGGGCCCCAATGCTTACGGATGGATGCGCCAAGAATAGAATTATCCAGGAGTTGTGCAAATAATTGACATTATCGATATCTTCATAGCAAGGAGTGCGAATGATGAGAATTTTTGCGACAATGCTGGCCGTTTCTGAGATAGACTGAGCCCATGCCAGTACGGGGGGTAGAAGGCTCAAGGAGACGATATATCAACGACGCTCATACTTCACAAGAATTGAAATTTGAAATAGGAGAAGGGAAAGAGATCGTTGCTGAACTGTTGATCGAACTTCATATGCGTAACCAAGTATTTGCAGATTATTCCATGAGAGCTAAGCACCCACACTAGAGATCCATGATAGTAATTAGGAGGTTTCGGATCGACGAAAATTCGAGCACCTATGATGTTTTCTGGTGATAAGGCTCTCTATGCACCATCTGGTATTGTCGTGTTTTCTTGGCGTCTTAGCACCACAGCAACTTCACAGGATCTCACTCGATTATGAGTGAAAATCAATCTGGCTGCTGTTGTTGTTAATTCATTGCTAAACCATCCAAACGGGTCATTTGTTAGTCACGCTTAGCCATCTCATGCGATATCAACAGTAATGAGATGAAATCGCTATTCCGAACTCCATGAGTCCATACCAACCAAATGTCGTTACATCTGATAGTAGAGAAGACAGGACTGTTGCCGAAACTGAAAAGTGGCCTGAACAAATAAGCACCCAAGTACAGCGGTAGGTAATAAGTGATGGAACACGGCGATACCTGTTTTGGTAAAACGCCACCAACATTTGGTGTTTGTACTCTCAGGGCGTTCCATCACTTATTACCTGTCGCTGTACGTATATTGCCTGTTCAAGTCCATCGAGATCGACTCTGAACCATTTCCGAGATCAGCATTCAGACTGTTGGTCTCCTCGAGGGTCGAACTGCTCTTAAAAACCGGGGGGTCATACATGGCATATGGCTCTGCGCGACAGAATCTCGGACTTGGCTTGTTGGAACTGAAGGGCGGAAGGGAACAAGATAAAATAGAGGGAGCGCCGGCTAGAAACCCATACTATATTGCGAAAACAGCGAAAAGCCGGTTTTTGGTGAATTAATCTTTATAGGATCATAAACTCAGTAGAGATCACACCTTTTCTGGGTCTCGTGCTACTAGGCTATGGAAATTCTTTCCCGTAATGACACCAAAGGTAACGATATAGTGCTTTATGAGAGTACGCCACTAGCAGTCTCGGCGGGGTAATAAGTACTGGGAAGGTTAAATGGCTTTTCTTTGTGCAGCTATCAAGCTCAAGGGTTAAAAATGATATCGATCACCATCGGTCCTATTACAGGTGAATCTAATAGATAGATCTGTAGAGTATCGGTCTAAAGTAGCTTCCGATCATCTGTACTATATTCTTTGCGTCGATGTATCTATTTCACCCCAAACCATCGATCCAATCAACGGAGACGTTGGTGGGGATCGATAGCTGGTCCCGAGTCATGGATTTATACCTGCCGATGGGACCTGAATGGCTGGACCATACATTTTTTTGGTCGTGTTTGCCCACACATGAACAGGTCATAAGATCTACCTAAAAATTGAACAACCTTACCCCCGGGGTTGAATACGATGGTTGAATGCGACCAGTGGAGGAACAAACAATGATATCTGCGGGAACCCTAACCCTGACCATTCACCGAGTGAGATCCTATGATGCATTCCTTTTCGCTTACTCATTATAATGGTGCATTGGTTTTGCAGACTCTGCCCATTCATACTAGATGTAATTAGCGGTTGTTGCGCTCCGGAGCTACGTTTGAATTCACGTAGCTTGAGGGTCATCAGAGAATGGGGATTGCTGATCGTTCTAGAACGAATTAATACAAAGGAAGAAAAAGGAGGTGAAATTTTTGTTAGTTCCATTAGTTGGTCTACCATTGAATCAGAGATAACTAAAATCTTTTCTGTTGTAATCTATTAGATCTAAGTGGTAGCGGCATGCAGATTATTCTAACTCGAGGCATTCCACGGCATTCTATACAAGTTGATTTCAAAAATAACGGCTTGTATCATGAAGTTCATCAACACTATGGTTTAGATGATACAAAATACCAGAAGAAATACCTTTCTATAATCATCCCTAAAAGGTTTTCTAATAGATTTGAGTACATGTAGCTGTTATTTTGCTCACTGACAGAAATGATATTCTACGGTGCTTCCAGGATTTGCTGGTTTATATACCGTGTGAACAGTTCCTACACCCCTTCTTAAATCTCCCTACCCATCAGCAACCTCAACCACATCTCTTAATCATCTTCATTGATGCATTACTGAAGGGGTTGGCCTCCTGGAGCAATACCCACAGCATTTCCAACTTCGACCACACTCTCATCGTTCCAAATCCCAACCTGTAATAATTATATAACCACAACCAGTTTTGTAATACCAGATAATCCTTCCATCAGAAACACCCCCAATGAGCAACCGTCGCCATCACCCCTCGGAGGATAAGCACGATTCTCATCGTTGTAGTTCTAGCCGCCACCGCACCTCTCCCCGAGCTGTATTCGCCCAGCACCAACACCCCAAGCGCCCGCCCACTCAAATAGACCACGCCGAAGGCCTCGCCTTCCGCAACGCCCTTATTCTTCAGAGCCATGCCCGCCGAAGCAATACCCCTCGGAGCCGTACCCGCTGCTCATCCGTCAAATCCACCTGACTAGTTAGTCAAAAAATAACAACCTTAATATCAACGGATACTCATGAGTAAGATCCCTCTCTGTTCTGATATGTCTCATAGTTTCATGTCTAACATTCATTGTTATTATAGTGACCCTCGAAGTAGCAATTGCTACTATATCCGTTCGATACAAACCGCTACACTTATCCCTCTGTTCACAAAGTGCTATACTTATCTCTTTGTTCACAAGCTACTGCACTTATCTCTTTGTTCACAAACTACTACTTATCCCTTCGTTATTTTGACAATAAACGATATTGGGGTGTTTAACTTGTTCCAGCGACTTTTATCGACTCTAGCACACCTAACTCACGCTCCGCGAACCTCGTTAAGCTCAAAGTCACACCTAGTGACCTCTTTTTCAACAGATCTTTCCACTCCGAGAGGGGGTATTCACTCCCTGTAGCAGTTAGGATTCTGAATATCAACTCGGCTATTCTATATGAGCCGCGCCTCCGGGTCGTTCTCAACCTCGACGCTTCCTATGATCACCAAAATGCACGCCATCACCCCCATCATTGATAGCACAGGCATTAGTGGTATAAGCCACCCACAGACTCACCGAGATATTACCTCCAGATTCTCAGGCTCGCTGAAAAAGTTTGTTAACTTTCTTAACAAATCCAAGGAGCGCGGGCCAGAGTTGAACACTTGTTGCCCTCAAGAAGGCCTGGCAAGTCTTACGTTATAATTACCTATATGATAAGGGGGCGATTAATAATCAGGGCGTCCCTGGGCCCGAAATTCGTAAATTCAAGGAAATGTTGGCGGGAATCATGCAATGCATTCACACACCACCTATCGATTTCCGTTCGGGACAGTAAAACCCCGTTGCATGGCTACGCCGCGGAAGTTCGGGGCATCGAAGAGCAGTTTATCTCGTATGCACAGCTGCAGTATAACCCATCAAACGGGGCATTCGGTCAATATAAAAAAGGAGATGAAGAGAGTGCATCACGTGGTTTCAGAGGCGTACTGCAATAAGACATATTCATGTCCATCGTGAGGTTGAAGGTCAACGATCTCTCACCTCACTAAATACAATCACTAGTACCGACTCACAGACTATCTCCGAAATAAACACAATGATTGCAAGCTCGTTAGTAGAGCTTTCCGATCTCATCAACCAGGTGGTGGTAATGGTTTGTTGGCTATATGTTTTGATGTGATGTGGGGTTGGGTCTGATATGAGTATAATTCTTTCTAGCCCCCGGCTCGCAGAACGGTTTCGACAACTCTGGATACCGCGACCACATTGAGTGGCAGACGAGGAACAACGAGAAGCTCACCGTTGGAAGAGCCAGATGATGAAAAGAGCAGGAGTCATGGATCAGTTTCTAGTGACCCTCACCCGCGGCCGAAAGGAAGTAATCCTCTGGGCGGGCACAGATTCAAAGGTATTCAAAGGACGCTTGCCAACTTGTTCTCTAAGTTGAGGCGCTTTGGCGGTAACTGGGATGATTATGATGTTATGATATTTAATAAGTTATGTTTTATTCTACAATACTACAGCTGTGTATGATAAGGAAACTCCAGGGAGGAATCTTTCAATATCATTGTAGAGGCACTTTATTGATACTACACTTAGTAGTTACTAAGATATATGCATGTCCTCTTGAAATAGAGTTTTTTGTACTTTAAAGAGGCCAGATCGAGGTACTTCTCTCACCCGAATTAAAAAAAAAAAAAAACAACAACTGTGGAATACGTAACATGATCGCTGGCTATCTTCTATTCCTCAAAAATATTGGTGCACACTGTAATATTTGTGATCACAAACAAAATGCAAAACGAGAATGACACCCACGAGAGCTCATCCAAAGAAGGGGAGGGAACAATTTTTCCTATGGGTGGAGCGGCCTTTCATTCAGATGTGGTCTCACTGATTTCCAAGGGTCGATGGAGCCTTCAGCAGTTTATCGACTGGTTCGATAAAAGTACCCCAGAGCCATCGAAAGTTCTGATGTCGACCACCGAGAACAGAGTCAAAGATATCAATGTCGCCTTCGATTCCACATGGCGCCTCCAGGATGATATCACGGGAATTGTGGAGAGATTTTACATCACCAGTGGTCATGATTAGTGGGCCCCCGGCCCCGAAATCGTTATCAACTTTGAAAATCATATGAAGGTTGTGCGGGTGTTGGATGTAAAGCTGGATATCATACGCTACAGGTTTTCCCAAGACGAGAGGTTCAACGTTAAGAGACCAAACCGCCGGAAGACAGATGATGAACCAATAGATGATATGCAACCTATAAAGGGGTGTGTGGTTTTAGGTCTCGACGCAAATAAGCTGGCTTGAGCGGGATAGAATTGCGGGTGTAGACTCGCTGTATCATACCACGACGGAAGAGATCGAAGCTCTCAAGCTAGCTGGTAAGTTCTTCAGTCATCAGCTAAACATAAAATTTCATAAGGCTAATCAACCACAATCGAATTAAAGTAGATTAATGATGTATTATCTTCTATTACGGATATTGTGGGGAGGCTTTTGAGTTAGTTGAGCGTGATTTGTAGGAGATGGGGTTATCATGTAATTTTGTGTTTCTTGCTTCAATTACAAATGCGAAGTCTTGGTTTTTATTCCTAAAGAATTTTGGGTTTCAGATGATTTCATTATTTTCAACCCTTTCTTGATAGAATTTCAAGTCCTGACTTATCTTGATAGGGGACCGGTCAAAATCAACATTGCTTGCAGCACATCACATCTCTTCCGAGTCCCCTGGTTTTCCTGGTACTATATTTTAATAATATTCGAAGTAGAAACATAATTCCATTGCCGGTCTCCACGTTTCGACTTTCTGGGGAAGGAGACCGGCAAAGCCATGATTGGGTTAATTAACAGTACTGCCGGTGTCTTGAGGTTTTTTGTGTTTCTAAACAGTATAAGCTTGCTTATTGTCATCACGAAGCATTTCTATTGGTTACATAGATAAATAATTGCTTCGAAACAGGATGTGGGAATACCGGGAAGGAATCTGATATCGAAGGGCAAACACTGAGAGGTAGAATCAACTGTAGGAGTTTTATATATCAACCTTGAACTACCCGATACCCATAAGAACTCGTGCGAGCAAAGAGGGATCCGTGTGCTGCGCAGCGGCACACCGACCCCGATTGCGAGTCAGTTAGATCATTGAGAAGGAAGAACTGATATAACTGCAGAATTCCTCATATACAGAGATTTTAACTATCCAAACCAGCAATAGATGATATAGTGCTTATACGATCAGACTGGCTGCTATTCACATAGGAATGTGTTCCGTCCCAGTCGCCAACGCCGGTTGTTGGCCAACCGGCCATCCCATTGGTCAATTGCTGAAAGTTGGCCAACGGGCCTTGGGATTTCGTTGTATTCGCCCTGTGTGTGGAACATTATGTACACTGGCATGTATATGGTGGTACGGCTTCATGCCACTTTGTAGTCATAGGGCGAGGTTTTCTCTAGATGCCACTTAATGATAAAGGCTCGATGTAGTAAAGCTGTTACCATTGAATGTTCTGACTGTTTTTGAACCCGTACTTCCTTGATTCAAGTTTCTTTTGAGTCTCCTATACCATCTGGAACACGGAATCGGTTTCAGGTCTTTGTAAAATTCTCAATAGCTTTTTTTTTTTGCATGAGTAGCACTGAGAGAGGTTTAACTTTCCACAACAAGCCGATACAGGAGGATGAGGTTATGCTTGTCCTTCAAGAGTTGCTAAGGCCGGACTTGAGAACAGTTTATACAAAGAACTATCGTATCATAAGGAGGCCAACCCACAGGCCAAGAGTTTCAACTAGTTCAAAGGCCCTTCACTTCATAAAATACCTGTACGGCCTACACGCGCACCTCCGCATTAAACATCGATCTAGTCCGCCAAGTCCACCGAGTCATATTGAAACCCTAACCCATGCGACTCGAGTGATAGATCATGAGACAACCTGATTTCATTGCTACCTTACTATTTTCATAGGGTCACAAGGGATTATAAAATAATGATTTATTATAGCACACCCAAATCAATCTGTTGATTACCACCAGTATGTGACAACTCTCCTTGGCTAGCTAGCTATTCTATTGTGTTGGTTTTGTTCTCAATAACGTCATGCGCATACAAGTTCAATTAAATCCCGCCGGCAGCTAGGAACGGAGTCATGAGATATAGTTAGGAGGAAAGTTACTCAAATATAAGTGATGTATTGGCTCTGGGGTAGGTGTGGACTTCTACAGCATTTATACATGATTCTCTTGTATAAATATTCGCACAGATACCTCTTCTTCCTACCTCCGCAGACCTTGATACCCTTACTTTGGTATACGTGCAAGATACAGTATACGGCGCACTAATTACAACAATGCAGTCGACTATTCCCATTGCTAGTCCTAAACCGCGGACTATCTCCGAAATAAGAACGAAGATTTCAAGCTCGTTAGTAGAGCTTTCAGATCTCATCAACCAGGTGGAAGAGCCAGATAACGAAAGAAGCAGGAGTCATGGATCAGTTTCTAGTGACCCTCACCCGCGGCCGAAAGGAAGTAATCCTCTGGGCGGGGAGAGGTTTAAAGCCATTAAAAAGACGCTTACCAACTTGTTCCCTATGTACAGGAGCGTTGGGGGTAACTGGGATAACTGTATAAGTGTGATACGGGAGCATGAGAAAAGGGTTTTACCGTCAAGGATCGAGCTATTTAAAAACTGGGTATTGCATATATGGGATATACAGTCAACCGATGAGCAGATCCACACACCCAGGACTGATGGGGCCGAAGATCTGATTTCGGTACTCCGCAGAAGTTAGTATTTAGTTTCCTTTGAATTTGCAATTTTATTCTAGCTTGTTTCTGCCTTTAATCTAGATCTTGTAATCAACGAATGTTTTAAAATATAAATCAAATTACAAATTATAAATCTTTGCCGAGAAATTAATGTATGTATATGTACTATTGCAAGTGATAGTCGTATAAAAGTATAACAGTAAACATCTCGTTAAACTACACTTTGGGAACATACTAATGTCGGAGTGCCGAACTTTTGGTTTCGGTTAGAAACACTCAAATCATGACTTTAAAAAATTAGATCACACTGCTGGAGAATGGACTGAAAATTCTATGATTATCATAGAGAGAGCGGATTGTATATAAATGGTAATTAGTACATAAAGTAACGTACAAGTATTAGGATAAGCTGTAGTAAAGCAATCGTTGATACGCCTTAAACGTATGTTTCTTTCTATTACTCAATGCCTTACATATTGGTGTCGATCTAGCGAATTTAAAGGCAACCAACGAGGGCCTCACTGGTTCGCTACCGCGCTGTAAAGCATCTAATTGATGGGATAAGTGGTTGAAAAACTAATTCTGGGCCTCGCCAAGATTCTCTAAGCATTAGGAAGGTTTGGAGTTTATCCGTTATGAAAATAAGGATTTGGTTGTACAATTATGCGGACGGTTTTTCTAGATATAAAGACACCCATGTTTGGCTATATAGTAATACTCGATATCTATAAAGTTCTCTGCCTTTCATCAAATACGATAAGGAAAGCATCGCTACCATTGAGATCCTGGCCAACCCAGAAAGCTCTTTTCTAGGCAAGATCCGTAGGTTGATAGTAGTCCTGATCTTTTATATGCTCATGGAACGGAAATTAAGGCTGAGGAAGATGAGGTCGTGCTATACCACCAATACTCAAGGGCAGGTCTTGACGAAGGATCAGAGATTTTCTCCCGGTAAAGTACCAAGTATGACTCAAGCCAAATGGAGGGCTCACCTTACTAAAATATGAGATTCGTCAGTCATGATCAGAGTAATTAAGGTTTAATGGGGCACGTAGGATAAACTTACGATCTGGGAATATAAAGACGTACGGATGAAAGTTAGCTAACAAGTATCTAGTAGTATACTGTCATATATTCTTTCACATTATTCTTGATTAAAAAAAAACGCACCTTCGTTCATCTCGCGTCTTGTAGCCAAGTGACTGTTTCCGTAATAGGCCTGACTTACTCGTTCACTGTTGAATTCCCGAATAATAAGTTATCGACTCCTCTGAGGATTACTGTGAGAAAGCGCTTACCCCCTATTGTATATCATCAAATTAAATAGTCAAAAATTTCATGTTTCTTTTATATATAGTAGTACTATACTCCCTTGAGGTGTGGTTTCATAAGAAAGAATCAAAGACTTACATCAAGGTATTCATATTAAAAATAAGGTTGAAACGGCGAAGGGCTTTTATATCGTGCAAGTCATTATCGCCTGATGTGCACCATGGAATACTCAAACCTTTCCCAAGGTTTTTCTTAACGACCCTCATTTTCACGGTATTCTTGATGACTCCAATCTGAATAAATTGGACTGGTGAAACCGGAAACCACCTCATACATTCGAAACTTGATGCAGGAATACTCAAGTCAGATAGGTTCAACCGCAGCCTGATTAACATGGATGTAACCACTATTAGGAAAGCTATTACTAACCATATATTTCTACCTTTGTTGTTGAACCTGACGCACCAGCTTTGGCAGAAAGGACATCTTTCGCCCTCTTGGTGCTCTTTTGAAGGCACATGTAACAGCATTGTCATTGATATTACCATTCCCGGCTTGATGACGGTGTTCCACTGCTCGCTCGATAGAGCCAATTTATTCTGCTCGTCGTAGATCTCGAATCGCCCATCATTTACCCATCTCTCCCCGGGCATAGACATAAAGCTTAGCTTGAGGTGACCATAAAATTGCTACATATAATAAGTATGGAGTTTAGCAGTTATATACGACACTAGCCCTTGGGCAACGAAGCACTGCAGCTTACGACGATTGCTAATGGGTAACGATTACCTCCCAAGTAGCGCAATATTCGAACGGGAGAGCCATATGCCTATCCAAAGCGTCGGTAAAAATGACACCCTCAAAGTCAAGATTTCGAGCGGATGGGTTCCTGCAAATGGTGTTGACGTCCATCTTACGCTTCATTATAGCTTTGGTTGCTCGGTTGAGCTGGCTGATGGTCGCACTCTGTGGGTCATCATTCATCACTTGATTAATAAGAGATGGAAAAATAAATCAGCTTACTCCTCGGAAAGGTTCTTTTGCGCTTTGAGGGGTTTCATTTCGTTCTCGACCTCTTCAAGCAAAGCTGTGATGGACCTTTGTTTGCAGGCGGCCCATTTGGCCTTTGTGATGACCGGTTTACTTTTACTCGATGTCTCTTGGGAGGGATCATATTTATCGAGAGCAAGTCGGATATTGTCGCAGAGCGCCTTACATCTAATTAATGGGTCTTGATCGTGAGTTGTAGGCCCAGCCAACGTCAGCTCGGTGTGCGAATCCTCGGTAGTAATGGACTCAGTAATAGATTGGAGATCTATGTCGGCTGTCTTCAATCTATTACGTAGGCAATTATGGGAGGAGGAGAACCCGCTGTATTCCTTGTAGAAATTCAAGAGGATTTGAGTACACAGTATCGCATCGCCAATACTCACGCCGATTGGAGCGGCCATGGTAAAATCGACGGGCTGGAGGTTTAGCAAAACTAAAGGGCAGCTTGGAATCGGCCAGGAAGCACCCGGTATATATATATCGATTCGAAGCTAGAATTAGAATCGCACCACTAGAGAATAGCCTCAGTCCGAGGGCTGAGTAGTCAGGGTCTCCGTACACCCCCGGAAGGGCGAGTGCATCGTGAAAGGCAAAGATGGAGTTGGGAGGGGGGGGGGGGTGCTATAATTACTAGTGCACTATTACATCTCTACCTCGCACGGTGCCTTGTATCCGTATATTATTGCAGTGGCCACATGTATGCTCCCCAAGAGCGATTCCAGATCACCGAGCAAGCCCTCTGAAGAGTAAAGAGGAAGGTACCCAGAAGTATAAACTCGAATCATATGCTCGGGTTTACAAGTATGTCTATCTGTCCACAAGAGCCCTGATAAATGAAGCTTTGGGTTGGAACTTGCTGCCAGAGGAGTATCATGAATGGGTCATTCTTAGGTAGGTAGTACAGCCCGAATCTACCTCCACTGATTTCCCCCCATCCAACTCTATCCCGGATCTAGGAACGTGCATGAGGGAGGCCTTGTTTCGAGCATGCTTGGGGTTTCGTTGGGTAGGTGGATCGACCGTGCGTACATACGTGTCCAATAATATTAAATATTCTGCAATGGTCCGTCCTCAGAGCCTAGCAACACATGGAAAGAAATCAGAGTTCCGAAACATCTGTATCTCACACAGCTAATACGGGTAGAAGGGAAACATGGAAAATCACTCGCAATAGATGAAGATCGGCGGCGAAGCTAAGGATCTAACTGGACTAGCTAGGATAACTCTGGTTACACGGACAAGGCGAGCGAAGAGGCTCTTATTCGACTGCCACACCCGGGACTCTTGTGGGGCTCAGTTATCCGGCTTGGCACTCTGCAGCTGTCGCTGAACATGTGCGCATTTCCGGTGGAACGTTGATGAGGCCGATCAAGGACCCGGCAGGTCTTGCACGGTTTATCGTATACAATTATGAACTTTGCGGCAACATTTGAAACATCTTGCATCGGCGATTTCCAATATTCTTCAAACCATCATTGACACATTGGACGGAAATATCCGAATCATGATATATCACTCGGATTATTGCTCTTGGCCTGTTGGGGATCGAACAACGGTGTTGGATGGTCTTTCTGAAGGAAAAAGACATCAACAATGATTATTTTTGTGAGTTTGAGTGTGAGTGGTAGCACCGTTTAGCCCACACACTATGTGAATTCAATATTTGAACGGGTGCTGGCAGAAGGATGCATGCATAGCCTCATGCTCCACGGCAATTTGTATGCTCACATGGACTATCAACGGACAGTTGTATGCCTTGTATATGGGCTAAAGTACTTTCTCTCATGGAATAGCGAAGGCTGACTGTTGGAATTTAGATGCTACTCGGCATGGTTTGACTTGTGATGGACGCCTTGTATGGACGACCCGGGACTCTCCAATTCTCTCGACACGGACTAGTACGAGCTGGTGTTGGTAGTCTGAAGCCCTCCAGCACGATTTGATTGGGGAGTCATTTCGCGCACATACCCGTGCACTCCTTGTTCAAAAATCCAACTAGAATAGCACTCTTAAATCTACGACTAGTCCGCCAAAACCTCAAAGATATTCCCAGCCTCTACAGCATTCGAGCTCTCGCCCAGATTCTTGTCTTTGCCCCGTTTCTTCTTCTTCTTCTTCTTCTTCTCGCTGCTGGCCCCGGCGCCTAGTTCCCGACTACTCGACCGTTTCCCGTTTCCGTTCCCTTGTGTGTCGATGTCTTGCCCGTCATGAGCGTTTCGAATGCGAGCGTAATACGCCGCCATCACCACTCTCACCAGCCTCTTCTCGTTCTCCCCAGCCAATGTCACTCCCTCCAGGAACCGGCTGCCATCTATACACTCGGCCACGCCAGGAAAGATCTCGAACCGTTCATTGCAGCCGTCCTTGCCCGTGGCCGCCAGCACCTCCTTCAGAAGCAGCAGCGAGTACCATGCTGCCTGAGCCATCGCAAACACCTGCACCTTCTCCCACGTCCACCTCGGCGGTCCTGACCATCCTGCGGCTGCTGTTGGTGATGCCGCGAGCATATACGCCAGGCCCTCCAAGAGACTCCTTTCCGGCGGTGTCTGCCCGCGGTCTTCATACACGCCCACGACATTCTCCACTATCGCCCTGACCCACCAGCCCCCGTGCCCACCGTCCCCACCGCCCGCCACCCTCTCCAGCACGCCCGCCGCATCCACAGAGTGCACAAACGCCTCTGAGATTCTCTGCCCGCGGCGACACACCTCCATGACGCCCTCCTTGAACACCAGCCCGTATGCACCCGCCCTCACCGCCCTTCCCGCATCCCACGCGTTCCCTCTCCCCGGATCCTCCCACAGAAACGGCAGCCACATCCTCCCCGCCTCTCCCTCCTCCTCCGCACGTCTCCTGGAATCCAACAACTCTGCAATCCTTGGCTCCACCCCAGCTCCACCTCCACCGCCCACCACCTCCTCCCCCGCTCCGGGAAGCTCATAAACCGCCCTAAACTCCCGCCAGCCCTTTCCGTACTCGCCGACCGCCACCCCACTGCGCTTGCGCTCCTCAATCCTCTTGACCCGCTGCTGCAGCACGGGGAACGTCGCGTGCGGGTCCGCCTGCAGCAGATAGCCCAGGAACGCCAGGTCCACGCCGAGCGTGCCCGCGACCGCGCACGGCCGGAAAACGACGCACACGGCGCCCGGGAACGTCAGCGTCACGTCGCGAAACATGATGACGCCCCAGCCGTTGGTGTGCGGCTGCTCAGCGGCAAAGAGGAGGAGGTCAGAGTCGCCGGTGAGCACGATGCCGCCGGTGCTGATGGCGTCGCGCGCGCAGTAGGATTCGGCCTCGGCGGGGACGGTGGACACGGTGGAGCTGTAGGTGGCGTGGGTGGTGAGGGCGTCGAGGGTGGCGGAGAGGATGAACGGGGGCGCCGAGAGCGGGGTGGTGCGTGGGGTGTAGGCTGCGTGCTGGGTGAAGGCGGGAGGAGAGGGGGGCGGGGGAGTGGAGCGGGTGGGGAGGGAGTGCGCGTGCAGCGAGTGGTAGGACTTGAGGCGGCGGAGGGCGTCGTCGAGGCGGGAGTGCCGCGTGGGGCGCTTGGAGGCGGGGAGGTGCCCGTCAAAGTAGATTTTGCGGCTGCGGGGGGGCGGGAGATGTCAGTGGCTGCAGGCGGGTGAGCGGGCTGGCTTACATGTGCAGCTGCGCGGCAGAGAGCTCGTCGAGGTAGCGGATGAGCGCGGCCTGGAAGGTGCTGTAGCTCAGCGCCGCATCCCACGGGCTGCCCGACGCCAGCGGGGTGCTGCAGAGCGCCAGCTGGTAGACGTGATGCGCGAGGCCCGGGCCGTCGATGAAGAGGGGCGTGGGCGGCGCGGGGGGTCTCGGCGGGAAGGTCTCGGGGTGGGCGTAGGGGCGGAGATGCGTGTAGAGGTGCGGGATGCCCATTGTGCTGTGGGGGGGGCGGTATAGAGGCGGGGACGGGTGGAGTATGGTGGATGTAGCTAGGCGGGCAGAGCGCTCATTGGCTTATTCGTGTGTAGCGGGCGGGGCGGGCGGGTGTCTGTGATGATTTCCCCACGTCTGGCTGGGCACGCGATTGTTGAAATAGCTAGACAAGTGCGCCCGCAGAGCCGCAGAGGGCCTTGTAGACATTGAAACACCAAGACTCTTTTGTCTTTTTGTTCATCTTGTTTGTAATGTTTGGATATTCAATATTCTACAGTCTGCACAAACAGTCCAGCTCTATAATCTACACATATCTCTCCTCCAATAGATCTCTACATCACCTCCGGCTCCTCCCCACCGTCCCGAAATAAATGTTGCCCATCCCGTCCACGCTGTCGGCGCCCGGGTCAGGCACAAGGAACGTGTCTGTGGTGTCTGCGGTGTCTGTGGTGTCTGTGGTGTTGTTGCTGCTCGAGGATCCATCAGCCACCAATTAACCCTCTCTCATAAATCATCCAAACACTCACCCACGATGCTGATAACCATACACGCCCCCCGCAATCACCCCTGCCGCCACCAGCAGCACTAGTATAGCAACCACATTCACCTTCTTGAACCCACACACCCGCCCCTCCCCGCGCCTCGCTCCCCCACGGAGCCCGTCGTCGCGGTCCTGCTTCGGCGAGTACGGTGGCGGATCCTCCACCACAACAAAGGGCACGGTCGGTGGGGCGCGGGGCGTGTACACGGGCGGGGGCGACTCGATGGGGGGCGCGGGCGTGAGTGTTGTTGATGTTGTGGGGTGTTCTGCTGCTGGTGTTGACATTTTGGCGGCGTCGTGTGCTATATGTGGAGCGCGAGTGGCAGCTAGCTAGCTATACGGTGTGGTGTTTACTTGGCTGGTCTGTGTGGCAGCATTAGACTGGCAGGCAGACAGGCAGGCAGACAGGCAGCAAAGGACCCGGGTGAGCTGTGGGCGGGCGGGCGTGTATATTATATTATACCCAAAGCCTGCCCGGGGTGCGTATCATGATTGCGTAGTGCCCTGGGCACTCGACACCGAGAGGGTGCGTGACAGCATCCTGCACTGGTGCCGGCTGTTTTATGGGGGGGAAAGTGTTGTGTGCATCTGTAGAGGGACGGGGGAAATGGCTGATTTGTCGAGAGCCCATTCCGTGTGTTCCGGGTGTGTGCATGGATCTGGGGTGGTGGGTGGTGAGGGTCATGGCCCGTCACTCGCCGATCGGGGATGTGGGAGGAGATATATGGAGATGTGGAGAAGAGATATATGGGGATGGTGGTGGTGGTGATATATGGGGTGGAGATAGGGCAAAGTCCGAAGAGGTGTGCATGTCTGGCGACTATAAAGCTACATGTAGCGTGGCAGAGGACTCGGTTTCAATCAACACTTGTGTATATACATCTAGTACTCACTTTCACCTGACATTGCGCCAGAAATTCTAATGTGACAATGCATCAGGACCAGGTTTCCCCGTTTAGTAGAAACCTACATATTTTGGAGCCCAGTAAGCACTGCTGTTGGCGTCTCTGATGCCCTACGTGGAGCAGCATGGTCCATCTATACTCATGGCCGGACGGACTACAATTAAATAGAACCCGGTATTTCTCGTTATATAAAGAAAGCAGAGAATTCTTGTGATTATCACCGCGGCTCAATAAAACCCCAAATGCCCCGACAAGTATGGGCGTTTCAATTGCATATTGTGGCATAGGTTTCTCTGGAAGAGATCGAGAGTAGCAATCTTTTGGTGTGCACGCTGCATTTTAGATGTTTACCTGGTTCCCTATATTACGCGGATATATGTACAGCGGTAGGTAATAGTGATGGAACACAGCGATACCTGTTTTGGTAAAACGTCACCAAATCCGGTGTTTGTACTCTCAGGGCGTTCCATCACTCATTACCTGTCGCTGTGCATGTACCCGGTGGCCTATAATACAGAAAGATACTGTAATTGGGAGGAGTTGCACTCAGCTGTAAAAGTATTCACTTGCCAAGAGTTGCAAGCCAGAGAGTTTATATCACCAATGCTCAACTAGTAATTGTACAAGAAACATCAATCCACCGAATGCCCCAACCATAGCTTTGCCGGCTCCCAGTTCCAAAGATGGAACAGGGAATCCGGCAAAAGAGCCATGTTCACAAGTCAAGGAAAGCTTGAGGTGACTGTGGGGGCTGGAGGAGCTGAAGGGGGAGAACTGTAGGTTTAGAGCAATAAAGATCGATATGTTGCAAGGAGGATAGTTTTGACCGCTATCGTTGCTTGGCATCTGGGTCTTGGGAGCTGGAGATCCTGCAAACAGTGATCAAACCAGCCCTGGGTACTTGGGTCACAGACATAAAAAGGGAGTTTCTAGTGCACTTGCTGTAATTGCCTGGGTCAATCTTAAAGAAGGGCACGGATAGCGTTTGTTGAGAAGTGACACGCGGATACCATGGATCGCGCGGAAAGGTTTGAAATCTTGAATTTGTAAGGGAGATCGAGGTGCCTTCAGTGCAGACACCATAGAAGTGTAATCTCCTAATATAATATTATAATATCTCCCAATATATAAAAGACCAGGACGAAAAGTAGTTTCGAAAATTACGGGTGATGCTTGGTCCCTGCACTCAGGCTCCCTACACGGAACGTTCAGGGTGTGCTAGAATATGCTTCAATCACATGATTGTTCTGTTTACTCTGCCCGGAAACGTTCTCCCCAAGGCAAAAGGGTTCCAGGCCAGAGTAGTGGGGGAAAAGAGAAACGTAAGGCTTTTTTCCATTCACCAACCTGGTTTGAGTTGATGGTATAAATTGAGATGGGGCATTGTGAAATGATTCCGGTTGGTAACAAACGGGAAAACCTCTAGTGCATTATAAAGGACACAAATACCAGGAGTAGTAAACGGCGTGAGGATGAAAATAAAGGCCATAAACACACGGGAGGGAAAGAAATTGGTTTATTGATTCATTTAGTACTTGTGTTGAGAATTGTCAATTGTAGGTGCATGGATAACGAGGGTTAGGGTTATTTCATGTGTATGAACTTCATTTTTCAAGGCAGATTTCTTTGTCTAGGCTCGTACCCATACTAGAGGAGGGTGGAATTTCCATGCTTCCAGTGAACATCTCAAATGCGCCATTGCCACAATCATTTCCGTACAAAGATTCGCCAGAAAAAACAGGATATAATTATCACGCCCAGAGTCTACCTCTGCGCCAGAGCTCTAGAGTTAAAAAAAAAAAAAAAAAAAAAAACGACAAAAACACTAGAAAATACACGTATGCACTAGACATTATGTATCGCCGACGGGCCCCCCTCATTATACTCCACTCTTGTCAAGAAGCCCTGACTCGCGCCCTGGTCAACCACAAAGAGGACCTTCGCGGCCACCTGCGCACCCAAGAAGCCAACCTCCTCGAAGCCTGCGTCCTTCCACTCGGGAAAGTACTCGGGCGCCTTGACGTACTTGATGGTTGTCGGTGTCTGGCTGTACCCGTGGCCGGCGTTGTGGTGGTGCTGCTGCTGCATGTACGGGTTCTGCGAGCCGTGGGTTGTGGCTGCGACGAGGAGCGGGTTGGGCTGCGAGGGGCCTCCCATGGGGTTTTGGGGATTGGGGGTGGACGCGCCGGTGGCCATGGGGGTCGAGAGGCCGGAAGGGAGCTCAGAGGTGAAGATGGTGTTTGAGGAGGGGGAGATGTGGTATTTGCCCTGGATGGTGGACAGGAGGGCGTCCTTGAAACCTGCGGGGTGTTAGTTTGGTTATGGGGAGAATGGGGGATATTGGGAATGTGTACCTCTCACTTTGGATCCGTTGCCCACCACAATCAGACTCTGCCAGAGTTCGGACCGTGTGGAGACATCTTCGACTCTTGACATGACGCGCCAGAGGTTGTCGCCAATCTCGTGGAGGATGCCACATTCAGCGGCCTGGAAACGTTCGATGCCGACCTCGATCTCGCGGTACTGCTCGTCTTCAGCGAGCGGTGGGAGTCCGCCGGCCGCAGCTCTCCGCTCCTCCTTGCGCTTTTCCTTTTCCTTGTTTTTGCGCTCGGCATCATCTTCAGCGGGGGCTGCAGTGGGGGCAATCGCAGTTGCTTCTTGGGGTGCTACAGGAGCTGCCGCAGCAGCAGCAGCAGCAGCAGCAGGTGCAGCTGCGTCTGCGGCAGGCGCTGCGGGCTCTGCGGGTGGTGCATCCGTAATAGGCTTATCCTCCCCCTCGGCCGCGCTCGCAGTCGCAGTCGCGGGCGCTGCAGCTGGCGCCTCAGGTTCCGCGGGGGCTGGCGCAGCAGGCTCCTCGGCTTTCTCGGGGAGCGGCAGCAACGGCGCTGTGGTAGCGACGGCCGACAGAGGTTCCTCGATGATGACCACTCCCTCCTCACCGGGCTTCTTCTTCTCAACCAACCAGAAGGTGTTGTGCTCCCTCTCCCTGTTTGGGAGCCTCCTCTCAAACTCTCCGCGCTTCTCCTTCTCCTTCTTGGCCAAGAACTCACGCGTCTTTCCGGAGGCGACGATGGCAGCAACGTTGAAGCTCCCGTCCTCGTCCTCGACGTCGAGGTCCATGTTGTCGAGATCCGTGACCTTCCTGTTCTTCTCGCCCGCCGCGATGGCCGCATTGACAGAGCCAGCTGTCGGCAGCACGGTGCCCGAGGACAGGATCTCGCAGATGGGGGAGCGTTTCAGCTGCTCGACCTCTTCGGCCTTCATGTGTGGGAGCAGCTTTGCAAGGTGCTTCGTCATGGAGTCGCCGCCCCAGCCAGAGACAGTCGTGCGGGCCCGCTCCTGCACAATGAAATCGACGACGGGGGTGATGTCGGTCTTTTCGTAACCAACATCGACGACGGTGGCGGTGGAGACTCCGTAGGCCCAGAGGACGGCAAGGGAGGCGTCCATGATGGCGAAGCCGGGGGCCTTGAGCTTCTCAAAAACAAACTGGGTGAGGAGCTCTTTGTCGCGGTCGTCAAAGTTGGGGGGGTAGAGCATGAGGATGGGCGTGTGGAATGTGGGGTTGATGGTCTCGTGGACATGTTGTCTATATAATGTGCAAGTCAGTATCTCAATCGCGGGCCAGTGATGATGATGATTTGGGGGGGGGGGGGGGAACCCACAAGAGCGCAAAGAAACACCCCCAATCAACCACTTTCCCCTCCTTCATGCACCAGACTGCGCCCTCCTCATCATCGTCGTCCTCGACATAGACTCCATCCTCGCCCATGTCCTCATCCTCGTCCTCGTCACCCTCTGCCTCTGCCTCCTCCCCTTCAGCTGTAGTGGCATCTGGCTTCTTTGGCGTCGCCGACTCCTCCTTCTTTAGCACCGGTGTCGATGGCTCTGTCGCGGGGGCTGCACCCTCGGTGGGAGTGTCCTTTGCCGCGGTGGCAGTCCCCTCTGTTGCGGCACCATCGACTGACGTCGCTTTCGTCTCTGTGCCATCGTCCATCTCCTCATCGCCGTCGTCGTCCTCCTCGTCATCCCCCTCGTCGTCCTCGGGCATGGACCCCATTGCGGCCTTCTGCTTGGCGATGAGATCCTCCTTCTCGCCCTCGCGCGCTTCACGGATCTTTGTCGCTGTCCATGTGCCCTCCTCGATGCCGGGGAACATGCGACTGGGTATCCGCACCTTTGCGGGGGTGAAGGATTCGGGCAGCCCGAGCTGTGCAAGCGTGGTCTGCGAGCCGGGGTATATTATCTAGGAGACAAGAGGGGTCAGCCATTGGGGGGATTGGGGAACAGAATGAAGTAGCAGGAGGAGGATGAGGAGGAGGAGGAGGAGGAGGAGGAGGAGGGGAGAGCTACGAGAATGTGGTCATCGCGGAAAGGAGGCATTGTGGAGTCAGAGTTGGAGACTTGTGCTTCTTTGTCGACAGAGTGTGTGGGTTCGCTGATGTCGCGATGTGTGCTCTGTTCTCGCGTTGGCAGCTGCTTCTTGCTGATTGTCGCGCCTCGCGTGCCACGGGAACGCCGAGCCCCTGCCGCCAAGGGGGCTGATGTCAGCATTCCGAGTGAGATATGGTGATGCTCCTCTCGCTCGGGGCAATGGAATTCGTGACGGGGCTTCTATCTTGAACAAGTGATTATGAGAAATTGTTATCTGTAGATAAGACTTGATAGAGATTGTATGCAGTAGTAGGCTGCTCACCAAAAATATGTAAACAGGGCGTGTTGTCTTGGTTGAGCTAGATGGGAATATCGATGCACACCAGGAGAGCATGATATATATACATGCAATGCCAGCGTACAAAGAAAGCAAAGATCACACGGCTGCCAGGAACCTGTGTATTATGAAAACGGTCCAAATTGGGGATCGGTAGCCATATTTGCGTTGAGGGAGGGTATATACATGATGATCGATCACTTTTGAATCAAGTTTTTAAAGAAGCGGGCAGAGGGCCTGGACCTCAAGGAATCTTTCGAATGGAAAGGGACTACTGGCGGGAAACAGTATGTAGTAAGGTGACACAAGTCACTGAATGTAAAAAAGATAGACCGTAGGGAACTACGCACAGTTCTCCAATCACTCCCGCCATGTTACAGCAAAAAGTAAAGAATTGGTTATGGATGAGCATCAGTCTCAACAAGGCTGATACGACTGATATGAATGAATACATGTACCTATGGAGTGACAAGGCTTGGGATCGCTGATGAAGACAAAGATTCGCCATCCGCACCCCACGAAAGCCACAAGCCTACACCTAATGCTCATGTGGCTAGGCTAAGACTTGTACGATAAAAAAGAACGAACAATGCAGACAGGTGAAATCTGGCTAATCACGAGCAAACATTACTTCTTCTCTCGATAGAAAAAAAGTGATGCAGAAAACAGAAGGGATACCCCGCTTACGGCCAACATTTGCACTAGCGGCGGTTCGTTTTGATGTGAATGATATATCATGCTGTCAACGATTCGTGTTAATATAATACATTCTTCTTAAGGTAGATTGAAATTCTTTTTCTTTACGAGAGCTCTATAGAAATTTGGGAGACACTGGGATTACAATAGACGATTGCGTATTTGTGATAAAGAACGGTTTAAATAATCCATCCTCCAGATGCTGGGGAGAAGGTGCCCTTGAGGCTTGAGGTCAGCCACATTTAAAATCTCGCAATTATCTATCGGTTACGGGCAATCCAATTTCTCCATGGAATCAAGTGGATCGGGGCCCGTGTGTCCGGGATCCGTGTTGGAGCCGTTGCGAGTGACTACCCATGACCGAGTGATATCCTGTGCTCGAGTAGTGTGCAGTCAATTATGGGACAGGAGCGCACTGTTGAGGATCATCCATCCCAAGAGATATAAGACTTATTTAGTCTCAATCTGAAGAGGGAGGAGTACGGTAAACCTGATCATCACGAGCAATATCCCGGGTGCTACTACCCCTCGGTTAGTATAGTAGCTGCTGGGTTAATTAAGTACATATATATGGAAGGTCAAGTGGTAGGAACCGTGAGAGTGGGGGGATCAGGGCGATCTCTTTATCTCTTTACACCTAGTAATGAGATGCTGACTCTACCATACCTACCTACCCCGGCAAACCTGACGGATACTAATTGGGCCTGTAGTGACCGCCGAGGGAAAAAGTAGTGCATGCTGCTATGGTCGACCTACATCCGAATTCGAAGCTAGGTGTACGTTTTTCGTTTGATTCATTAATCGCATAGCTGGCTGTACGTAGTTCACTGGCATGATGCCAAATTTTTTCGGGGCTATCACCCTGTTGGATATAATAAGTATGCGTATATCGCGAGTTATCAAACTTATCCAGATACTGTTGGCAACCAAAATCTGAATAGGAAAACACCTTCAATGAAAACACCTTCAATGAAAACACCTTCAATTTAATATGAGCTCAATCGAAGTAGTTTCGAAATTTTGTTATTACGTGGTTGCGACGCGAGCGTCCTGACAATTTTGATAACCCACAATATTTTCAACTAGCTTTACTCAGTCGTTAACTAAAAGGTCGGAAAACTTATTAAGCATTTGGTTGCAACGATATCCGACCATTTAATTAACGCGCGAGTAAAGTTGGACGTATGACTACGATGTGACAGGGACCGTTAAATTAAGAGTTATTGTATGCGCCGTAGAAGAAGTATACATATTACACATATGTAAATACCTCAATTAAGTAAGTGCATGCAAACCACATGGATTACACTCTGACATGAGCACCGGAGCGGTTATAAGAAAATCGGTCCAGAGAAAGTTCAACCCGGGAGTTTTGTTCCTTTTCCGGTCCCAGGATCTCCTACCCTCCGATGTCTCTTTCATATACCTCATTTAAAAATAGTCAAGGTTCTAAAACAATGCAATGGTATCGTATCTTCCAAAATCCATGATATCTGAGTCCGTATCCCGTGTCGGTCAGCTTGAGTGCACGTATGTAGTGGTACATATTAGCTGTATCGGATAACGTTCGCTTATGATTATGCAGGTCACGTGCGCTTGATATCCCTCTCCCAACCCCTTGATATCTTGAAGACAGCCGCCAGCAAGGGATATGTAAACATTTAGTAATTCCAATATGGTGCGGTCAAGACTACAAAACTCAATATCCTTAACCCTAACCCTTACACAGTCATCAGGTGTGCCTCATTTAGGCCCGCCACCAGTTAAGGTATGTATTATCAACGCACATCCAGATCCAAGAGCCCCACACTCATCACCACTCTTTGTTCATACAATATCAAATTCATTATGATACCCTGCATTTTGATGCTCATATCCGTCGGGGTCGGCATAGCAACTCTCATCCTGTCTATCACCAGCTTCTTCCTCTCGATCTTTGCCGGGCTTATCTTAGGTGCTAAGGGTGTGTTGGGCGTGATATCAATCGTGATTCTGCTCGTATTCAGATTCAAGCACGAAAGGGAGGAGGAGGAGCACAGACGTGCAGCTGCGGCCGAAGAAGCGCGAAAGGAGAGGGAGAGACAACGACAGATATAAGTGCAAGTAGAGAGGGAAAGGGAGCTACGCCGATTACAGGAAGCACTCCGCCAGGCAGAATTGCGAGAGCATCGATCAACAGGGCCGACTTCATCAATGGATACTAGTTGGCCCCCAAGGGTGGGATGGTTTGTCAATCTTATCGAGGCAATTGGTCGCGCAAGTAGCGCGGTTGCCTCTGTATCGGCCGATTTAGATGACCGCGGTATTGGGACGGAGGATGTCAGCTCGGCACTGGGAGGTGACTGCGTGATATGTTGTGTGCGTGCGGCCGATACACTCGTGATGCCGTGTAAACATCTCGCTCTATGTGGAGTGAGTATAGAAATTCCTGCTGGAACCTGTAGCGGCAGTCGTTAAGTTTTTAATTAGGCGTGCAGCAGCAACATGAGAATTGGAAGTTCTGGGCCTGAGGGAAGGTGCCCGCTTTGTGGAGTCCACATTGTGGACAAGGTGAGATCTCGAGATTAGCCACTGAGGGTTGATTTGATGCAGGCCGGATTTGCTGACCAGAAGACGCCATAGATGAAAATCTTCCGGGGTTGGTTACAGCGGAGGTACATAATGGGTTCTATATATCTCGGCATGTTTGACAGAGGTCCAGTATACTGGTCTGTGACTGCATCTGCCCTATGAAGATTTTAGTGTTACCTACCAAGCGCTCGAGATTTAAAGGTCGTGGGTGCGCGTTTTGGAATGCCAATAGCTATAGCTGCCGTTTCGTATATGTATGTATCTTGAAACCTC
The DNA here is from genome assembly GCA_024713935.1 of Morchella eximia. Taxonomy (NCBI): domain Eukaryota; kingdom Fungi; phylum Ascomycota; class Pezizomycetes; order Pezizales; family Morchellaceae; genus Morchella; species Morchella eximia. The sequence goes on from JAMGZG010000018.1 coordinate 1,520,838, forward strand.
TCATGACTAGCCCCGGGAATGAATCAGAAAAGCCGTTGATAGATGCATCCAATTGTGACCGTGTGTTGTCTAAGAAAATCTTGCTACATGTGAGTTACTACGTTACAAGTACAGACGCCTACAGAAACCCTAACCCTACCGGGGGTTCTCATTGTTTTCAAGTCTGATAGTATGCAGCTCAAAGGCTAGAAATTTGATCCCGGTGTAAAAGTAAAGGTAAACGTGTCAAGGTTGATGTTTGGTCGGGTTGTGAGTAGAATTATCTGGATATATAGATTTACAGAAGTATAAATCTTTCTGGATTATTGAGAATTAAACAAAAATAAAAAATAAAAAAAAAAGAAATCTCTGGATTGTTGCTCGGTTTCTATATAAACTAGCAGGAGCTATGCTGTATATATATTCCGAATCCCACAAACATCACAAAACCGTGGTCAGTCGTGATATTGAGAAGTACGTGGAACTTAAGCTAAGCTCGCTAATTGTATGAGTGGGATGAGAAACTATACCAACATGAGAATATGGCCCACACTATTGCAGGCGATCACATCAGCAAGCTCGTCTATTACCCAGAGCGTAGCTCCTCTATCTATTTGGTATGAGTGATGTGACCCGAAGAAAACGATAATAACCCCAACCCTTCCACGTGATGTATCGATCTCCCGCTGCTAGGACACTAGCGTCCGACGTCGCTCCTAACGTATTAGACAATTATTTCGATAGCCCCCGGCTAATCGCTATATACATGTACCGCTCACTGCTGTCTTGACCTCCGCTTTGTTTATGTTACACTCTCTCCTATTTCCTGGGCTGGTGGAACATGCAGATTCCCGAATTCCAGATTGGGGTGTGTGGCCCATTGACTTTGCTATTCAAGAGATCATACATACATGCGCACCAATGTCAGCTTGATTCATTTCCTGATGTTTTTGGTTTCTCGTTTCTGCCAAGACCCCCATCAACGATTCGCTCACAAGTATCGGGCTAAAATACTTCTGCCACAACATCTGCGCGAGGGGTGGGGCTGAGTGAATACATGCGTGTCTTCACCACAGGCACCCACGGGTCTTTTACGGGAACTAAAAGCCCTTATTGAACCTCAATCACTATCTCATATGCCACCCTTTTGGAAACGTTGGAAGGTAGTGAGGAACATCGACACCGAAATATTCCGCGGTGACCTGGATCAAGTCCGTACGGTTGCAGAGCAATCGGAGCCTGAATCAGAACCAAAAGCAGATGCAATTCGTGGCGCTGCTGCAATTATCCGCCGTATTGGTACTGCAAGACAGATGATGGAGCAAGAGGAGACGAGAAGGATTAGGGCAGAAAGGTTAAAAGATGTGTTAAATGTACCACTGCATGATGGGGAAATGGTAGAATGGGATGGTGTGCGAAGGAGGGTATCGTGGAGCGGTAGTTCGAGAAGTGGGCCGGGGGGGTGGGATCCTACACATCCGCCATTAGGAATGAGCAGGATGCCAGATTTGGAGGATGCTGTAGAGGTGGAGCTCAAGAGGAGGATGGAGGATGCTGCAGAGGGGGAGCTCAGGAGGAGGAGAAGTATAGTTGTAGACGAAGCGATACGACAGATCTACGATACCGATGCGGCGGAGAAGGAGTCGCACCCCCACGGTGCACGGGGGAGGCTCACCCCTAGCCTCCAGCCCGCCCGCCGCCGGCGTTCCCCTTCCCGTTCTGACCCGCAACCCCAGCACTCATCACCGGGGCACATAGAGGGTTCTCTTGTACAACTACATGTACCAACCATACCAACATCATCGCATAGCCCCGGCGGCAGCGAGTCCGGATTAGGGCTAGAGATTATGGATTCAACAGGCGTACGGAAGGGACATATTCCACATCCTTGGGATAAGCAGGTTGAGGAGTCGGATGCTCTAACTGAGCATCCGGTAATTCAACCAGATCAACACCGTCAGAAATGCACCGCAGCCTCAATGCAGAATTTTGACGACTACAAGCTGGAAACAGATTTTTATGATGGTTATGTGGTGCATACAACACACAAATGGAAATTTTCGACAAGGTTGTGGGAAAAGTCAACATGGAGGCAGAAGGAAAAAATTGGTAGTGGAGCATTTGGAAGTGTCTGGCTTCAAAAGAATGAAGAGGGGGAACAACTGAGGGCTGTCAAAATATTGCTTCGGGACTCATTACCAAGGGCAAGTTATTCCCAAGAGCTATTGTCTCTAGTCAAATTGAAAGATGCAAGTCCCAGGAATACCTGCTATATACTTCATACCCTACGGTCACGCTAATTGTAGGTGGTTAGCATGAACGCTTCTTCGTGAAATTTCTCGGTTGGTACGAAAACAGCGATTACATATTCCTTGCAATGGAATACATCGAGCACGGGGACTTGCAAAATTATATGCTCAAGGACCCCGAAGAGGCGAAATTGGACGCAAAAGAGATCACGAAACAAATTTTGAGGGGGCTTGAGATTCTGCATAAAAAAGAGATTTGCCATCGTGATCTAAAACCGCCGGTTAGGCTCCTCACCTTCTGCCGATTTCTTAAACTTTATCCTGAGTCAAAGTGACTATAGAACATTCTTATTGCTTCTCGAAACCCAATTTGGGTCAAGATCGCCGACTTTGGTGTAGCTAAACAAACAAAAAACACCGCTGCACGAACAAGATGGGGAACGGAGGGCTATAGTGCTCCTGAACTGTTGGGAGCACTCCCCCGGAAGCTCAATACCCAAAGATTCCCCACCGCTTTGGACATATGGTCATTGGGCTCTCTGGTACATGAGCTATTGACTTCCCAACTCCCTTTTGCGAGTATGGACGAAGAATCAGGCTCAGAGACAGGCGTGATAGTAGGCTCGGAGGGTGACATTGATATGGGCTCTCTTGTCGGTTATTGTCGCGGCGACGAGTTTCCGATCAGGGCTTTACAACAGTCCCACACGAGTGAAACAGGAATAGACTTTATCAAAAACTTGTTAATTCCAAACCCAAGGCACCGGCCGAATGCGACTAGTGTTTTACAGCACCCATGGTTACGAGGCGAAGACATCTAATTTCATGATGGAACCCCGTTGGTAACGGAAGCTCCGATAGAAAAGACGTATTGCGATATCTGTAGACAGGACTACTGGGAGAGTAAGAAGGGGCCGCATCTCACGCCGGGGTGGTTTTGTGAGGGTTGTGATCACTATATGCACATTATATCTGGGGGCGGTCATCTTGGCGGGAGGAAACATGCGGCTGAGGTGGCATCCCAAAGACAACGCGGGTCTGGATAGGAGGCAGGGTTACGAATTGGAACATCTAAAGAGTTTTTTAGTAGTTATAAGCACCAGTACTAGCTGGTACTCCATTTGCCTACTGTTATTTTTTTTTTTAATTCTTTTTTGGAGGATCTTATGTCAAAATGGACATCTACCGCCCAGCTAGCGGCTTGTTTTCTTCTTTTAATTTGGAGGAACCGGTAAATACCAACTTGCTATAAATTTAGTTATATAGGGTTCTCTAATCATGTAATTGTCTAGGGCATCAACATCCCTAGAGACCTCCACATTCCCGCTCTATACTAAAGGAAGTGGAGGAGGGAAGTTTTCAACGGTAAAGATACAGATTAAAAAAAAACCACACCCAGGAAATTAATTTAATTTTTATCATAAGAAATTCGGCAGAGCCCGCAAAATAAACACCGCCCAGCCTTTCACCCCTAGTTGAACGGTCTCAAATCTCGGTATCTGTATCAAAACAAGTTGGTAATATAGCCAGGATATGCGCCGTCTGGTCCACCGCCGCCCGAAATTGCACTTCCGTATTCCCCAAGAACGCTTCCAGATTGGCGACCGAATTCCGTACTACCTCCTGTAAAGGTCAGAAACATACTCAGGCACACGTCGGCGGTGGGACATACTCTCATAGCCCACACTAAAACGAGGACAGCAATGAGGCTAGACAACGGTGATATATTCGTTGGAACTTCAAGTATCTCACTTCGCTTTAGAACGCATATATTGCCCTTTCCATACTGCAGGTATAAACTCTGGCAATTTAACCCTGCAACGACAACAGTATTCTCAGACCTTTGCACCTTTCTATTCAATCTATCTGGGAGTAGCTTACCCGCTGTCAAAAAACCTACACATTGAAACCCTGCCAGAGCCTCTTTGTCATGCTTCACTTTACCCTCCAGCCCTCTCATCTGATCATGTAGCAGCTTCACTAGCTTCAGCGAGTCCGATATCCACTTTTTCGACTTTTCTCCTGATGTCCACCTCTTGGATTTGTCCCCTTGGAACTGTCTGCCATCCTCAACAGCACCGTACTCGATTTTATCGTGGACTACGAGGCCGTCATATCTTTTCCCGATTGGCTTGCGGTCCGCATCACCGAGGTTCTTTCGATCAGAGTTGGCGGGAGATTGGGATTCGGATCTGGAGGAAGGTCTTAATGGTGTGTTGAAAGTGGAGTGGCTGGGGGGGGGGGGGGGGTACCGTATAATGGACATCTTGGGGATGTGTTGAAAGCAACGATCGAAGATCGGTCCCCAGATGTTCATCTGAAACCAAGCCTCGAGGTAATCGGTGCGCGACATGTGGTCGAACTCGTAGAGGACGGTTCTAGGCTGAGGTCAGTAGTGGTATGGGGGCCTAGGAAGGTGGGGTGTACACGAACAGGGAGCTTAAAACCAAGTGGAACCAAGCTTGGTGTCCGTGCTTGTCGCTAGAGTAGACCTCACCGGGGGGTATATAAGGTGTGGCTATTAGGCGGTGGCGGAGATCGGTGGTGGTTTTAACCTGGAAAATAAGTATGGAAATGCCATCACGGGGTATGTTAGCACCTACATCGGCAAATTTGTGCATATACAATGCTAGAGAAACATCAACCATTGGTAGTGGCAATACCAGCGAAACGATAGTATCCCATTCCTCCGTAGTGAAGAGAGATTTTATTACAGGATCATCCACATCCAGTATGTACGAATGTGCGTACGATTCTCTCGGCACCTTAAGATTCTCACCACGCGATACCGCCCATGTAAAAAGAACATCCTCCACGAACCGGCCGCCGGGGAGACACCATTTTCGATCGTCCGGTAGTGCTCGGTGCTGTTGTTCATAGGGACTCGGGGGCTTCACAACACGCATCTCCCGTTCCTGCGAAGATGCGCTGTATGATGGCGGCGACTCGGGCGGCGACCCGGGCGGATCATGCTATCAGCAGATATTAGTATAGGCAATAAAGGGGGAGAAATAGGAGAGCAACCTTTTGACCATTTTTCGACTTTTTACCCTTCTTCTTACGCTTCTTTCCACGGGATGATTGCGGTAGGTGTTCACGCTAGAGAAAAATAAGCAAAGACAACCACTCGCCGATCCTTCTGAGATGCCGAACAGGCTTAACACCAGACGGGCCACGCGGGGGGGGGGGGCCATCTGTGCCCCATCAGGACGACGTTCGTTGGGATGCCTAACAGGCTTGACAACAGACAAGATACCAAATCTGCGCCCCAAAGCGACATTCAAATGCCGAACAGGCCTAACACGAGACCGGCCACGCGGGCCACCTGTGCCTCAGAATGTGGCGATGGGATGCCGAACAGGCTTAACACAGAGAGGCTCATACTAAATCCGTGCCCCAAACGACGCTGAGGATGCCGAGCAGGCTTGACACCAACCAGATTGGCCGAACAGGTCATATCTGGGGGGGGCCCCAGCAGTGGCCGTCAAAAACATCAAAGTAAAGAGCGGGTAAACAATACATACGTCTTTGTACTTGTTCCTAGCATTAGTAGCAGCAGCACACCTATCGCTGTCATCGGAAGTGTTGATGATGTCCAACAAGGCCTTCAGCCACACATCACCACACACCGAAAGGAGGTTCCTGTCACCATTCCAGAAATTGGTGAAGTTCCACTGTGAGTGGGGGGTATCTTTGAGGTATGTCAAGCATTGTTTCCTGAGGCCGGGAGGAAGCGGGGGATTTTTTGGATGCTAAGGAGTTTGTGGGGGGGGGTGGGGGAGGAGTTAGTTGAGATGACGTGGGAGTCAGACAAGCAGTCAGGGGGGGTGGGAGATTGCCAAGACCTGGGGAGATTACCAATGAGGGGATGGTTGGCATTGGAGAGTTATTGCTGGGTTGGAGGGAGGATGAAGAAGCAACGCGGGTATTGGAGGTGACAGTCTGATATATGCGACCGTGGGAAATCGTGTGGCTGGAGGGGTTACCCGGATTTTGATAAGCGGGTACCAAGAACTCTCGTACAAATTAAATACTACATATTAGTACTCTGATTAATTAATCCTTTTATCACCTTAGCTCTAAAGGGGTTGAGCGGTTGGTAGAGTTGGTCCGTTCACCTCGGGTTCCGGTAGGCTCACGGCGCCCGGCACCATAAAGGTTCTACCTTTTGCGGTTGAAGTGTCTCCTAGGACCCTGTTCAGCATACCGAGAAACTAGGATCTGCTGATAGGATCTTATGACAAATCTTACTCCTAGAATCTTTGCAAAAAGACTAAAGAACGAATAAAATCCCCGAATTTCGTGTCTCGGGTTTCCTGATCTTTTTACCGTACGCTATACTCAGGTCACCGTTTTGAAGTCTCTTAATTAAGTGAGCAATAGATCTATGAACATTTAAAACTTTTTAAGGGGGTATTGGAGGAGAAAAGGTTTTGGCTCTACAACAGGTTTCTATACGGCCCAGGTACATCTCCCCATCAAGTTTTAGCCAATATGTATCTACCCAGTTGGGTTCGCAAATCAAATACCGTCATAGGTAAGAGACTTCGAAACGGCAGCTTGGGTATAACATGTTTGATAGTACTTTGGTGAGGGGGCTAAAAAAGCCACAGCTTTAAAACCTATGAAAATGTACTTGAATACGGTCATGGTGGATCGTCTATTAGTATAGTGAGCTCTATGGTCAATTTATCGAGACCCTACCCACACTTGATCAGCACAGGACCTAATAGCAAATTCTGGTTCCAAGAAGGTTGATGAGTCATATATTATCACTCGATCGTGAGTGTCACTCGTCGTGCAGATCCTATACATTTTTTTGGTTTTATTCAAGTCCTATACATCATTTAATGATGAAGTGTAGAGGCCTGAGAGTTATGAGATCATTGATGCCCGTATCTACTATTTTGGGGCTGACCTGTGCTGGTAGGCCTGAGCCTTGAACCGTTTCGGCATTAATGGGCATTGGCCTCGACACCGCACCCGGCAGCAACGACCGAGACATGAACTAACTAATATGCCGGAATAGCACTTGGAGTATCTGATATCGATACGGTTTGCCTTATTCCTGAGGTGGCTGAGAGTGTTTCGTGCTCCAGTTCTATACAGTGCAGAGGGTTTCCCCAAGCCAGTTCCCGTGTGGGTTAGGGTTTTTTGCCGACATATATATTGCAACTCTGACTGTGTTATTAAAGGCCCATCCCAAGTTTACTTAACCGGTCCCCTTCACTCTCGGCCCCTTCAATCCTCAAGTCATCTTTCTATTCGATAGCATTTATTCTCCAATAATCTATTCTGCAGTCCATGCAGTCCGTCCGTACCCTAGTACTCGACTGGCTTGGCCCAGTCAACTGCAATCACCTGCAGTCTGGCTGGACGATTGGCGGCGTTGGACCGTTCGAGACAATGGATTCAGAGGGCTATGCAGAAGATGCAGATTTCTCGGCGCTGTGAAAAAAAAATTAAGAAATCTGAAAAAAATCAGATAAACTTCTCCAGTCTCCTATGACCGTGCTGGTATGACTAGGGATGTGCTTTGGTGTCCGAGAGGGCATCGCATCAGCCCACCGAAAAAGCATTTAAATTTGACTGTAGGTATTAGTAGATGTGACATTGATATAAAGACTCCTAGCGCCTGTCCCCTGTTTCGCCTGTCCCCGCCTGTTTCTGGCATCGGTGTCGATCTTAATACAAATGAGGCTGTAAATGTGATCCAGTAAAACGAGTTTTTACTATTAAGCCCGGAAGGGAGAGAAAGCAACGGAAATATTCTTGCGGGAGTGTTGACTCTATTCTGACCTTGTAGTCTACTGCGCGTTATAGACCCTCCATTGCATTCCACCCGATCTGGTGCGGTACAATAGGAAACAGTTGTATACTCCAGCAAATATAGGGGAGAGGTTTTGCTTCTATGGGTTCCCCAAATGCCAAATACAACCGGGAAGCCCGGGTGTACTAAAGACTTCGGACCCACGCCCTGCGGTGGGTAGTTCATCCAGTCTCGGGCTTAAAAACTCCGTAGCTAAGGGCAGGGTCATGGCGGACCACAGACGGCCGCCCACCCTATCGAGCGCTAGGACATATGGCATGCAGGAGACGAGTTATCTCTGCCAGGGGTTAAGTCTCCTTACCAGTTTGATAATGTACAAAGATATTTGCATGCGGATAAATAAACGGAAATTTACAAAAAAAGGTCGATTTTACCCTTTTTTGCGTTGATTACCCTTCTCGAACGGAATATTATTTATCTCTAACACCCAAAGGAATGCACAATAGGGGTAAATAGATAATAAGCGGGATAACCTCGTAAGACAATGAAACCATAAGAATGATTTTCATGTAGTATGTAGATTCGTACGCAGCAATTACAACATATGATACAGCATTACGAGCTTCGACTAACCTCGACTAGGAACAAAAATAGAAATTGAAAAAGATACTGTAAAAGTTCCGGCGTGATGCTGTTAAAAGATTAACTCAGTTTAATCTTTTTATCAAATATATCTCAGACCTTCAAACTTCTGCCTCCTTCGATCACCCCATTCTCTATAAGCCGACGAGCAATTGGTGTATATTGTCCATTGAGGAGTTCAGAGAGGTCCTCACTGTATTCGTCACCGAGGTTGCTAAGTTGGGCACCGTTCTTAAGAAGGATCTTAATTATCTCCCCCCAAGATGATATGTAGGGTGGGCAGGAGTGTGGTTTATCACTAGGGCGGGCTACCGCTGCTAGGGTGGCAGAATCTTGCCTTACATCATGAGTATTTCATCAGGAATAATACTGGAAGAGTCTAAGTCATGGTTGGTGCCCTGGGCGATAGGTTTACCGCTCTTTACCGCATCCTTCGCACTTCATTCAACCCCCGTTACATCCCCAAAACCTGCAGACCCCCGAAGCCTCCCCAAGCCCCCCAAGCCGCCCAAGCCCCCGTACCCTCCATACCCTCCTCCATACCCTCGATATCCTCCTCCATACCCACCATACCCTCCGCTGTATCCCCCGTACTCTCCGTATATTCCATTTTGTGTATTGGTATTAGCACCACTTGCGCCCTGGTTATCGATCACCACCGCTAACCTCTTCGAGCTGCCCGGACTCTCCGGAACCACCAGGTCCTCCGAAACCACCAGATCCTTCAAAACCACCAGATCCTCCAAAACCCCCAGATCCGCCGGAACTCCGGCCCCCAAAGTTACTATATCCACCATATACTACGGCGCCCCCTGTAGGGCTATTAACCACTCCAACCCCGCTAGCTAGTGTCTTCCGTTACTTCAAATTCGTTAAGAGTCTTATCATCCAAATTACCCCCATCGCCCCCATCACCCCCCATAATCACCGAAACCACCAAAAACCTCCATACCCCCGTAGTATCCAGGAGCTCCGTATTCCGGTCTGTCTGGTTCTGCACCCACGGAATGGTTCGGATCCGCGTTGAAAATTACAAAGTGGTCCTCTGCATGTTGCTCCGTTGGACTGCCTCCAAAGTCTCAGCGGTAGGTGTTTGCCTCTTTAAATTTCACAGTTGCTATAAAACTCCCACGAACAGTTGCCTGAATTACAATGCCATGATCGCCACATTGGACGTTGACATCAGCACTGTTGGCAATCCGGAGCTCTACTGTAGTCTTATAGCCAGCCTATGCGGCCGCTTGGAGAGCACAACCGTACTTCCCACCCTGTAAGTTTACATCGGCACCTTTCTCAATAAGAGTTTTAATAATATTATCTCGAGAGAATCTACCATCAGAACTCATATAGAAGCGTTTAGGGGCGGCTGCAGGCTGGAGAGCTGTTCTGTACTTTTCAACCACCAGATTGATATCAGCTTTATTTACGAGTAGAACGTTTGTGGTCGTTTTAAGGCCAGCGTAGGTAGCGGCATGTAGAGCTGCACCATAATTCCAGCTTGAATATTGACGTTGGCTCCCTTTCCGATGAGAATGCTAACAGTACCATCCTTCGCATGAAAATGATCCTTTCCAACCGCCTTTAAAGCTGTACCGATATCTCCAACAGTAATATTGCCATCTGCATTATGTACAAGTAGGGTTTTGATGATTTCGTTATGGCCGCGGTATGCTGCTGCTTGGAGGGCGGTTCCGTACTTCCCACCACACAAATTGACGTCTGGAGGCTTCTCAAAAAGCATCTTGAGTACCTCCTGATGAGCCGAAGTGTCACAATTCCAAGTAGGCATACAACGTTCTTCTGTGCTTGCAGCAGCTTGAAGGGCGGTGTTATATTGGCCGCCCTGAATGTCGACACTGGCGCCGGAAGCTGGTAGTACTTTAACCGCCTTCCCATGACCCCCAAATTGCAAAGGATGCAGCTTGAAGGGCAGTACCCATCTCGCCTCTAGCAACGTTGGGATCGAACCCGCGATCGATCATGAACTGTACAGAATCGGCCTGACTTGCCTTCGTGGAGAGGTACAATGCGTCATGATCTCTTCTATCTCCCTCGCCCCTAAGATCGAGGAGAGCTCTCAGTGCAGATACAGACCTTGCTGAAGCTGCGTTATCTATGGCCTCTTTTATGTCCTCTGAGCCGATTGTTGAGGTGTTTAAACCATGAAATAGGCGGTATATATGTAGAAGATTAAAGGTTGCATAAAGGCCCAATGCGCTCGCACTCCCTTCGTACCTGCCAGCCCTCACACGGTTTACTGCATGGCGATTCTCGCTACGAAATAATGTTTGAAGTAGACTCTCTAAATCAGCAGGTAGCGGTAGGGATAATTGCCGAACATGGTAGTCCCAAAAGTTCCATATGTAAAGCATATGCTCGAACCCTGTCTCGTTCCCACGACCACCCATACCTAGGATGTGGTTGAACTCCATACACAATAAGTAACGTATCGATAATATTGCCAGCTCTGTATGGGCTTCCACCTCTCTTGGGATATTCCGCGAATCCTTTTTCGAAAACTCATGGACCGTGTGAAATGAATTGGTCTCACAAGCCTATCTTCCACGGGGTAATAAGACCGCAGCACGCACCGATAGCGACCTGTTCTCCGTATGTGTCTGCATACTCCACGCTGCTTGTCGAGGTTGCTTCAATGGCGATGACAGGAGGTAGCTCGTCGGGGTACAGTGGCCTACCCGCAGTGACCACCCATGTCAAAGTTCTCTTAGCTACGACTATCATGATTGGTGTTTGTTTGTAAATATTCTCTACTACGCGTTCATAAGTCTCTGCACTATCAGGTGGGAGTTCCTTCAGGGCCTTTCGAAGGGCAGCCTTTGAAGGCTGCTGGTAAATGTAATCTAGTTGGCACCGAGTCCATAGAAAGATAGGCTAATCATTAACCTATAGTACAATTATTCATGTTCGTGTAGGCGAATCGCTTAAATCCCATTGGGCCGGGAAACGAGCGCAGACATAACCTCTTCTGCTAGATGTATATCTAGGCAACGATAAATATGGGGCCTACTCCTAAGCACATGCTGCACATAGGACGCTATGTCTGCAGCTAACCTTTTGACCTCAACGTGGATGGTCAGAAATCGGTTTGATATGAATTCAACCTCAATATCGGGCTCTAGACCACTAGTTACGAATATCTTTAGTTGGCCGGAGGGACCGAAAAGCAGAGCAATAATGTAAGGTAGTAACTCTTTTCGATACTCCTCTTTGAACTTGTACATTGCGTCCAACACAAAGAAATATTATTGAAAGTACCAATTACCTTTTGTAGCTATTCCTGGAGTTGTAAAAGCCTAGGGACTTGGTCATTACTCTTGAAATAGTATGCTCGGCATGTTTCATAGTATTGGAGGATTATACCCATTTCTAATGAGGTGAACTCAGGGTTAAGGTTAGCCCCCCATCACTAAAAACAGGGAGATCCCTATAGTATGCAGTTCTACATGCTGTACAGTCCCCTTCCGCTACTTCTCCTTTAATATATAGGGGATGTATGGTTGACTTGCTTTTGCCTCCTAGAATAGCGTCGTGAGGCGCTTGTTTGACCTGTATGGATGAATTGCTTTGCGAATGAACCCAAGTTTGCACGGGCAACAAATACAAATTTGCAAGTCTTCAGTTCCATCTCCACCTCAGACTAGAAATCTACAGTCTGTACTCCTACCACCACCCCCCCATTATACCCATTTCTGATGGGGTGAACTCAGGGTTAAGGTAAGCCCCCCATCACCAAAAACAGGGAGACCCCTATAGTATGCAGTTCTACGTGCTGTACAGTCCCCTTCAGCCACTTCTCCTTTGATATATAGGAGACGTACGGTTCACTTGCTTTTGCCTCCTAGAATAAGCGTTGTAAGGTGCTTGTTTTACTACATGTATGAATGCATTGCATTTCAAATGAACGCAAGTATTGTACGCGTAATATATACAAATTTGCAATTCTTCAGTTCCGTATCCGCTTCAGCCTGCATATCCATAGTCCATACCTCTACCACCACCCCCCACAACCAGCGCCAAATTTGCACCTCCGCCACAGCCAAATCAACCACCAAGTAAGGAGATATAAGTTCATACACTAAATCGGCTGTGATTCTGCTTCAAATCGTAGACTAAAGAGTCTGCCATTTTTATCCAAATCTTTCACGAAACAAACATTGATTCTGCTCCAAATCATGCAATAAACAGACAACAATTCTGCTTTTAACCAAGCACCGAAGAGGCAGTGATTCTACACGAAATAATGCAGCGATCCTGTAAATAATAGAGAATACAACAGCAAGCATTTGACCGCTCCTTGCATCAAATCAATACACAGTCCCCTGCTATGACCACAGCTTATAGAACTGGAAATGGCTGCATGTAATCAAGTTCAAGTCGCAAATCGCGAGGCAATTGCAGGTATGAACCTCATAAACTATGAACATATTCCCAATCGGGTTAAGAGGCCAAGTAACATTGCATAATGCAGATATATGGGAATTATATCTGTGGAATAGGCAAATAACTGATCAGGGTTGGATAAGTTGTAGGTAACGTTTTCCACAAGAATCGGTTATAGAGATATAGTGTGGAGATCGCACTTGCGGGAGTCAATCATCTGGCAGGGCATCTTTGATTTGGCCATATGTCTGATACCGGAACTACAGATTTGCATTGAATTTGCTCGAGGTACTGGCAGAGGTATATCGGCTCCGCCAGCAAGCAACATAAACTGTACATCAACGCGCACAGAAAACGAATCAGGCTATAGACCGGCCTGACCCAAAATCGATTGGGATCGAAGGCTCCATCAGTAATAGATGTGGTTAGATATAGAGAGTGCATTCATATAACGTGCACCTATGTACGAGGGACTATAGTGTTAAGGAATACAACCGAGGCGAAGACGTAGCAGTAGATGCCCAAGACTATGGACTATGGAGCGGCTCTACCTGGTATGACAGATTAGTTGAACCCTATGACATAGCATAGAACAAAAGTAGTATTCGTGGAGTAGATACAGATAGATAGATAGATAGATAGATAGATTTTATATTGCAGAGAAGCCTCGGGCTTATCGCACTCCTAATTACCGCCGACAAAAACCAGAACTACACAAAACTATGACCAAGACAAAGAAAGCAGGAAAGGTGCGAATACAAAAGAACGCGTGCAAAAAAAGCGATACAGGTAAAGAGAATCTGAAGAATAACAGCAAAGAAACCTTCCCAGTAGTCAATAGAATCCTAACACTTCTCCTAATAAGACACGGAACCCGCCTCCGTTTCAATTACAGAATACGCGAATCCAATCTTAACAGACGAATCGCTTCACCACCCTATTGATCCGATTATGCTGACAGATATCCGTAGAATCTTGACCAAGAGGATACCGACCGAATAAGGTTCAAAGGGAGTGCGGGTTAAACGATTTTGAGTCATTGTCAGCAGAAAGCGATTGAGCGGAGGAAGTTTAACGCCGCGCCACATTCGGCGACGCCGACTATATTTGAAGTGGTAGCACCGGTTGTAGGCCGACAATTGAGGAGAGCGAAAGTTCGACTCGATTAAATGGGTTACCAAAAGAGGTAGAAGTTCAACGGAGGACCTCAGAGAAATAAGATTGACTGTTTTAAGAATCAGAGGATCGCTTAACCGTTAGCTTTTTCATGAAGAATGGACCTGCACTAACCTACAGGTTATTAACAGTGCGCCGATATGAAATTTTCATGGATCGGTTGATGGAGTCGTTGGGTTATGCGGAGTCGGATTAGTCAGGAGGTTTATCGCGTTTTTTTTTCTGTCCATTACGCGTGAGTTATTAGGATTAGTCATCGCAGGATTTCCTTGATAATAGTGATTCTCGCTTCGCTCCTTTCTTCTTCTTTCTTTCCACGCAACGCCTTCAGTATTTATCTACTACACGCTTGTTCGCACGCAAGATACCATACCGCGTAGAACCACTTCTATAACTACGCTTACCAATATATACGCTGTATTTCTTTCTACGAAGACCGCCGCACCTCGCTGACTCGCTGACTAACTCGACAGCTTTCATCACGTGATATCGCACTTCGCGGAATACTACCCAACGCCGCCCCTTGAGATTACGTTGCGTCGTCATCCGCACCGTACGCCATTGTCAACCGTTTTAAGTTCGAACCCACACAACCACGCCGTAATGGCGTCCGAAGACACCTTTAATATGTTTCAACCTGAGTGGCCAACAATCGCCGCCATTGCCCCTCCTCCCACAAGCGACCATACCTGCACCGACGCCGCCAAACCCTACTTTTTACCACTCCGCTTCCCTACAAGCACCATCCGCTGCTCCACCGCAAACGCAGATTATTGCTATCTGCCCCGCTTAAACGCTTCCTCTAGAGAGGTAGCTAACCTCCCGCCCGACCTACGGGCGCAGAGTATCGATCTCGCCCGCCACTCCGGCAAGTACGACCTCAACCACGAGTGTCGCTTCGCCACAACGACCACCGGGTATGAACTCAGTCATATCGCTGCCGCCTTCGCAGGCCCAACTCAAGACGGCATAATCGCCGACCGACGACGCGCTTACGGCGCCACCACCACCTCCGCCTGCCGCCCGCCTCAGACATTTCTGGAAATCTATGGCCCACTAAGATGGAAACGGTGGGCGACGAACTCACCGAGGCTCACGACCTCCTCACCGCCGCTTATCCTCCTCACCACCGCCCCAACCCACGCCTCGAACCCACCGCCCTCGCTGAGGTCCGAGCGCCCTCCAACAAAGACTTGAGGACGCCTAACTCGACGCGCTGACGCCAAGACCAAGTGGAGGAATTACAAGCCTCCTCAAGACCATCATCGGGAAGAGCTCGAGACGACGCGCCGAGGCCCCGATGGCTGGGATCAAGTCGTGAACTGCAAACGCCTGCCTCGACCTCTAAGACCGCCCAAACCCAGACGCCGCTTCACCAAGGCCTACTCAGAGCTAACTGGAGATCTCCGCCATGGCCCCCGCACCTCGCCGCCCCCACACCCGCCGCCTGCCCACGCCACCGCTGCCCCCTAATTCGAACCGCTTTTAAAAGCCAAGTTCCCTTTTGGTGAAAAACTGAAACCAGAGGGCAGAAGCCACCACCCACCATTCCTCCCTTGTCTGCGCTTCACTATCTCCGCCCTCGTTATCGCTCATGGAGGATAAATTGACGATCATTTTGTTGCTTTCAGACAATTGCAAAGAATAAAACCCCATTCAAACCCACGCCTTGATCGATACTGGTTGCTCCGGGTTCGCATTCATCGATGAAACATTCGCGCGCCACCACAACTTCCCTCTCCGTCCACTCAGATCACCTCGCACGCTCGAAGTCATAGACGGTCGACCCATATCCTCTGGCCAGATCACCCACCTATGCTACTTACCAATGTCCATCAACACTCACCACGAAACGGTCCCCTTCTTTGTCACCAAACTGGGCTCCTATCCTCTTGTACTAGGAATCCCCTGGCTCCAACTGCATGACGCGACACTACGGTTTAAGAACAACAGCATACAGTTCAACTCCGACTATTGCAGAGTAAGTGCAACTCCTCCAAGGAGACCGTCCCCGTCGAAGGAGTTACGCCACACCCGATTCCGCGCCAGTCGGCCGCTTCTGCGGTTCGAAGCGACAAACTATGATCTTTAATACCATGGAAGAAATCGACCAGGCTATCGACAAAACCCGGCGACGACTGGAGGACCAAGATACCCACATCGCCATAAAAGGTTACAGGTATGTTTGACGAGAAACTCGCTAATGGGATGCCACCACGCCGGCCTTACGACCACAAAATACCGCTCAAGGAAGGGAAGGAACCACCTTTTGGACCACTATACGGCATGTCCCGCGATGAATTGATCGTCCTCAGGAAGTACATAGAGGATAACCTAAACAAGGGCTTCATACGAGCCAGCTCCTCCCCTGCCGGTGCCCCCGTCCTATTTGTTAAGAAAGCTGATGGAACTCTCCGCCTCTGTGTCGACTATCGCGGCCTAAATGAGCTAACGATAAAGAACCGGTATCCCTTACCACTCATCCGGGAAACACTCGACCGATTATCCAAAGCACAATGGTACACCAAGTTGGATCTCCGCCAGGGGTACAATCAAATTCGAATGGCCGAAGGAGAAGAATGGAAGCTTTTCCGCACCCGATACGGCCACTTTCAATACACCAGAATGCCTTCTTCGCTCACCAACGCCGCCACCTTCCAACACTTTATCGCGAGTACCTCGACCTATTCTGCACAGCCTACCTTGACGATATCCTAATCTACAGCGACACCCTCGAGGAACATCAAGCCCACGTCGAGAAAGTCCTCGAAGCACTGAAGGCAAACGGGATATTGCTAAAACCGGAGAAATGCGAGTTCCACACCCAAAGCACCACCTACCTCGGCCTCATCATCGAACCCAACGGCATCCGAATGGACCCCAAGAAAGTGGACACAGTTCAGGATTGGACAGTCCCCAAAACGGTCAAAGACGTACAAGCATTCCTCGGATTTGCCAACTTCTACCGCCGGTTCATATACGGGTTCTCCAAGCTTGCCGCACCGTTGAGTGGACTGACGAAGAAGGATAGAGCATGGGCATGGACAAGTGAAGCTCAAGTCGCATTCAATGCCCTCAAGGAAGCATTCACCACCGCCCCTATCCTCGCCCACTTCGACCCCGAAAAGGAAATCATTGTGGAAACTGACGCTTCAGACTACGTCTCCGCTGGCATACTCTCCCAATATGATGACAACCATACCCTCCGACCCGTCGCTTACTTCTCCAAGAAACACTCCCCCACCGAACAGAATTCACGAGATCTACGATAAGGAGCTGTTTAAGAATCATCCGAAAGATTCAAGAATGGTACCGAACTCGAGGGAGCCGCAGACACCCAATCGCCGGCCATATCGACCACAAGAACCTCGAAGATTTACGAAGCACCAAACAAATTTTAACCGAAGGCAAGCACGTTGGGCGAATACCTTTCTGGCTCAACTTCGCTATCAAATGCGCCGAAGGCGTAAACCGGACAAGATTGACAAGCGAGATCGGAGATCTCCCGGAGAGGATGAAAGAAAGTTGCACCAGAGCCAGGTCGTCTTGAAGAAGGAAAATTTGGAGACAAAGTAAGTTTGTTGATGGTTCTTTATCAAACGAACCCGCCGAAAAGAACGCCACTGGAAAAACTATTTGACGGCGATACAGCGCTGACCCATTCCCGAATAAGATATCAGATATGCGAAACAAAGGCAAGCAAAGCAATCGAAGGAGATATCACCTGGCTGAATGCAATGAGAACGGCGACGACTACTTTATCGCAAGAATCTACGCCCCCGAATACACCCCTCAAACTCCAAATTCTCAAACTCTACCACGACGCCTTCCGCAGACACCGACGCGAAAAACCTTTGAACTCATCAGTAGGACTATTACTGGCCCCAGATGCTAATTACATTGGCCGCCACGCTCGAACTGCCACACCTGCCGGTTAGTTTAACACCCACGGAAAACTCTACAGACTTCGACCCCTACCAATCCCGGAGCAACCCCAGCAGGAAGTGTCACAACGGATTTCGTCACTGGCCATCGGAGAGGGCGATACGATGCAATCATGGTAATCGCGATCGGCCGACGAAGACGCGACACCTCCTACCCGCAACACCACCGCCAACGCCGGCGACGCCGCCTAATTATATCTGCGAACGCCTGAAAATGCCTCCCCACGATATCACTTCGACCGCAAGACACAATTCACCGCCAAGTTCTGGAAAGAGCTGTGCAAACACCTCGGGATTGAAGCAAGAATGTCCACCGCCTTCCACCCGGAAACCGACGGCCAAACGGAAAGGCTTAATGCTGTAATGGAGCAATATTTACGAGGCTACGTATCCTATCAACAGGACGATTGGGTTAAATGGCTCCCCATGGCCGAATTCTCAGCCAATAATCAGGTCTCCGCCTCCACAAAAGCCACACCATTCTTTGCAAACTTCGGCTTCCACCCTCGGTTCACAGTGACGATCAAAACTTCCGACAAGACACCACCCAGCCTCGACGCCAAAGACTTCGCCGGAAAAATGATGGAGCTCCACGAATACCTACGCACCAACATTCGAACGGCACAAGACCAGCAAGAGCAAGCCACCAACGCGTCAACCCCCGCCTTCAATACAATGCGATATGGTTTTGCTCACCAAGAATATCCGCACTAATTCGCAATTCGAGGAAGTTTCGACTTAAGAAGCTTTCGACCGTTCCCCATCAAAGCAGTGGTCTCCCCTTACGCCTACCGAAATGACCTTCAAGGCATGAAGATACACCGCCTTCCATGCCGCTATTAGACCTCGCCGCATTGCGACTTCGCACTGCGCCAAGTCCAACCGCCCCCGCCACCTATCATCGTCGAACAAGAGGAGGAATATGAGGTAGAAGAGATTCTGGACTCTCGGAAAACAAGGAATAATGGCCTACAATACTTCACAGTGATAATCGACACCGACTACCGAACCCGCCGCTTAACATAACGATATCATAGCCGATGCTTTCCACGACAATACTTTAAACCGGGCCGAGAAGGCAGTTAGGACTCAGGCTCGCAGGAGCTCGCGCTACTTTTACGACGGCTGATGAAAGTATGGAATCGGATTAGTCGTGAGGCTTTATCGCGTTTTTTTGTCCGTTACGCTGTGAGTTATTAGGATTAGTCATCGCAGGATTTCGATAATAGTGATTCTCCTCGCCGCTCCTCGCTTCTTTCTTTCCTTACGCAACGCCTTCAGTATTTATCTACTACACGCTTGTTTCGCATTCGCAGATACCATACCGCGTAGAACCACTTCTATAACTACGCTGGTTACCAATATATACGCCGTATTTCTCTTCACGAAGACCGCCAGACCTCGCTGACCGCTGACTAACTCGACAGCTTTCATCGCAAGATATCGCACTGCGAATACTACCCAACGCCGCCTTGAGAGAATGTAGAAAGGGTTACCACAGAGACCGATTGACGCCGCGATCAGAAAGGCCGACATATTAAGGAGGGGGAGGTGAGAAGAAGGACGCATACTCGTGAGAGGCTTCAACTCAATAAGATGGTAATCCTACTGCGCAATACCTCCTCTTCACGTTCTAATATATCACCTTAACCGAAATGTATGATCGCAATTATACATACCTCTTCAATTAAGTAGACATGGTTGAACCCTTTAAAATGACCGAAAACAAATATAGCTCCCGCAGATACAGTTGAATACCAATCTATACGATCAGTAGAAGGCAAGAATCTTGCCCATCTGTAACCTGACCGAACCTGAAATAGTAGATTGCAAAAAATTATACGCTGCCATAACCCATCAGACATGACTGAATTGATAATGCATCACAACAAGCGAGAAATAAAAACCTAAATGATACCCATCGTTGAAACCAGAAATCACAAAAATCGAAAGAGAACACTTGACATAAGCAGAATACTAGAAGGATCCTCTTGATTTCAAAATCAAATCACTCCAAAATACAGTACTTACCTAAGAACTCAATGCCAGGCCTAAAAAGGACAAAAACAAATCATACCCTAGAATCAATATTCGCAACAACAGCTTCAAAAGTATTCAAATACAAGAAAGAAATTGAAGTTGGCAGCGAAGAAGTAAAAGTAAATATGATTGAAACTAGAATTCATCCACGATGATAAATGTTAATTCTAAATTTCTTTGTAACTACAATCAACAAGTCCTCGGCCAAACGTTAGCATTAAAATTAGAAATAACTACAGCCTGACAATCGAATTGGTACAAAGCTAAAGATTGCTAAAAAACCCAGAGAAAAGAGTCCGCAAACACAAAATTCCATATAGTAATTGTCCCCCCCTACCGCAATGCCAAAGAAAACCAATACTTCCCATACTTTACCCTTTTTGATAACAACAACAATATGAAAATTGTTAAAACAATTATAAAAACATTCCTAACGTACAAACAACCTGCATCCACTCGCAAAGACTTATCATCAGAATAATGACTCCTACCTCAAGATTGCATTTACAGAATTCTTCTTCATACTACCAGAATCAGAAAAAATATGTTAAGTACACTCCATTTAGCTTTATCGTTAGACATTTCGGCGATAATTGTGCTAATGCGCTTAACTAGTAGCTTAAAATTCAATTATAAGGATTAAGAGAGTTATTAGTGCTCAATAAGATTATCCACTAAGAACCGTAACAAATTGTAGCTACAAGAGCTAACAAGTGCTAATACTCAAGCAGGACACAGTGCTCACAAGTGCTAATAAACGAAGCAATGGTAACTAGGATTATCTAGGGTTACTACCCGAACTAGGGTTATATAAGGTCATCTCCGATTAATCCATCAACCGGACAGAACTAGGGTTGTCTAGGGTTACCAACCGGACCAACCGAACTAGGGTTAGTTAGGGTTAGTTAGGGTTAGTTAGGGTTAGTTAGGGTTAGTTAGGGTTAGTTAGGGTTAGTTAGGGTTAGAAGAAGAAGAAGAAGTTAGGTTAGTTAAAGGTTAGTTAGGTTAGGGTTAGTTAGGGGTTAGTTA